>CM030847.1:16031088-16191088 GCA_018105865.1 Metaphire vulgaris
TTGTCAATGGGTGTTTGTGATCTTTTGATCGATCGATTTCCTTTCAGTTAACGAAAAGTACATTTGTCTCCACAAACATAGGAACAGGCAGACAGAGAAGCACACAAAGAGGACCACAAACACAGGCAGGCATCTTTGCAATTGTTGTAGGGGCTCGTGTTTGGCTGTTTTGGTTTTGTAAATGAAGTTTCAGATTCTGTGGTGATGCATGAACGCTATGCCAAGAAATTGGAAGAGAGTGAGATATAGAGACAGAGAGAGAGAGAAAGAGAGAGAGAGAGAGAGAGAGAGAGAGAGAGAGAGAGAGAGAGGCAGACAGAGGCAGAGGGACGCCAGTCAGAGGACACGGTCCGCCGCCTGCTTTGACCGGCTTTGTTGTCTTATTGGATGGATTTAAAGATCTCGAATCTTCTGTTTTGTCGTTCAGAAGTGAATAATAGAATCGCAATTTCTTTGCTTTGCGTCTCCCTCATCCGTTGTTCGTAGATTGGACGGGAACGACAGTGGTTCTCACACAGGGCAGTCCCTACTGAACCACTTTAAACCTTGTTATATTATATTTATATTAAGTGAACAGTAAACTAAGAGAAAGAGGAAAGAGGACGCCTTTCTTACAATGTCCGTTTAGTGTTCTTTCGTAGTTTGTTCTTCGACTCGAATGAAGAGGAAGCTACGCCGATCTTAAATGAATTTGAAGTCGCTTCGCCGCTTTATTCATTAAAACGACAAAATATGGAAGACAGAAAAATAGCGAAAATAATAAAAGCGCACTTCTGATCAACTAGTTTTCGCTTTCGTTTTGGCTTTAGAATTATTCAAATCTGTTGTTCGTGATTTTGGAAAATGAAATTCTGTTCTAGTGCTTTAGAAGCTGAAGTATATATGTTCGTATCTTCTTATTGTGGCGTCTGAATTTCACTGAGTAGAAGAGACTATTCGACCTGACTTTGTCTTAACGATGCCTGTTCTGGTCTCTGCCTCACCTCTAGATTCAATTCTTCCTTCACACCTCTGAGATGCTCCAAGCCACAAATCATATCAAGACACTGAACAAGTATGCAAAGAGAAGTGATAGTCGATTTCTTTCGATAAGTACAACTTGTACCACCAGCTTCCGTTCGTGTAATCTGTACTTGTATGGTGGTCCACCATACAAGTACAGATTACACGAACGGAACCAATGGTACTGACAGTTCTGAAGTAGAGCCTGCACGGGCTGGGCGGCCCGCGGAGGCCGGGCCCAAAAGATTGTCAAATAAAACGGGCCGGGCCTAATGAGTGACGGGCCGGGCCATCGTATGGTCTTCTGATTAACTCATTAAGAAACCCTCGATCGATAGAACTTGTCAATTGTTTCCAGTTTAACTTTATGGATGGTTCATTGTTGTCCTTTACTCCCTAGTCCCTACCCCTCCACTCCGATTGTTAATCGACTTACTCGCGGCTATATGCAGTACTTAATATGACTTTAATAGCTCCGTCTGGCGACTCTGGTCTATCTTGTAAGGCGTCTGATTTGGAATTTTGGTTATGTGCTGGGGCAACCATTTCACAGCGTCGCACTGCCATTGGACAATGATACCAGTGAGAACATACTATTTTTGCATTCTAATTCTTAAACTGTATAGATCGGCTGCATTTTAGTTTTAGATTATGAGTTTTTACAGTAGATAGGCTACTAGATTGTAGTAAGAAGACTTCTATTAAAACGTCAACTGATTTTCCAAAAGTTATGGTTGCAAATCGTAATCGCAAATGAGCAGGTGAAATTTGGCGGGCCGAAAAGGGCCGGGTCCTAAAGGGAAAACAATGAAACGGGCCGGGCCAAAAAACCACGGGCCGCTCCGGGCCGGGCTGCCATAAGTCGGCCCGTGCAGGGGTCTATTCTGAAGCGCTTGCTTGTACTTGTCAGTACTCAGATGGCGACTCTGATGCCGACGAAGCAAGCTGTCTGTTTGAAACGGGAGGACCGATGATGAAGTGAGTCTGAAAGACTCCAAATATAGAATTAATTTGATTCAAAGTTCTTGGATGAAATGGCTTCGTCCAGTAAGTTTATTTAGACACGGCGCAGAGAAAGAGAATAACAGGAAATGGGAGAAGTCTGTGTCTTGATTAGAACGAGGAAGAAAATGCAACAACACCAGAGAGGACAGAGACAGATACAGAGACAGAGCAGCAGAATGACAACGAACACAAGCATTAGAGATTGGAAGAAAGGAAAGCCAGCATCTGTAATGGAAATAGCAGCTATATGGTTGTGCGTCCCCTGTTGTTGCTGTTATTGTTGTTGCTGGTGTTGCTATTGTTGTCCTGATGCAACGTCTTTAATTAATCGCCGGCATTTCCTTTCATTCGCCAGATGGCGTTCGCCGACAGAGAAGAAGTTTCTGGTAGGCTATTTTGTTTGGCAATCAGTTGCAAAGGAATCTAAGCGGCTCTTAATAGGAGAATCAACGGAGCAGAAACACCGATTGGAAGAATTGCCCTCAGCAAAAATGCAGAATTCTCTGATTTAGGCCTACTTTTCAGAGTTCAACGACTACGCCAATTAAGCTAAATTCAAACAGCTCTTCGCATCTCTGAACCACAACAGAATGCTCTGTGTCTCATAATCTAGACAGATACTCGAAAGACATTGACAATATTATGATGTCTTAGGATTTACTAAAGGACTGCAGTGGGGTAGCCAGAATTTTCCGAAGGGGGTTACGAGTACTTACGACCAAGCATTCCCCGACATCGAAAATCTTGACAAGCAAAGAGGTCGTCACCTATTAGTTTGCTTGGTTAAGTCAGTTATAATATAGCTAATTGAGCGCTCGGGACAGCCTATACAACTACACAACTATATTCCTATATATACTATACAACTATATTCCTATTATTTGCTTCTTTTTCTTCTTTTGCTACGCTAAGCCCGATTTTGGCGCCATTTGCCTACAGAATAATAATACGCAATAAAAAATATGTTTGGTCGGCCAACCAAAGAAATGGTTTAACCCCACCCCATCCCCTTGGCTACGCCACTGGATCTAGCGATAGTTGCGTGGCTGTGCAGCTGGGCATTTGTCCTGTCATAGCTTAATCATAGCACTTGGCTGCAGAGACTGAACTCACGGTAAGGTCGGATGAACAGGGTCTGAAGGCGTCGGTAGGCAGCAACAGCCAATCGAAAGAAGCATAATCTAGACCTGTGCGCCGCCGCCGCCGGAGTCGACCCTCAGAGCGCTAGTATTAGTATTATATTAAATTTTTATCCGTTAAATTAATTGAGTAAACAAGCAAATCGCATGATCATGTTGCAGAGTAGTTTTCGGCTGCTGTTATAGACGATAGAGCGCACAGGTCTAATATAAAAGTTACCTTGAATTTGTACACAGTCTATGCGCTAGTTCCATGGCAATATGGGGGGTTGTGGCCGTTGAGGCGCCACAGAAGAAGCGTCCGGTGAACTATGTTCGCAATATCGATTGGGATCGATGTATGAGTGTACGAACGTGGTAGCTGTTGATTATGGTGGTTCAAAGTGATCGATCATAAAAGGAATAAATAAGACGTAAAAGCGCTAGAATTGCATGGTTCGGCGCCGCCAAACGTCAGAGCGTCGGCGCACAGGTCTAGTTTAAGCTGCCCATTCACCGCCAATATATAGGTAGGCCTAATTTAAGATTCGGTGGCTTGTTCCTTGAGAATTAGATTTCATGAGGAGAAAGAGACAAAGAGTCAAAGAGTCAACGTGACAGGGACAATAGACAGATAGACGCAGACACGGGATTGGATGAACTTCTTACTCTTATGATTTTCAATCTTCTCGTCCAGATCTGCTGGACATCCAATCACAGACTCACGGCGGCGTATCTCCACCGGAGCATAAATTATTAGGCGGACCAGTGTTTGGCCACTTGTTGCATAACTAGCCACTCGTTTCCCGCTCTGTTACGTAAGTGCAGATGCGCAAGAGCAGTCAAAACCTTCTATCTATCTATCTATCTATCTATCTATCTATCTATCTATCTATCTATCTATCTATCTATCTATCTATCTATCTATCTATCTATATCTATCTATCTATCTATCTATCTATCTATCTAGTATCTATCTATCTATCTATCTATCTATCTATCTACCCATCTATCTATCTATCTATCTATCTATCTATCTATCTACCCATCTATCTATCTATCATTACTCTGTATTTCTCTTTACCTGTTACACAATTGCGTCGTGCTGAATGCTGATATTTTCTCGTCTTCCCATTGACGAGCCTTTGGCAAACTATATCAACATACTAGGACCTAGATCTGCTTTGACAGAACCAGTCCAATAAATGAAGAAGCTGTCAAAGAATTTCATCTGAGATCTTTGACAGTGATGATAATAATAGTGGTCACATGTGCGACCGGTCAATTCAACTGCAAATGTTATAGACACTTTTAATGTAGGCCTAATTAGTAGACAGTTGTAGTCTTTTAATCTCTTAGAAAGAATTAACGGTTCCTCCGTTGTATTATGAACTCTCTGAATCGATTGCAGCAGAAGCGAAGAATTGCTCCGTCGTCACCATCACTGACAGTCTGACAATAATGCATAGACTGTGCATCATGTACATCATGCAGATGAACGGTCTTCTTCTTCGTTGTTGTTGTTGTTGTTGTTGTGTTGTTGTTGTTGTCGAATGTGTCACCGTCCTACTGACTTTTACCTTTGCAACTGTTTTTCTTAAAAACGACTCATTTGGCGCAGAATCAATCGCCTTGCTATAATCTCAGATAAGACAGTCACGTGATAATCAGTTCAGTCGGAGAGCGCTGAAGAACAGCTATCGTAATTATTCTCTCTCTCTCTCTCTCTCTCTCTCTCTCTCTCTCTCTCTCTCTCTCTCTCTCTGTCCTGCTAGGAACCGAATTTATATCCTCTTGTATAATCGTTCAACGTAGGATTCACGTGATTCTGTGACTGTCATCAGTCACCCACGCCCTCCTCCCTGTCCTGCTGCTCGGCAATAAAAGCGCCAGCGCGCCTTTGCGAGCGGCAGAGACGGAGTCTGCCTTTGGTCGACGGCCGGCCAAGTGGCCGTCGCACGGAAAGCCCACCGCCGCCGCCGCCGCCGCCGCCACCGCCGCCGGACACGCTTCGGCGAAACACGAGGACGAGGCACCCAGCACGACGGTTAACAAAGCACAAAAGGACATTGAGCCAATACGAATCAAAGGCCTCGAAAGGGAGTCTCTAGGAGGTGAGTAGATTCTCCATTCTCACGACAACTGCGCTTAAGATTGTCGCTCTTCTTCCTATTGCTGTGTGTGTTGTGGTCGTAGTTCTGTTCGATGAAATCGGTCGAAATGCTGGGGCGCTGCTTTGAAATCGCTGGCTGAGCGTCAGCGGTGGCCAGGCGCTCTGGCCGGTGGCACCCGTTGGTGACACCGGCAGCCACACACACATATACACGCCCCGCCCACTGGTTACAGTCGGTTGCTACTGCACTTTAGCTCTCCCCCACCCACCCACCCACCCACCCACCGCCATTCACGTGTCTTACGTCAACCAAATGTGTAGTCTACACATTTGGTTGACGTAAGACACAGTGTAGTAAAATGATTCACAATAGAAACCTAAGTCAGACTCGAAAATGGCACAAGAAGAAATAGCGTTTCTAAATACAATGTTCGTATTTATTCGGAAACAGAAGCATTTCGATGAAGAGCAAAACACAGAGGACATGTCGTCAATCATTGGACAAAGAACCAACTGAATCGTCATCTTCTGTTTCCTCCGTGAACTGAAGTTGAGGTGAAAACATGAATATTCTTTCTCCTGCAGTGTCTGTCCTCCTGTGCTATCCTGACTACAGCTGACATTTGCAGTCCTGTCCACTCATCCATGATGTCATCCGCCCATCGTCTCTTTGGTCGCCCTCTTTGTCTTGTCATGGGAATCATTCCTTGTTGGATTGCTCTTTCCAGTGTTGACCCTAGCTTCCCTGTTTCTCTGTACGTGCCTGAAATATTGCAGCCACCTTATGTTGCACATGTTGACGAACCGTCTTTCTGTATCTGACAGTTGCATAAGCTCTTCGATGGCTTTCCTTTCTCTCCAGTTAACTCCATGCAGTGTGTGCGTAATGAATGCATTTCAAAAGTCTCCGTTCTTTTCTCGGCTTTATCTTTCTGAAATGTTCTTCATGAAATGTTCAGCTTTCGCGTCCGTATGATGCTGTACTCCATGTGACACTTTCTGTTAATCTTTTCTTTATTCTAATGCTGTTTATTTGTCTGTGCATAAGTTTTCTGTTTATGCGATGGTCACTCTGTCTTTTGCCGGTCTGACATTGAGTACTCTTCTAAAAGTGGACTTAGTCTTCTTCTTCTTGTGCTTCGTCTGCTGTCCAGTGATCCTTATGGCGCTTCCTGGGTCTTAACTATTTCGTCCACTCCACCTTAGAAGTGGCCAAAAGTAAAGACTGAGAACACAGCCCCCCAGTGCATCTGCGTCTTAAGACGCTATGACACAACAACAGATGCATGGGATCTACATCGACTGCTTAACAGAAAGCGCGTGTTTCAAATGGGTTGCAATTACAGGAACCGTTCTCTCTCTCTCTCTCCCTCCCTCCCTCCCTCCCTCCTTCCCTCTCTCCCTCCCTCTCTGTTGCTTTGCCGTTAAATTAACTGCGATTGAGAAGACTTCTACATATTTTGTCTTTTAAGGCAATGAATATATGAATAGTGCACGATGAAAAGTCCGGAGATGAATAGTCCTAGACTCATTCAGCATATGCCGGACTTTCATCATTTGTTGTTCCTCGTTCTCGCACAGTCATTGGCGCTAGTTGCTACTCGGTGTTTGGTCCCATGCTCACCAACTCATTGTCTTCATCACTTCAAAACCACCACTTTTATCATTTTTAGATCAAGTCTTAAGACGTACGCCCGTTTGGCTTCGCTTATCCCCTTGGATTGCTCCTCCGCCGATCTGAATCGCCTTCTTTTTCGCTTGACCTGGTTCTATTTCTGATTGGATTTGGTGTAACATCGGTTGATGTCATAGACATCATGATAGCTGCGCCATAGAAGTTGATTGATATACATACACTCTCATCAACTGAAATGACCATCACTAGCTGTTCGTGTGTTTTTGCTGTTGGATGCACTGATAGTGATGCAAGTCTTGCATTCGCTATAGAGTGCTTGTGTCAAGCGCTTGTCACATGTAAAACGTTTACGCCGACTAATTATCAACAGAAATGTTATGTGCGATTAGATGCAGAGATGGTCGATTGATTCCCGTCGCCCCCTCTACTTGGCAGAATTTATGGTTTCCTGTTCTTACAACAGCATCCGACGCAAAGGCTCTCTCTCTGTCTGTCTGTCTGTCTGTCTGTCTGTCTGTCTGTCTGTCTCTCTCTCTCTCTCTCTCTCTCTCTCTCTCTCTCTCTCTCTCTACGACGATTCACTTAACGTCGTTTCAACCTATTTTTATGCGTTCATCTGAAGAGATTGTGAAATTATTTCCATTTAAGAGCCCAAGAGTTCGTTAAGTAGTGCGCGCGGCTGTTCTCATGACCAGCAAACAGCTTTTGATGTGCGCTAGGTTTACCTGCAGCGACAGGTAAGAGATGAACAGATTCACCTGAAGGCATGTGTCCCCCAATGAAAGCGATTCTAGCTTCGTTGTCGGATGGTTCGAGTTCTTAGACTGATTTCGAAAGAAACAAGAGGTCTTTTGCAGCGCTGACATCCTCTAAGTAAGACTCTGAAACTACACAATGTGAGAAACGGATCGCTACTCGTCATGCTCTCCAGCTCTCTCTCTCTCTCTCCGTCTGTCTCTGTCTCTCTCTTCGTTTGCTTAACAGCGAAGTTATCTTATCTCTTCGTTCTGCAAATGTCGCTTTCAAACGCAGAAGTAGAAAACCTGGATATTTGTTAAATTAAAGTTTGGATTTTTCAGATTGTCTTCCTCCTCCTCCTCTTCTTCTTCTTCTTCTTCTTCTTCTTCTTCTTCTTCTTCTTCTTCTTCTTCTTCTATTACTACTACTACTACTTCTTTGACCTCAGTTCAAAGTCATCTGACTAATCGCCTATTTCTGCTATTCCATTCGCACTGTCGCTGCTCTTGTCCGACTGATCTTTGCTCTGAACGCATCAGTTAGTCAGTTCACAGATAAACAGGATACAACTAGATACGTAATAAATCTATATACTTTGTTTACTTTTTACATAGGCCTATACAGTTCTGCTTCGAATGTTGTCTTAGATAAAAGTCTGTAAAATCTAGATCTTGACGCACCTTTTGTCCGTGAAGTGGTTAATGGATGATAATTTAACGACAGGGGCGTAGCCAGGAATTTGATTTGGGAGGGTATAAATATTTTGGGTGGGTATAAATCTTAACTATAAACCACATAAACCATATAAACTACATATAACTACATGTAAATCACATAAAAAACTTCAAGGTAGACTGAATTTTTAAAGGGGGGAGGTATATATACCGATATATCCCCCCGTCGCTACGCCCCTGTTCAACGACCGTTGGCTGTGCACAGGGCTATAGTGATGAGGTCGAACATTGCGTTCGTTCTAGTTACTGTTCCATAAAACGACCTAGATAATAGACTCAGTTATTATATGACTCACGATTTATATGGGCCACGACATAGGTCTCTCTCTCTCTCTCTCACTCACACACACACACACACACACACCTACGCACCCACACATGCACGCACAAGCACATGCTAATATAATCTATTAATGAATATTCTTTAGGTGGGGAAGGTTCTGACCACAACAGAAAAAGAAAAAGACTTGGGGTTATCATCCATAGAAGTATGAATCCATATCACCAATGCATGGAGGCAGCAAAAAATGGAAACCAAATGTTGGGAATGATGAAAAGAACAATAGTGAGTCGAGACAAAGACATAATCATAAAACTTTATAAGTCATTAGTAAGTCATTAGTAAGGCCTCATCTAGAACTGTGTTCAGGCATGGAATCCATTCTTGAAAAAAGATACAGAGATTTTAGAAAAAGTGCAAAGACGAACAACGAAGATGGTCAATGGATGCCATAATTTTTCCAGAATGCATTCTGCTGAATTAGGGATGCTAAAATCCACAAAGCAATCGCAGACAGCCTTGTTAGTGCCCATTTAAGCATCGGGTTCAAACTGCCTTAGCTGCTATGCACGGCTGCCCGGCTGAATGCCTGTTCAAATCCTTCAGAAGAAGAATTGACATAAATGCGACGGAAACTGAAAGTCAAATGAGAAACAGCGGAGGTGAGTGAGTCGATGGAAGCGATAAACGAAAACGCAGCAGCCAATTGAACTAATCGTTGGCACCGAAAAACTTCTTCCCGCTCTTTGCACAACTTTGTAGGCTCTCGTATGTAGGCTGCATATATATATATTAGGGTGGCCCACGATACTATGGGAAAGAAAAAAAGTATAATTTTCGGTTCTCCACAAGGCTGCCCTTGTTACACTATGTAAAAAGAGTGTGCAGGCAGGTTTTTGTACATATTGATGCATATTTGAAGGTCGCTACCAGAAGCAACTTCTTACTGCTGACTGTTTAATTACTCATTTGATTTGGGCGGCTGATGCTGAAGGGTTTGCCTCTCGGTTCTTTTTAATAATTTTCCACACGTACAGCGACATCAACAGCTGAAAGTGAAACATTCTCTTCTTCTCTCCACTATCACTTATTCTCCATTGGGATGGGAAGCTACTTCCTGACATTACTGGCGGTGGTGAGCTTGTTCTTGTTGATCGTATAGCAATTTTGGTGACTAGTGGGCAAACAGAACAACTACTTGCTGTGCCTAAAATTAGCAGAGGAACTGGCGAAGAACAATCACAAGCTTGTATTCATTCCTTGAATGACTGGAAACTGGAAGAACTGGTGCAGGGACTCATGTTTGATACAACAGCAGCCAACACGGGTCCGCGTTTGTGTGCCTGCACCCTCATTGAAAAAGCAATCGGTAGAGAACTGGCGTGGATAGCATGCCGTCATCAGCCGTTCGAGGTGATGCTGGCAGCCGTGTTTTCTGCAGTTCTTGGACCATCCTGTGGATCTGAGATCAAACTCTTCCAGAGGTTTCGCAAGATGTGGCCAATTATAATGTATTACCCGTAACCAGCCAGATTTTCAGATTCCTAATCCCGACAGTAACATGTTTAACGGTATAACATATACAGACAGCGAACTGAAATTTTGTCATTCTATGCTGAAGCACTGAAATGTATAGCACCAAGAAAAGACTACCGTGAGTTGGTTGAACTGAGCTATCTTTTTTCTTAGAGGTTCATTGGAGGGTCATCCCAGGTTTCGTGCACCGGGTGCATTGCACAGAGCCAGATGGATGGCGAAAGCCATCTATTCCCTGAAAATGTTCTTATTCAAAGGTCAGTTAAATCTGACGGCACGTGAGCAGAATGGCTTATCAAACATTTCTGTCTTCGTTGCCGTCCTCTTTGCTCGCTTCTGGCATGAAGCTCCTCTTGCACAATGTGCACCATTCAACGACTTCAAGATGCTTGATCTTCTACATCATTACCCAGTGTCAACCGTTAGAGTAACTGCAATCAAGCATTCTCTCGCCACTTGTGGTATTTCTCTGAGCATCTTATCACACTTGCCTTATTTGATGATAAAGTGAGCGACGAAACCAAGGCAGCAATGGCCAGCAACTTCTCCCGTCCATCAAACTCGAACTTCAGGCGCCTGGACGAAAAAACTTTCAATTATTCTACCCCTCTTGAAGAATATGTTACCAGCAGATCTTTGAAGCTGTTCGACTTGCTTGACAAGGACGGACAGCAAAAAGCTGTCTTTCTTATCCAAGCCAGTTGCTTTGTGGACTGAAGACAGTATATTTCAGGAAATGAAACAAAGCGTGAAGCTTCTCAAAGTTGTCAATGACTGCGCAGAACGAGGTATTGCTCTCATTCGGTCATATAACAATACCCTTACAATAAACGAGGATCAAAAACAATATCTGGTGAAGCTGGTCAGCAGACACAGGAAATTATTTCCAATTCCTACAAAGGCAGCTCTGTCATGCTCACTTACTCAAAAATAAATCCTTAAGACTTTGAAGCTAAGACTCTTACGTTTACCCTAAAGACGCTGGACTCTTTGCTAACCCTACCTAATTTAATATACCTATTAAACTGATTGAAAGGCTGATACTGCATTTAATTATTTTGGATTTCAATCTGTTATAGGTAAGTTGAATGGTTTGCATTACACTAATACAGTGCGGCAGACAGTAATAAACTGCTCGTTTCTGATTATCGTATACATACAACAAGAAGTTGCAATTGGTAGCTACCTCTAAATATCGTCAGATCATCATAAAATTTTGCATATCTATTACTAGCATCAAGTGGAACATGTGCAGCCTTGTGGAGAAACAATTTTTTAACTTTTTGTTTTTTGGGCCACCCTAATATATATATATATATATATATATATATATATATATATATATATATATATATATATATAAACTGTACAAGTTTTCAGTAGACTAGCTAAATCAGACCAGCTTGTTCTCTTGGCATAATCGAAGGCCTATCTATTCTGTGGGACGTTTTCTTTGGGCTATAGTGCGTTCCTTGTGGTCAAAACAGATGTCTTTGTTGCTCATGAAAACCGAGTAAATTCTGTGTAAAATTTAGAAAATAGCGAATGCTAATGATCAAGATCTGCCAAGGATTCTATATTCATAGGACACTCACCGTGCCCGATGCAGTCCAGACGACGGATTGGCGCTGCCTCATGCGGTGCCGCCTCTGTAGATGCTCTCTCCAGTCATGTAGGGTCATGAGTCAGACCGATCGTCAGCCTGTCTTTCGTAGATCGTCTTCGCACAGACACTAATCAAGCTCTTCAGTCAAAAAATAAAATAAAAATTTAGTTGACTAGCCCTGTTTCCTGAATCTATCATATTTGGCAATTACATGGAAATATGCGCAGATAAAGTTTAGGCTATATATACCACTAATTGATTACACTGTTTTTGCTGCCTAATGAGTGTCATGCAGGAGTGTCATTCAGCGGAACTTTAAAAGTATCTCAGTTGTTTGTCGTAGGCGATGAACGTACTGCGATCGCCTGTTACGTTGAACGGTCGTCCTGTTCTCACGTCGTCGTCATCATCATCATCGTCGTCGTCGAAATCAAGCGCTGTCGTTGTCCGCCGTCAGTCAACCGCCGATCATCATCCGACCAACGGTCGACGTCCTTCTGATCGGGATCCAGTCGTCGTCGTCGTCGTCGTCTGCACAACGCTTCTCGGTCGTCTGCTGCGAGCGCCCTGGCAGACGACAGCGCTGCCGTCGAGACAGGACGTCCAGCGGATAGCCCTGAGCGCCGCTCCCTACCTCCTCTTCCTCCTCCTCTACGGAATCAATCCGTACATTCGCCTGCTTCCGGTGGCGACGGACATCGGGAGCGCCGACCTGAGGAACGTTTCCGCCTGGGAGGAATACCTGTTTCCATCATGGCAACTGCATGTCGTCGTCTCGTCCGTCCACTTCCTTCCGCTGGACTTCTTGGCCGCCGTGCCCTACCTGGGACACTACGCCATCCCGGTGCTCTACCCCGCCTTCCTCTACCTGAGCCACCGATTGGAGCTGATCTTGCAGTTCTATCGGCTGCTGGGGCTGACGATGTGGGGTCATTACGTCATCTGGCTGGTCGCCCCCACCCTGCCCCCGTGGGCGATCGATTTTCTCACCGCCCACCAAGCGACGAACGCTTCGAGCATGGCGGAGACGATCCTGACGGCTCACAAGGAGGGTCCGGCGTTTGCGAGGATAGACAGCTTCATCGGATCTCCGTTCTTCTACGGAATGTTCGTCGGAAATCCGGTTCCGTTCGGATCGTTTCCTTCCGGTCACGTGGCCTGGCCCCTGTGTATCCTTCTGACGCTTCCTGAGCATCTGAGATGGCGTTTCAGCGTCTACGTCGTTTGGGTATCGTGGGCCACCCTCTACACCGGACATCACTACACCATAGACGTGGTCGGGGCTTTGGCGCTCGTCTGCGGATTAACGAAGCTAATCAGTCACGTGACGACCCAGTCTAGACCATCATGTTCCCCTCTCCAGCCTCCATAGGGTCGCTTTTGCTCCTCCCGGCAACTGATTAACTACGACCGGTTATAGCAAATTAATGCATATTCCCATGCACCGAGTAATTCTGACATTTCGTGCTGTGATTATTATTATTATTATTATTATTATTATTATTATTATTATTATTATTATTATTATTATTATTATTATTATTATTATTATTATTATTATTATTATTACCGCATGATTGTTAACTTAACTTAGGCTAATGTTAAACTGCATGACGCACATTAAGTCATTTACTAAGTGAAAAATAAGTGCGGGGTGAGTCACGTGACCTAAACAGTGTAGACCAAACTGCAGAGTACAGAATTCAGTCAGAGTTTAAAAGCAATCAACGAAACAGTTAAGTCCGAAGTGACAGACGCGGTAGATTGTGATGAATTCAATTGACCTCTGTACATTGGCGTAGCCACGGGAGGGGCACGGGGAAGGGGAGGGGTCCGCCCTCCCCCTATTGGGATCTGGACCGGTCGTGAGATTCGTCTAAAACCGGTGAATAGTTGGGGCGGGAGGGGGTAAAGGTAGTATTAGGTCGAGGAAAACGCACCAGACAGCAGACTTTAAACCGTTTCAGACAACGACCTTTTTTGTTCTGCTCGCCGACATTTAAGCTGAAATACGTGGAATGGCCCCACCCTATTCTTGAATCCTGGCTACGCCGCTGCTTCTGTAGCGCCACTTCATAACGTCCACAGCATCAGTCATTACCAGTCGTCGTTAGCCTTCTGTTGTTAGCCTTCGACGATTCTGTTGTTAGCCTTCTGTTGTTAGCCTTCTGTTGTTAGCCTTCTGTTGTTAGCCTTCTGTTGTTAGCCTTCGACGATTCTGTTGTTAGCCTTCGAAGGCCTTCTGTTCTTCTGAACGATTTCGGAAGAAAATTGCGAATGAACTTTTGTTTTCCGCTTAGAATTTGCCGTACAGCAGCTGACCTAGCACCGTACAAAGGCGTGGCTATGGCTACTGGCTATGCTGTGTCAGCTATAGGTTCATGTACATGTAGTGATGTGCGGTATTGGAAAATGCTCGATGATAATATCCTCGCAAGGCCACATTTAAAGAAGTGGAGGCCCTGTGCAGAAAGAAATGCGGAGGACGCCCTATAGAATGTTCGTGAACGGTACACCACAACGATGATGAACAAAATTACAACTAGTAAAGTAAAGTGTACCGGTAACTAACTGAAAAGTAACTGACTAACTGTAAAAGTACGCACTGTACGCTTCTCAGACATCAAGACCTGTCTACCTTATATCACTATTAACCCCTCTGCCTCCTCGACCCACACGTTCGTCCTCTCATCTCTTTCACTCTTTCACGCCCGCTGAATCAGTCATCCCTGAAAATTTGCAACCGTGCCTTCTCATACGTCGCACCTGAACTTTGGAACTCGATCCCAGCTTCCCTCCGCAAACTTGGACACTTTCAAGCAATAAAATCTGAGTCCTCATTTCCTATAATTCCCGCATTATCTCCTCAAGGCTTCAGGTCTAAGCTTAAATCATTCCTTTTTCTAAAATCATATCCTCCATAGCTGTAACAACCTAGCCTCACTGCCCTTCGGATGTTGACTGATCATTAGGCTTGCCATATTTGTTTCAGGCCAAAACGGGACATTTTTGGGGCAAGACAAGGGTGCCAAAGGCGCGCGAGCGTCGAAGGCGCAAAGCCCTCGCAATTAGGGGTCTGGGGAGCGTCGTAAGCTGTATAACAGTATAATTTACGCCCAGGCGACTAGAATTGCCAAGTACTGATAACTAATGGTTTACTTTACTTTACTCTTCAATAAGGTCTACGCCAGCGGTTCTCAACCTGTGGGTCGCGACCCCCAGGGGGGGTCGAATGACGATTTGCCAGGGGTCGCCCGAGACCATCAGAAATATGGGGTTGTCTCTTTTCCTGTTATTGTACAAAATTTCCTCAGTGGTAGTTACGACGTACTAGTTGTCTTACTATCATTGTCTTTTGAGGATAGACATGGAGACAATTAAATAATAACGATTTCGAACATTTTTATTGTCGTAGCATTATTATTTTTAGCAGTTTACATTGTGAACGAAAATTAATTTTACCGTTGGGGGTCGCCACATCATGGGGAATTGAATTAAAAGGGTCGCGGCACTATAAAGGTTGAGAACCGCTGGTCTACGCAGTCAAATAAATTTAACATGTATTATAAAATATGAGCAAATGTGAAGTAAGTAAAGTAAAATCTCGTAAACTTCTACAGCGCCCCAGAAAGCAGCACAGCAGTAGCTGCTTATTCTTATGTGCTTAATCTTTCTTGAAATAGCTATAGGCAGGGTGGTTTGTCGGCCGGGCAAAGGTCAGTGTATCCATGAGGCGGCGGGTCAGATTGTTATTGCTATGGGGGAAATGACTTTTCGAATAGGAAATGCATAACAAAAAAGATTAGATGTAAGGCTAATCCTTTTCAGACCAGTCATATTTTGAAGTTGGTTTCACTTTCTTAATTGTGTCTTTTTTTCTTTCACGTCATTATAAAATTCGGTACAAGTCATTTTAAAATTATATTGGCAAATCAAAATTGCTTCAATTGTCTCGACTGACAACCTGTTTCTTTCATCTGACCATTGAGTTGACATTATAGAAAATATTCTCTCCACATTTGCATTGGTGCCCAATTGGAGGACGATAAATTATTTGATAATGAGATAATTTCAGATAATGAGATAATTTGAGAACAGATAAATTAATGAATAGTAATGAATTAAAGAAATAATGAATTAGGATAAACACTTGCTTAATCGATTGCAAAATTAATTATTGAATAGCAATCTGGAGAAAACGGGTCAAAAACGGGACGCATTCTAATACGGGACTCAGTAGTGAAATACGGTGACAGTCCCGTATATACGGGACGGATGGCAGCCCTACTAATCATATACCTGGCTGAGCATACCTTTCTCGTAGCTATTTTAAGAAAGGCTGAGCGCCTAAGAATAAGCAACTACTGTAGCCACTACTGTTGTGCTGCTTTCGTAAGCGCTATAAAAATCCACGAGATTTTACTTACTTACTTTACTTACTTCTCAGTAAATGAGTAAATAAATTTCAATTTTTGTAGTTCAATGACATGACATCACACCGTATTCATACCTTCACTTGACTTTACATTGCCGTCTACTGAGCGATAATAAAATACATTATGCACTAATATTCATATTATTAAGCATTTACATTACATCACTAGGCAAAATCTAACTTATCTCTTACCTGAAGACGTTTTATACCCGAAATTTTAAGAAAGAAATGCGGCACGTTAATACACTGACTATATAATATATTAGAATTCAATGTTACAGTTTCGATAATTAAGAGTTACCACTGATGCCAAGTAAATAAGTAAGCTACTTGACGTTTATTCACGTCAAAAAGATTTTACCCCATTTTTGTGGGGGCCCTGTGCATGTGCACCGCCTGCACATATTTCAGCCTGTAACACTGCGTTATTCGTTGTTTCACTTTCTCATGCCACTGATTCAAGCTCACATAAGAACATATTCTGCAGCTGGCAATATTTATCACAAAATTCCAATTTTTAAAACAATATTTGAGTGAGTATGAAGCATTTTCTTTGAGACTTAATTGTGATCTGTCAAGTCCTCAAATGCAAAGAAAACAATCTCCAGTAGACCAGTTTATTACTGAAAGAAAGCTGATCACATCCAACCCACTACCACACAGAAATATTATTACAAAATAAGAATAACATTTCATTATACAAAGCAGATGCTGTTAACCAGTGCAGCTAAGAATTGGGTTTGTGGGCGGATGGCTTCAATCAATATCTGCATCTGCAATAAATAATCTCATTATAACAATCCAAAATAAGTCAAGAGTATTTTAAAGCATTTGAAATATCACTTGCAGTAATGATGTAAGAGAATTAGAAAAATAACAGCATTTAAATGAGATATGCATCACATCACAGCCTTCGGTTAACTCCAACATCCAAGCGAAAAGTTTCTCTCTATTTTAAATATCAGTTTAGAACCAACAATAAATATGAACATTTGACAAACTGTCAGACTAAACAAGAAAACCAATCTAATACATAAGAAGTGAATAAGTGAAAATTACAGTTCAAGTTAACTATAAAAACTGGAGTATAATCATTATGATCCAAAATTATGCTCCCTTAAGCCAACATAGAATTAAATCAAAAAGAAGAACACTAAATAGAAAATTTTAAACACTAGACAATTTTCAAAAGTAAAGTGTGCAAGTTAGCAGACATTTCTGGAATGTAAGAATACAGTGCTTTTGCTAAATAATTACAGTAAAAAAGGCTTTCAATGAGAATATTGGCTCTGCCCAGAAAGCCAAAAAGATTGCATCAAGTGCATTACGCCATTGCAATATGCGCCTATAAAAAATTCAAATGAAGGATAAATTTATTGTAAAAGCATAAAAAATACATGAACACAGCAGAATGAATATCTTAGATGGCACAGTAGAACAATCTGAGATCACATACTTCAACCTCCTTCAAAACATGACTTAGAATACCAACTGGAAAGAGAAATCGAGTAAACTCAAACAACATGTGACACATGTTCTGAAGTCTTCCAACAGCAATGCATTATCTAAGTATATCTGAAATAAACAGAGATTTCAAATTAAAATATTCCAATATTTGGTATTTCATGAGAATCAGTCAGCTTTATTTCAAATACATAACAAATTAACAAATTAAGAAAGTCATTTCTGCATCGAATAGGAAAACGCTACTAAACAAAACATTTCCATTTTAAAGCAAGACAAGAGTAGACAAAATCAGTTATAACCTTAAATTTATCCAAAAATAACTTGTTTATATTTTACAAATTATGATATGATATGATATGCCAAGATATAGAAAACCTAAAAATACAAACCTTAAGACTTAACCTAAGAAAGAAAGTCTGTCCTGTGACAACTTAAAAATCTCTATAATAAAGTTCTGAATGCCTGCTCACCAGGCAGCGTATTGGTAGGACCATCCTCAAAGGCAATACGTGGCAAGTCAGGCAGCAAATGATCAGGGACAGTGTTCTCCTTACGATCGTCCACAGAGATCGTCCAATTCTGATTGTCATCAGAGGTCTTGATTACGCAATCATCGGACGGCGACAGAACGATCACTTCAAGGTTGGAATCTGATTGGTGAACAGATGAACAACACTCTCTGGAAAAACAAAGCAACAATATTCGACATTAATGGTTTTATTTTACAAGCAAATAATCCAAAATCATTTAAATACTTGAGCTACTATGAAATCACACATCTGCAAAGTCTTTCTCAATAAACAAAACAGAAGTAACACATCAACCACAAACAACACTAAATATATGCTACAGCTAAAGGCCAGAAAATCTGCCATAAGTAAGTAACTAAATATGATTTGAATATTCTAAATTACTTATAAATGGTTTCAAATGGATTTACAAATGTTGCTTGAAAAGCCAAGAAAATATCAACCACAGTCCCACAGCCAAACTCAATCATATCAATGATATGGGTATTTAATACATGATTTAATTGTTATGCATGAGAACCATTCCGATCCTAACATTGTCATCTTCAACAGATACATTGGCAGCATCAAGAATCAGAGAGGAAACAATGTTTACACTGAAGACTCAGGAGCTGTTGGCATCTCTGAAGTTTCTGAGTTCACGACGGAAGACACTGGATCGATGACGTCATCATCTCCACTCGGTTCCATCGTCACATCTGAACGATCCGGTGTCTTCTCAGCTGAAGGTCCACAAACACTCACATCTTCTGACTGTTCCTTCAAATCAGCTTCTTCGCTCAGTTCTTCTTTACTTGCAGAAATGTCCAAAGTAGGAGCTGTTGGTAAGGAATCGTCAACCGACTTCTCTTTCTGTTTGTTTCCCATGAACTGTCGAAGCAGAGGCGATTGGAACGCTGACTGTGAAGGCTCAATGAAAGACGAAACTCCTTCAGAAGATTTTGACTCTCTGACCTCCTAAAGAAAAACACATCGGCCACAAAGGTCACCATTTCAACATCTGAAACACACCTCACAGCAGCAGCAGCAGCAGCAGCAGCAGCAGCAGCAGCAGCAGCAGCAGACACTGAAATATCTTTGACATACTATAACTCTCAATCATAATTTTTGCCATCATATCTATGCAATGATTCTCTCAAATCAAAAGTAACTTCCAGAAAGACAAAGGAATCAATTGACCCTAACAGACATTTGATTCAACAGATTTTCAAATCAAGATTTCAGGTAAACATAAAGAAGCCAACTGGGTCAATCAATCAATCAATCAATCAATCAATCAATCAAGCAATCAATCAATCAATCAATCAATCAATCAAATTTCTATGGCACCTCTATTCTATTCTATACAACGATTTATATAGCACGGTAACATAGCAGGGGCCAAAGTCAAGAGCGCTTTACATGTCACAATGCCTAGAGCATCAGCCGATGGCACACCAAATCCAATCAAAGAGTCAGGTCAAGCCTGAAAGGTCATTCAGATAGGCAAGGAGCTGTCTAAGGGTGACATGCCAAGTCAAACATGTACAACTTAAGACTAGATCTAAGAGATGTTAATGTGCTGAGTATGTGTCAACACAATAGCCCTGAACTTGCAGTGACTGTCACTGCAGAGAACACTAATACATGATTATGTTAGACAACTATTCCATAGACAACTTTTATGCTCTACTGGTAAGAGAAACCTATTTGCCACAAAATTATATACAGATAATTCCACAAATAAAAACTTCAATGATAACAGCCTATCAGTAAACACTTTCATACCAAAATCTTTACAAATATTTTGTCACAATTCAAAAGCTTGGATGAAAATAGAATTGAGATCAATTCTGAAAACTTTCCTTCACACGATAAAGAAACTCTGAAAAATTACTAAAGTAACCTTTTGTCCATTTTCAGCCACTTTCACTCGTCTCATGATCATTTCAAGTTTCTGCAAATAAAATTTAAAGATATTCCTTAAAATGTTTCAAACTGCATTTTCAGCTTAAAAGCAAAATCCATTATGTACAAAATGATTTTTTGCAGCTTTGTTTTCAATATTCAACATAACATCTTCCCAAACTCTTCCAGTCACATAACACTTTGGAATGCAAGATGATGACAAGACACAATTGCACTGAAAATTAGGTTGCTGTGAGCTAGAATGCTAGTTTTACATCCATAAACCTAAAAATTGTGCTTGCTATGTGTTCCATCTCAGTTTATTAAAATTTCTCATATATAATAAGTCAAGTGAAACAAGTGAATCTATACAAAGGGAAGTCATTTAAACTGACAATGATACCAGACACCGACAGTGATAAATGCACCTAACAGTTGCCTAGCATCACCCAAAAACAAAAAAATTCACCAAAAGTTGGAGAGTTTTTGGTTGGCTCTAAAATAAGTTGTCAGGATTATTGGGGAAAGTCAAAGCCTGCTTAAAACTGGGTTGCAGATGAAAGCATGCTTGCATCCATGTTCCAAGTCTACTTTAAAAAAGACTTATACTAATAAATTGATGCTGCCTGCCTGCCTGCCTGCCTGCCTGCCTGCCTGCCTGCCTGCCTGCCTGCCTGCCTGCCTGCCTGCCTGCCTGCCTGCCTGCCTGCCTGTGACAGCATCAATTTATTCATAGAAGTACTTGGAACATGGAAGCAAACATGTCAGAGGACCAAGATTAAAACTCTTAAAAGACGAATGGCATGAAAGTTTCAACTGAATGACATAGCAAGGAAGCTACAGAAACAAATGCCACAGCACCAGTGCCGTCAGATTCGGAATGTCTGGCCATAATGAACAATTCTCTCAAGGACATTTCTTCTAATTTTTCTTCTTTTAATTAAAAAAATTCTCTCAAGGAATCTCGCAATACATTTCAGACTGCGTTGTGTGCAACTGTGCACAGTTTGAGCAGCATTCATCGAAAAGGAATGCAGCTTAAAGCAATTTTAAATCTCAACTAGAAAGATGCTCGCTTCGCTCGCGCTCGCTTCGCTCGCAGTGCAGGATAATACTAATCCAATACCTATACCTAATACCCAATCATTGAATTCATGCTGAACAACATTTCAATGATCGCCACCTAGCCAAGCTCTGCGCCACGTAATAATTAGGCCTATGTACGTTAAAATCACGCAACTGTGGCCATTTGTGACGCTGTACACGTATTTTTTGTGTACGTTAAAATGTACGTTGCAACTACCTCAGGCTGCGAACAATTGTTACCAATAGCAACGTCGTCGCACGCCCAGCCCTCTGACGCTGCAATGACTCGACTAAACCGTGTTAAACTACGATTCTACGAACAATTGTTACCAATAGCAACGTCGTCTTCGAACATCGTCCACCAACGCATCGCGACGTAAGGACTAAACGGTCTAAACCGTCAAACCGTCTACCAATAGTCAACCAATCAGAACGCTTGAAGGTAACAGACAGAGAGACATACAGATAAGGATCTTAATATTATAGATGTTGAACTGTAAAATGTTCTCAGCTATTTGACAGTACTTATAGTCAATTACAAAGCAAGAACAAGTCACCCTTTTCCTCTCCAGTCTTTCCTCTTCTTCACGGCGGATCTTTTCCACGTGCTCCTTCTCCCTTTTTTCCGTTTCCTCTTGTGCCTGCTTCTCTGCAGCTAGCCTCTGAAATATGCAACACCATCCAATGCTTACAATTAAGCCAAACATTAGAAATATCTCCAAATTTAACCATAATTCTTGTCTCTGGTCATACTTTGCGATGTGTATTCATTCTTTTGCAAGCTTCATTTCAAAAAATCTCATCAAAACACGAATTATACAAATTTATAAGAATTTTATAGCCAAATAGAGCAGCACAATTACCTCCTCCAGTCACCAATGACCTTCACAACATTTGCACACGATAAAACTGACCTCACAATTTTTGGAAAAAAAGAAATAAAACCCTATGCAGCTCAACTGACATCAAAGACTCCTTTTAAGAGCAGCAGAAAGTGCAAAAGATGAAACACATGAATGAAATCACACCACTGTACAAGTGTTAAACGACCCACTTGCTGTGTTCCTCGTAACTTTTACATTCTTGGAAAACACCAGAAGCCAACTGCAATATTCCAATAGTTTCCAATTCATAATCATTTTCAATATAAAAAAAAACCAGAAAGAGAACGACCCAGAGACCTCCGATCGTTCTGCTTCCAAACGATCTTCTTCTTCTCTTTTCTGGCGTTCAGTCTCTTCAACGGCTTGACGAAAGCGTTCCTCTTCCTGTCTCTTGCTTTCCTCAAGCAACAGAAGCTGTTCTTCTTCCAACTTCCTCTGCCTCTCCTCTTCTAGCCTTTGCTGTTCGGCCGCCTGCCTCCTAAAATAGTCAAGCATGAAATCATCACAGATGACTTTTGCATCCACTCAACTAACAGTCGAATCCATAATTTTGTTTTTGTGGAAAGAATTCATACATGAATATGAAAACCCCAACAGTCAGAAGAAATGGCTTAAGAAGTGCACTCACTAAATGTCAGCTCAAAACCAAGTCACACAACAATAGTTATGAAAATTTTATTCCAATTTAAACTGATTAAATCTAATAGGGTACATACAACCCAAAAAACTTACTTTAATTCCATCAATAATGCAGCATAATACGGGGTTTATGTCCTCAGTGATTTTTGGTGTACTTGGTAGATTTCTTGATACTGATCACACATATAACTTTAAAAATTACCTAATTTTTAATTTTCTAATTTTTAATAATAGTCTCAATGTGAGGCATTTGCAGTCATGGGTGCTCTCAGTCTTAGCTGTATGGTAATAGACAAGGTCAAAATTGTTATATTTTACAACTGAGGTCAATGCAATTTACAGCAGAGACTCACTGATCTAAAATACATGCAGGAAAATTGACCTGAGTACAGGGATTTAAATGTTATGCCAAATAACAGTTTCACTTAAAACCATAATATGTGATACAGAAATTTCAAAGACATATTCATGTTCAGCATGCAAAAGTCTATTAGTCTCATCAGAAATGTTAGAGGAAAATTGTCGCATGCTGTCGCTTAAGCTGCAATGTCATTATACAGGACCTCTATCACTGAAGACATTACAATGTAAATGTGTAATTGAAGGATTCAAAGTGAAAAATTTCAAAGACATATCCATGCTCGGTGTGTGAAAATCTAAAGGATTCACCAAAATGGTTAAAATTTGCTGTAGAGTGTAATTATGGAAAATATTAGAACACCTGTTGAGCTGTACAAGTAATAATATTAAGGATGGCAACAGAGTAGCTAATGCTACGGGCCATTAAGTCTCATTGTGTACATTAATGCTAACTGACTTTTTCCTGACTTTTTACAGTTTGTAACAGACTTCCAAAAATCAAATACATAATGAAAAACAGATAAACCATAATGCATTGAATTCACAATCAATCACAAGATTTTTTTAAGGTAAGAAGAGCGAGAAAACAGCGATCAAACCTTTCCTCTTCTTTTCTCTGTCGATCCTCTTCGGCCTTCTGTTCAGCCTTTTCTCTAGCAAGTCGGCGGTTTTCAGCCAATTTCTGCTTATATTTCTCTTCTGCAACACCAACCTTTGAAGCCTCCGGTTTCTTTTGAATACTTGCAAATTTCCCATCCCCCAAAACTGACTTATCAGCTTCACTCTTTTCAACAAATAATAAAAATACTTAATCAAAATAGAAGCAAATTCACAAAATCAAAACGAAAACATCAAACAGATCTTAAAATCTGATCAGAAGTATAAAGACAAAGTCAGAGACAAACACAACCACTCCATCAACATTCACTCAGATATCATGAAAGGAAATTATTCTATTCTAATACAAGTCGTGTCTCTGACGATGAATACACAATTCCAATAGGAAGCCAAAATATGCTCGCAGGAAATGAAATGATCACGGAATATCATCAATTTTGCCAACCAACCTCCTTTTCAGAGGCAGACTGCTTGGCAACAATTTCACGCACAGCTTTCATGGCTTTCTGAAAAAATCATTTTCAAGAAACATCTGCAAAGTTAAGAATACACGAGAATCTGCAATGAAAACATACATTATAAAAACGATGAGATGAGGTAATTACGACGAATAACTGCATCTCCCGTCCACTGCATCAGCAGTCAGTCATCTAATCACATCTGCTGAATGTCTTCTGAGACTACGACAACATATCACTACGCTACTTATGCAGACAGTGAAGACATACAAGTAATTAGTTTACAATAATTTTATTTTATCTACGGGGCAAACTACTGCACGAATTCTTCATTAAATATTAAAACTGTAGACATAATGCTTAAATACTTCAGCAAACCAAATCTACAATTTCCAGAACTTGTACAGTTAGGCAAAAAGAAACTCGGCAAGAATCTATATCATAGTTTATGACAGCACTATAGAATTGACATGCTTGATAATGAAAAGTTAATGAAGCATGTCCCCAAAAGAACCTCATAGTCCACTCACAACATAAAACTGTAACTAATTTAACTAATCAGCATGACTCAAACATTTGCAATAATAAGCCCTTGGCACCTTTCCTTTGCCACAAGCAGTTGCCGGGTTCCTGTCTGAAACTCCTCTCGCAACCTTCGACTGCAACGTCGTCGGCGTCAGAGGCTTTGGAGGACATGGCATTGACGACCTGACTGGAGAAGAGCAAGACGATCCCGGAGACTTCTGCAACCGGCTGGCGGAAACCAAGGTCCTAGAACTCCCTGTTGCCTTAGGAGCGACAGGACAACCAAGTTCTTCCGAAGACAGAACGGCCTCGGCAGTGGGACGTCGTGCCGCTGCCGTGCGTCGAGCCGTCTCCGGGCGACCGATTTTCCGTCTTTCCGACATCAGAATGACATCCGCTGACCCGGACTTCATGAGAAACGACGGTTCTACCTTTCTTCGCAGATCAGCTCGGCTTCTCCTGACACTTTCCATGCTCTTTGCTTGGCTTTTGTCAATTGGCAATGAAGGCTCTAACCGTAAAACATCACATCCACTGGACACCAGCATCTCACTCAAATGCCAATGCAACATTTCTAAATATTTTTATTCTCACTCAGAAACAATATCAAATATATTCAAAACCGCGGCCACACAAGACAAACTTTAACATTTGACGACGACAACTTTTAACACATCAAACAACAGGAAAACACGAGAACAGCTAAATACAAGAAGACCAAATAGGAAACGCATTCAACACGGACTTACTAAAACGCGAACAAGAGCAACAGGCAGAGCCGCCGTCTGTGATGTTGTAACAACTGGATCTTAACTTTGAAGACACTGTGTCAAAGGCATACCCTGGCATCTTCTCAGACCAATCACGAGGTCTTTGACGGACAGAGCGCCTCACATTGGACAGCGCTCCCTCAGACTGAGCGCGCTTAGAAATACGAAAGGGTGTGAGGACTACAACACACCAGCACACGCCAACAGCACTTTGCAGTCGCCAGCCACAGAAACAGAAAGGGCGAACTGACACTTCACGGCGATTCAGAACATAGTCTGAAGGGAACTGCATGGAACGTTTACCAACCGATACCATATTTTTATGCATATAATTCTGAGGTCACAAAGATGACCTCAGAATTTTACATCGTTATAGAAAATTTCACCGGCAGCATTCAGTCAATCAACCAATCAATCTGTCAAACTGTCACGGCAGCATTATAGTAATAACTTAAAGTCTGTTTAAAGTGACAATGCTGTGGCTGTTAGAGATTTAGATGCATAAAGTACACAAGAGATTCAAGAGCTAGGCATGAACCAAATGCATAAAAGTGTGTTAATATAATAATTTATTTCTTCTTAGAAACCTAGATGCTTTTCATGTCATAGCAAACCTCCAACTCCCCTTTCAACTAAATCAATTTTGATGAAATTCTGAAAATAAAAGTACTGTCACCCAAAAATATTCTCTCATTCACATCCAAACTCACTTATTCATCAACTTCAGACCACAATCTTGAAAGTGTTTCTTAAGCGGATTCAAATTTACCATTGAATAGACTTATGAAGCATAACTAGAACGCAGTACATGTGTCTGATTATGCCAAAATAATACTGAAAATTCTGAATTTTAGAAGATGTGCAGGAATGGACTTTATAAACACCTATTATTTATTTACCTTTACTGATAAACCAATTATTTTTACTTAGTAATTTTTTATAAACTGCTATAAAACACATGACATGGGAAGCATATTCTTCAATAACAGCAGCACATAGGAATCACTGTGTATCATTTTAAAACAAGTTTGACACTTATTTATGTTATAATCAATTGGTAAAATACTGCAATGTGCTTTAACTGAATTCGATAGGTGGCGCCGCGTGTGGCTGCATAGAATTCCGACCGTGTGATTTAATGCTTTCTTTTCGAGTTATTTTCTCGTTTGGCTCCTCATGATTTGCTAAAATTCGTACTTTTCAACAGTTCATTTGGAAATGGTACCAATTTAATATTTATTTGAGCGATTTTGGCGGAATTTTGGAAGAACTGTTCTATCTTATCTTCAACACCGTTAACATTTTGAAAAATACCGTTAATTCAAGATGGCTGCCGCTACGTTTCTCAGCTGGATTTTTGTGGTTCCTGAATGTTCGTTTAATTCCTTTTCTTGTCAACCGTTCGTTTTTCACGCAGAATTTTTCTAGTTGGAGGTCAGAGAGGTTCACTCTGTTGCACGTTGAAGTCTGGTGTTTTTAACTGTATCGGCGGGTATAAAGAATTCGGAATCTGACCAGATACTGGCCATACATGCTGACACGAGATCTGTTGTTGTGCTTGAAGTCGTCTAGAGTCACCCTCGATGCCTCGGTACGACATGTCATCGCCCAGCTGCGATTAGCTAGGCGTGGTTGCCGTGCGGGAAAAAAATTGTAGACGCAGACCCACTTTGCACTCCAGCTATGCCTATCCACAGGCGCAGCAGGTTGCCTGCATCTGTGACAACAGTCGCAATCGCCGATCTTGCGATCATCAGCTGATACCGATTGTTATCGGTAATCGATATTCCAGCAAGGAGACACACGTGCTGTCCGACCTTGAAAGTCCAAGAGTTTGTCCGTTGTTATTGTATCCTAAAATTGAGCGCCATCTTAATTATCAAATGCGAGAACTTGGCTTTGGACTTCAGAACATCCGTTCTGTATAGGTAGCAAGGTGCTCAATGTAGTTGACCTTATGGAGGATTTTCGTCTTGACCTACTTATCTTATCAGAGACCTGGCACGAAGACTCAGACGCTGTCCCCATCAAGAGGTTACGGGGAATGGGTCTGAACGTTATTGAAGCAGCCCGACCCATTGCTGCAGATGCTCGACAGACTGATGCGAACTGGACTAACCATGGTGGATTAGCTGTGATTTCGAAACATGGAATTAACATCACAAAACTGAGGACTACACTCAAGCCGACGCGTTTGAGTATTTGTGCTGCCGGTCGGTAGCACAAAGGCGACTGTAGTCATGGTTGCAATCTACAGACCAGGGTCTCAACATGTCTGTGAGCGATTTTATGAGGAATTTACGCTACTTCTCGAGTCTCTTGCGACGTATAATTGTGTGTTTTATGTCGCTGGGGATCTTAATATACATTTGGAGAAGCCTGCGGACAGTACCTGTCAAAGATTAAACCAGATCTTTGGAGAATTCAACCTGCGGCAATATGTTGATGAACCTACTCACGAACTTGGTGGACTGCTGGATGTTGTGATTGGACCGTGTGACTTGGCGCCGCTCAAGACTGTAGTTGAGGAAACGGGCTTATCTGATCATAAGCTTGCATGTTGGTCAGCACGTGCTGTACAGCCTCCCCCGGAGTTTAAAGTAGTCAAGCGGAGGAACTGGAAGAATTTCGATCAGAACCTCTTCATATTGCGTATTAAAGAATCTGAGCTCTGTTTATCGATCGGACATGAGAAGACGGCATCGGAGCTGGCGGAACTTTATCATTCTGTTATAGTGCAAATACTCGATGAATTAGCCCCAGTGACCGAGATGAGGGTTCGTGTTCGCCCTCACTGCCCGTTCTATGATGAGGAGTGCAGACAGGCGTGCAGAACAGTGCGGCGTGCAGAGCGGGCTTATAGAAGATCCAAAGGTACTGCTATGGAAGATGAAGCGTGAAAATCTCTGACCTCCACTCTTAAATCAAGAAGGTGCCTGGTGAAACAAAAAGGCCGGAGATACTGGAAGGGGTTGCTGCAGTCAGCACATGACGATACGAGGGGAACTTGGAAGGCTCTCAATTCGCTCCTTGGTGAGAGTAGAGAGGGCTCAGCTCTATGCCCCGAATTCAGTGCTGAGGATTATCACCGCTACATTGATGACAAGATCAGAGGAATACGAGAAAAGACTGCGACTGCGGGATCGGCATCTTTCTCTAACTATAACGGTCCGCGTCTCACTCTCTTTCTCCAACCCGACGCTGGAAGAAGTAATTGTCTCCGAGCATTCGTCACCGAATAAGCAGTGTGCCTCTGACCCGCTGCCTATGTGGCTCTTGAAGGAGTCCATTGTTGTACTGGCGCCATTCCTGACGACGCTTATGGCTGTCTCTCTGGAATCAGGAGAATTTCCAACAACTTGGAAGCATGCGATCGTTACTCCGCACCTGAAACGGTCGGGACTTGACCAGTCTGATGTCTCCAATTATAGACCGGTCTCCAACCTCCCTTTTCTAGCCAAGCTACTAGAGAGGATTGTCAACAAGCGGATGGTCAGTTTTCTGATTGTGAATGGACCGATGCCGCAACAACAATCAGCCTATCGTCGTGGACACTCCACTGAAACAGCCATTCTGAAAATATTCAGTGACCTGGTGGATGCGACTGCAAATGGGCGAGTTGCACTTCTCTGCCTGCTCGATCTTTCGGCTGCTTTTGACACAGTCGATCATCAGATTCTCATCCGTCGGCTTGAAACATCGTATGGACTGGCAGGCCAGTCACTTCAGTGGATGAGGAGCTACCTCACCGGAAGAACACAAGCTGTATGGTGTAATGGTCTAATGTCCTAGAAGAGCCAAGTCCACCATGGAGTCCCGCAAGGATCGGTCCTGGGTCCCTTACTTTTCATCTTATACGTTGCGGACATTAGCTCAATCATCAAGGCTTTTGGCTTGTCATCGCACTCCTATGCTGACGATGGGCAAATTTATTCCTCGTGCATGCCGTCGGATACAGAGCAACTTCGGATGTCCTTCACGAATTGCATATCTGCAATCATCAGATGGACAGAAGAAAATCGTCTGGCATTGAATCCGGACAAGACGGAATTCCTCTGGATCAGCACTCCAGGAAGAAGGAAGTTGTTGAGTCGAGACCCTTTCACCGTGGGTGATGCCACTATTGTTCCTGTGGCGAGTGTGCGTCTTTTAGGTGTGCTTTTGGACGAAACGCTATCGTTTGATGCACACACCAACAACGTTATCCGATGCTGTCATTACCAGATACGGAGGGTCAAGCTGGTTCGGCGCTACCTAACGGTCATTCTCCAAAGGGAATCCGTTACTTTGGAATTCGTTACCTGACGTTGTGTCGGAAGCTGTCTCTGCGGAATCCTTTCTTAGGAACTTAAAAACACACTTATTTAATATCGGATTTTATTGATAGAATTATGTCAAAGCGCTTTTGTCGTAGGCCTTAGCCTTGTTTACTGCACTGGAGAAATTGTCTAGAAATAATAATAATAACAATAATAACTGAGAAAATGAAACCACAGCAAAGCGGGGAAAACTCAAAAAGCCACAAAACATTTTGCCAAATGAAGCATCAAGCGCCAGAGAGCAAAGAAAAACAAAACATGTGGAAAATGTACCATTCAACCAAATGGCAAAAATCAAACAAGAGCCAAGCAAGGGAAATCAGAAAGCCCAATATTTATCCACAATCATTAAACAGTAAGCAACATCTTAAACAACAACAACAACAACAACAGACATCATACAAACACCCATTAAACAACACTGAATCCATCAACTGACAAGATCTAAAACTCACTCACTCACTCATCTAACATCTCTTTCATTATTAATTGTTCAAGTTTATCCAGATAAATTCAAAATTCACTTAAAGGTCCAAATTACTTGAACATCAGAAATCGTATTTGCTATATCATGCATGTGGCTGGAAAAAGCATGATCCTTAAAAACATACAATTTCATTTCAAAGATATAAGTTTCAGAAACTTTCATAGAGAAAAACAGACAAATTCCTATTCGATGCTAGGAAATCTAGTCATAAAAATTTTGATCATATTCCAACCACCTTTAACTGCTGCTGAAAGCTGTAGAACCAAAGAATTCAGAATAAGAAGAAACTAAATGCCCTGTTCCAAATAACGACGCAGCATTTGCGATCTTCCGTCAGAATACAACAGCTGTGTTCATTCAATTCCACAACTCTTTTAAGACGACACAATTTAAACAAGCACACCTAACTCCATTTACAAGCTAAATTACAACCAGAATTTGATGTTTTCATTATTCACTTAAGAAACAACGATTTATATCCATATCACTGTTTGTACCGGTTGTAATATGTCACTGAATGCATTTCTGCACATAAATTTCAGCGCTGAAAACAACTTACGGAGCTGAGATTTTCTGGCTAAGCCCACGTCAGTCAACTCATTATTTGAATCATTTTCAAAAGCTGATGAATGGATTCTGGAAATTTGATCAACAGAAGTTGAAAGTCTCTTTTTCATTTTAGGTCGACGGATTGCAACATTTTCTATGTTTCTATCACTCCAAAATTCAGGTTCATAAGTCGGAAGAGAATGGTTCACGTTGTGCATACTGCTACTTGCCGATTGCATAACAATGCAAGTACCTGAGTGAACATTCATTAACACTGTCAACTGCAGAGAATTATATTAAGCACAACATCCAAAGCAAAGAAAATCTTTATGATCTTTAAGGTTAATGCTTTAAGAAGCTGTCAAAAGCAAGGCAGAACAAACTAAAAATACTTCACCGAGCAAAAACCAAAATCTGAAAGCAAAAACCATAGAGACAAGAAACTAAAATAATATCAATGGTAGATGAAAGGCAAGCAGGAGATAGCCAAGACCATTTATGCTCTCAAGTGAGAACAGACAGCCATAAAGCACCACACAAGTGAATATCTGGTTAGATTGTCAAACAGAGGCCACATTTCCTTAACATTTACTACCTCATGTTTAGCCAAAATGCATCAGTTTCAATCTCATTTTAACAAAGACGAAACCTAGCAGCAGAAAAACAAATAAAATATAAAAAAACTCATAAGAAAACAAAACTACAGCTCTAAAACATTACACATCTATAACAAAAAATACCCCAAAAGAAACAGAGCAATAACGACAATGCCAACAACTAAAACATTCTTCAACCAAACATAAAAGATTTGACTAACTCAGCAAAAACAAAGGCCAGTCGCTAATAGCAGAACGTCAACTCTTTCACGGCCTAATCACTCAAAACCTATTTAACTTGTAATAATTTAAGATTTGGAATTCTCTTCAATGAAAAACTATCAAATCATTTACTGTAAGAGGAGGAATCTCACCAGTAACATATATTGGCATATGATAACACAATATGCATAGATTAAAATTAATAAATACAAAAGCATCACCTGATCCTTTCCTCAGTTTTATTTGTTCCAATTTACTGGTCCGTTCGGCCATTTTCTTCAGAATCGCTTGTTTTCTTTCCTACCAAAATATAAATAAAATCAAAATACCAGCGCATGTCCTAAACACGTCATTCACACAAAAACTATCTAAAACTCTTGGATTGCAAATATATCAGTAAATTATATCCTAAAGACTTATTTGCATCCATCACTGACCATCTAGATATCCAATCACACATATGAAATAAGGAGTTAGCATCAACTGCAGCTGTTGAGGTTCTTAAAACATAGAAGAGAATGCCTTAAATAGAACAGTGCTACAACTTGGCTATCAAACTAATGTGCCATTGTGAATTTGCACTGAGTTGGGCAATGATCATGTGACCATTCCATATATATATAGCACATGGTCGGATTTCCCTATTTTCTTCCTTTCACTATTTTAGTAATGCAAACAATTCTCAAGTGTTACCCTCCACTTGCTATGTTGAACTATGTTACTGTTTCATTACTGTACATTGACTTTCTAACATCATGACTACATTATTCAATAATAATGACCACTGTTTTGGCCAAAATTAATTTTTATTTTCATCACTTTGCATTAGACGATAAAAATTACAATGCAAAACCAACAATGTCTCAGAGCAAAGCTCTACATCAAGCATTTGGCAACTGCCATTTACAAATTCCTTACTTAAAAACAAAATTTTAAAGCACTTCAACAACAGAAAGTCACTTCATTCTTCAAATCACAAGAATATAATAAATTCAATTGAATCAATTCTCATCATGTTAGGACTTATCTTAGAACCATTCTGATAAGCGATTTCATCCACATTCATTCAGGCTCCAATTGAATTAATTCTTATCATGTTAGGACTTATTTTAGAACCATTACTATAAAAGTATTTCATCCATATTCATTCATTCATTCAGGCTATCATTAATTCAGGCTTTCATTCCTTCATACTTTCATTCATATGTATTTTCAGTGTTAGCTGTCTGGATATTATGCAGTTTGCTTTGGCTATTTGTGCATAATTTCATTGCATTGCTATAAAGCATAATGCTCTAATGAGAATCTTCAGTGTCTCTCCCCTAACCAGCATATTATATCAACACTTTACCATCAACAGTTCATTATACAAAACTTTCTTTTCTAGTTAATTAATTTCCAACACAAATTTCTTCAATAGACAGAAAAAATACATATAAAGTCTCAAAATATAGTGAAAAAAATATATATTTGAAAATTTCAACAAATGAAAAAGTTGATATAACAATGCAATGGACATAGAAAAGAAGACAACAAATAAGCATTTCATACATTTTCTTCATCCACTAATTTTTTCTTCCGTTCCTCTACGTTTGCCCGCCGCTGTTCATCGCGCTGCTTTGTCTCTTCGATCCTTTTGCGGCGATTCTCTTCTTGCTTTCGACGGCACTCCTCGGAACGCTCAATTGACTCGCGCAGTTCCTCAAGTTTACGCCTTTGGATCTCCTTGACACGAGCTTGGGCAAGTCGCAAACGTTCATCATGCTCTTTCGGTTTCTGTGCATCTACAAAACAACTGTAAAGATTACTTCATGAAGAGTGCATCAGTCTTCAATGTACTAATGAATATATATATATATATATATATATATATATATATATATATATATATATATATATATATATATATATAGACAAACTCAAGTACTTAAACCAAATAAAGAATAAAATATAACAGCAATTTCTCCAAACCAATTTAATTTTAAATATATTAGTCTTAAAAATAGCACTTCAAACAGCTCCAAGAAAGATCACATCTGAACAGCTCTACACCAAGGAATCAAGTAGGGAGCAACAATTTCATGACATCTAATCATCATCATCATCATCTTCACTTTCTGCCTGCATGGCTACAATAGTAGATACAAAACATTTCCACTTAGTTCAATCTTGTTAATTTGCATCCTTCCATGATTGTCATGCTCTTTGTTTCCAGATCCTTTTTGATGTTATCCATCCATCTTTTTCTTGGTCCTCCTTGCCCTCTGTTTCCTTCTAATTTGTGTGTGGGTGTGTAGTACTTTGTATGCCCATCTATTGTTGTCCATTCTATTAACATGTCCAAACCACATTAATCTACTTTTGCACACTTTATCAATAAACTAGAACTCGAAGGCTCGCTTCGCTCGCGCGAGCTTTGCTCGCCGCGAGCTTCGCTTCACGTCGCTCGAGGCAACGAATATTCCAGAATGACCAATCAGAACGCTCACCCAGCCAACCAATCAGAACGCTTGAAGGTAATCAATCAGAACGCTCACACAGCCAAGTTGAGCCAACCAATCAGAACGCTCACACAGCCAAACAATCAGAACGCTCGAACGCAACCAATCAGAACGCTCGAAGGTAACAGACATACAGAATAACGATTTTAATATGATAGATGTTTCTGAAGTTCCTGTCTGTTGAACAATATCTTCATTTCTCAATTTTAGAATTTTGCATACTTCCATTATTTTTCTTCGGCAGCTCATCTCTGCAACTAATAGAAGTTTTTCATCAGATTTTTTAGGTTTCCAATCCATAGAAAAGTCGAGGTATTACTAATGTATTACAGTTTCAGCTTTGTATTAAAAACTTAGCATGATTTGAAGAGGCTTAGGAGGCATTACTGCCTGTGCGAAAGCCACTATGAGTGCTATTGGGGCTTGAACCTGCTCTGTCAGCCTGCCACTCCAGCATGTAACCCACTGTATTCATGGTTAAGTTTTTGTTCCTCCATAATGGACAGTTCCATTGCTTGTAAACTTCTATTTTTTTCATTGATGACATCTAAGATCATTGTCCAAAAGGGCATTGACAGTGATGTTATAACTGGGAAAGAAAAAAGACAAAAAAGCCTTTACACTGACAAAGGTTACAGAGGAATCTGTGATATTTAATTGTCAAAGAAATTTGATCAGTTCCAAACAAAATAAAATTTTTAAAAATATAACTCTATGTGCAATGACAAACATGAAAATTCACTTAGTTTAGATTAAAAAATTAAGAAAATCCAAAAATCCCGACATAATTTCAAATTAAATGCCAAGTCTAAAGCACAGGCTTACTGTTGCCCTTCAGTGAAACAACTGCTTCTGAATTCTGTACATTTAATGACGAATCTGTAGAATTCATTCTTCTAAAGTTGAACAGGACCCGGCCACTTTATTCAAAACCAAAGTCAAAAACGAAATTACAAATGATAATATGGAAACATCTCAAAAAGCAAAGACTGTCAATATATCCAATCAAGGTAATCGTGAGCGGTCGTGACTCCAGTCAAATAACAGGAAGCATATTAGATGCTAGTATATAGCCAAACTGTCGGAGTCATCACCACACATCAGCAGTGTTTAACCTAGACTCTGGACTCCGGGAGGAAACTGACAAGGCCGGGAGAAGTCAGCTAGGGGGCTGCTGTTAGTTGATGTAGTATATGCCAAAGTTTCCGGGGGGAATTTAAAATAACCGGGAGAAAAGGGCAATTTTGCCCCTGTTAATGGCCTAGATTAAACCCTACACATCAGGATAAATTAAATTTATAGTGAACAGCTTTTTATAGCACCCAACTGCTGGAGTCATCACCATACAGTAGCTGGAAGCTCACATGCAACTGAGACATTTAGGCACGTGTATATAGCGCCCAACTCAAGGAGTCATCATCATACAGTACCATAAATTCTAAGGTGTCTATCGAGGTCTCTATGGAGCTGTTTTTGGAACTTCTTCCCGTATTTACGGACTACTTTCGGTTTACTTCCTGTTATGACTAGAGTCACGACCGCTCTTGATTACCCAATTATATTCCCATGATGATGATGATGATCATGATAATATGATGATGACGACGATGATGATGAGTTCTCTGACCGAAGATGCGTGAAGTTTTCCGTTACCTTCCTCACTGACAATTGGTGTGAACAACTTGCCAAAGGTCAAAGAGAATGGACCCTGTGTCTGGAATGCGTAGACTCCATCCATTCGGGTCTCGCTTCTTACTCCCTCACTTTGTCTACTTATTACTTACCAGTGGCATTTAAAGTCTTGCAGAGGTCCAGTATCTGTTACTAACACGAGAAGCACTTCAGGCGCCTTCGGCCTTTAACATCGCCTACTGCAAATGTCGATTCAGTGATTTTTCCAATTTAAACGAAATATCAAAATAAAAAATCAGAAAAGAATTCAAAGAGACCGACGTTCGCCATTTTTAAATATCGACCAGCGTTACGTAACGATATGCTTCACTTTCAAATAGCCCAAAAACCGTCTGCATAAATAGCCCAATACACAAATAGACACGATGCATGCGGCACCTATTTCTCTCCGTTTTCCGACGCCATAGAATACGACACACAAGTTTGGCAGAACAGAACCTGCGCAGTCAAAATTCCGTCGATGTTCCGAGGACATCGAAACCGGGAAGTTCTGCCCGGACGCCCGACAATTGTCGCTCTATGAGGAGGAGCAAGCCAAACATACTGTGCAAGCAGAAGTCGCTGATTAATTCAAATGGATTGCAGTTCTTTTATTTTACAATTTGAAAAGCGACTCGCTGCATATAAACAAAGGGGCTGTCCATTAATTATGTCAACAACGTTTGCCCTCTGTCAAAAACTGTCAACTTTCAGTTACCCCCTATAATTATGTCAAGAACTTTTAAACCCCTCCCCCCCAAGATCAATGACAGGTCCCAATAACTAGGTTATTATTTTTGCGGTGATGACCATTTTAACCATTTTTTCCCTTTTTTGCTCATCGAGTGTCAAAATGTGGCGGTGACCTTTTTGCCATGCTTTTTTCCATTGTAATAAGTGGTATTCCATGAAATTTCCTATTTTTTGATTATTTGTAAAAAGTGAAATTGTTGACGTCAACTTCTCTTGACCTCCCTCTGTCAACAACTGTCAAACTTTTTCAACCCCTCCTCCTAAATTGTTGACCTAGTTAATGGACATCCCCAAAGATCGGATTCAATTCAAATGAAACTATTGCAATTAAATAAAGTAAGGCCAATCAGATGATGATGATGATGATGATGATGATGATGATGATGATGATGATGATGATGATGATGATGATGATGATGATGATGATGATGATGATGATGATGATGATGATGATGATGATGATGATGATGATGATGATGATGATGATGATGATGATGATGATGATGATGATGATGATGATGATGATGATGATGATGATGATGATGATGATGATGATGATGATGATGATGATGATGATGATGATGATGATGATGATGATGATGATGATGATGATGATGATGATGATGATGATGATGATGATGATGATGATGATGATGATGATGATGATGATGATGATGATGATGATGATGATGATGATGATGATGATGATGATGATGATGATGATGATGATGATGATGATGATGATGATGATGATGATGATGATGATGATGATGATGATGATGATGATGATGATGATGATGATGATGATGATGATGATGATGATGATGATGATGATGATGATGATGATGATGATGATGATGATGATGATGATGATGATGATGATGATGATGATGATGATGATGACTTGCTTCTGAATATTTGTAAACTATTAAATGTTGAATTCTTCGGGGTCTTTGTTTTGAGACAGAAGGCAGTTCAGTGACTTATATAGGCTCTGCATTCGGTTGAGTTGTGCGTAAGCAATTGTGGGTCCTGGAAGACACTATTTATTCGGATCTGTTATTCTATTTTCTTTTGGCGACTCGTGAGAAAAGTTTCCACAGAAGTCTGCCTGTTGCAATAGTGCGTTGTAGTAATTTTACAAATTGTCAGTTAAGTTGTCAAATCGATCAGAGTTTATTTCGGTCAAAGACGTTCTCACAAAGCGTCCGCTCGACTTTTACAAATTCAATAAAGCGAAGTGTAATTGCGGGCGACGGCGGCGACGGCGGCGGCGGCGGCGACGGCGGCGAGCTACTTACCTGGCTACCCACCACTGCAGAGGCCTCTGAAGATCAAGCCGTGTTCTCTGAATGCTCTCTCTCTCTCTCTCTCTCTCTCTCTCTCTCTCTCTCTCTCTCTCTCTCTCTCTCTCTCTCTCTTTCTCTCTCTCTCTCTCTCTCTCTCTCTCTCTCTCTCCTGCTCTTCTCACTAGACTCGATTGAATGAGCAGCCAACGAACGAGAGCAGCATGTAGATGATTGTTTGATCGATTTGCTAAGAGGCTTTTTTAAACAGCAGGACGTCGAGGGGCAGATGCACGCAAGAGCTTAAGCTCCTCAGTATTGAGTTCATCGTCAACGACATCGCGAGGATTTTTTTCTAAACGAGTTTAGACGAAGAGAACAGAGGTTAGTGTGAGGTTATCAGATGCATGTCAAATGTATCTTTTATAAAGTTGCATCATTGCGTGCATGCGTAGCAGGCCACGGCAGTCATGGAGTCGTGACTATAAGGTTCTCGACAAAGAAGAGCTTTAGGATTTAAGAATAAGGTAGGTAAGGAGGCTCTCGTGAATGTATAGAGCGCTTTCGATTAGTACCTCGGTAGCTGCTTATTCTTAGGTGAGGATTATGCTGTTAGGGAATTGACTGGGGCACTGCCCCCTCAACAGCTCAAATACAATGCTCTCATGATTCCATAATAATAATAATAATAATAATAATAATAATAATAATAATAATAATAATAATAATAATAATAATAATAATAATAATAATAATAATAATAATAATAATAATAATAATAATAATAATAATAATAATAATGCACTTCTATAGCACCCAGGGGCGGTTCCACGTTGGGAATGACTGGGGATGCAACCCCCAACAACCCACCAAAATGAGTTTTCAATGGAAGATGAGCGCCTAAACGGATTAGCCTTGATGAATATCCACAAAGATATGGACATATCCATAGACAATGGCATCGACAAATTCACTTCCAGCAATAGAAAACTCGATTTTGCACTATGACTTTGTACAACCAGGGGCTTCTATCCCTATTTAAGGCGGGCTCAGTGTGCGCCCGGAAAAAAAATGGGGGGAAATATTTTGCTTTCAACACCGTTATATAAACTATTAATAAGCTAAACGATGCTACTAATCTTAACTGAACTGACACTGATATTGAATCAAAATAACACTGATCGTGACGTAATCAGTGGCGTCATTTTGAGGGGGAGAAGGGCCGTGGCCCCCAAAGGAAATGAACAAACTAATTTATAATGTATTAATGTGCAAAAAATGCAAAAATTGCAAAAAAATTGCAAAAATATCAAAAAATTGCTAATTTGCCAATATTGGCCCTAAAATTTGCCAAAATTGCCCAACGTTTTCCAAAATTATGCAAAAAATTTGCAAAAAATGCCTAAGATTTGCCAAAATTTACAAAAAATTAGCCAAAAATTATCTTGCCCCCCCCCCCAAGAAAAGTGTGAACTGACGCTACTGGTCCTAATCAATGGTACATGATAGCTATGCCTAATACAAAGGATATAAAGCTGAAAATAATACAAAAGTCTACAAGGGAGCAAATTAGCAAGAGGAATTTGTAATTGGGGGGATTTGTACTTTTGGGGGGGGGATTGAGCCCGGCTTCAAGGGGGGGATAGAAGCCGCTGTGTACAACCAGACTAAAATGGCTTCTATACATTGTCAATTCTGAACATTATATTTTATAAATCAAATCTACAGATTTCTTCTAAACCGTTTACATATAATTCCTTTGACAATTGGCGGGATCTTCCTAGAAGTTCATTGCATCCTCTCCAACAAGAGTTCCTGGAACCGCCACTTTTAGCATCAGTTCTAATACCCAATGGTATCAATCGATGGTACGTCAAATCCATCCGCAAAAGACCAGGTCATGGACATATAATTCAGTTTCGAAACATACGCTGTACATTTACTGTACATGTATTTTAAAGAAACACGTTGTGTATTGGTTAAAAGTAAGCGTATACGAAAGACCTACTGAGGCATGGTAGTCAAATGGCGACAGATGAAGGCGAGTCAAAATAAGAGACAATTCATTTGGAGCGAAAGGAGGTTAACCTCTAATCAATCTTCACGACGTTCATCAGTAATGCGCACTTCGTTACTGCACTTCGGTCTGTCATGAGCAATGAACAATGGCGCTATAGAAGCTCATTAAATTGCAGGAAAACGAACCTTCTGATTGACGTGTGTCAATTTACCGACGACAGTTCCTGCCTTCAGACGTTAGCTCTAGGCCTCTAGCTGTCGAGTTGAATCATAATAAATTGAAACTATCCGTAAACAAATTGCAGCGAAATTGACTAAAGAATTGATTTAAGATGCAGAGGCGGAGCTAGGGTCTGCGGCGCCCGGGGGCAAAGTGCACCGTTGGCGTCCCTAACATTGCTGACGAGCAAAAAATGGTCGTCACATCGTTTTCGGCGCCCCTCCTCAGCTCTTACGGCGCCCCTCTTCATTTAGTGCTGACAAGCAAAAAAAACCGGTCGTCACACGTGTTTCTTCTTCTTTATTGTGCATTTCACTTACCCAAATCAAATACCCGATGTTGGCGCCCCCTCACCTCGGCGCCCGGGGACATGTGTACCTCCTGCCCCCTAGATCCGCCTCTGTTGAGATGAAACTGCGTAGTATACGCTGACTGTATTGTGAGAGCTCTTTTCTTGCTTTCTTTGTAAACATTTTCTTAAATGTCTGAATGCCAGCGCACCAACAACGGTCAAATTTTCTTTTCTCGAAAATAGCGATCGGTGTAATTTCTGAAAGTAATCGTAAATATCGAACCCTTGTCTCGTCACTCCCCACCCCCACTCCCCGCAATTCACCTTCGCAGTTGTTTCTCTATCTTGTTTCTAGTTGCAGATATCGACTGCGATTAGGTCCAATTCTAGTTAGCGATTCTCCTGCGTCTGCCCTGTTTTGTGCGTTATCAGATATCTCAGCTGTAGACGCCTTTCCTCTTTTCCTCTGTCTCACTGTTTCTCACTGATCTCCGGAATTGAGATGGTCTTCGACGAACAGATTTGGCGCAGACCTTTCAGGACCAGCGCTTTGGAAGTGCTTATTTATTATATTCTTTTTAATCATATTATTATTATTATTATTATTATTATTATTATTATTATTATTATTATTATTATTATTATTACTTATAAAGGATTTGCGTTCTGTTTGAAATTCATTTGCTTCAACGCCTTCCAGAAAAACGGAGGAGTAAACATCCGTGGCCTTGACATATCGCATGATGGATAAGTAGGATACCAGGTAAATGGGAAGGGAGAGGGAAGGGAGGGAGTACAGCTCCCTGCAATGTAGTGAGTGCGCCCACTAACAGAGTGCATGATCTGAGGGTCTTGGTAAGCAGACGATCGCAAGCAGGTAGGCCCTACACCTGTCAGTTGCGCGGCTTCTTCGACGTTGCCTTGTCGAAGGTAAAGGCGTGCTCGATGGACTCTCAGCGCTAGTAGGACGTAGGAGGAGAACCGAAGGGTTAGCGCCTTCAGTCCCCCTACTAAGGCACTGGGCTGAACTGAAGAGAGAGGGCGGTTTCCTTTCCTTCCGCCATGTTAACTTAGCACCATGCAGATGCACTCACCGACGACGGCGGCGGCGGCGACGAATAGACGGCCGAGCTCCTCGATCCCGGGGCTTGAACCGTTGTTCGGCTGAGACGACTGACTCATGGACCGTGACTGAACCAACCACTGCCCCACCCATAGGCGGCGGAAGACAATAAAAAGTACCCCAGCCCATCTACTACTGTATAGCCTCCCTGAACTAGCCAACATGCATTTTCAAGTGTGATTAATAAAATAGACAGAAATATTTCTAAAATTCCATTTAATTAAAAAACACAGAATCTATGAATGTGTGGCATAGAAATGACCGATGTCCCGAAAGTTTGGTCTTAAGCCTTAAAACCAAGAGTAGTCTACATTGTAGGCTTTGTGTAATGTAAGATTAGCCTACAAATTGAAACTTTATTCAAACAATTTAAAGTTCTTTCTTCTTTAAAAGTACCCCGGTCTGGGCCGACGGGGCCGATAGAGTGCGCCGCCTATGCCCCCACGGCGCCTATTGCCCTACTACTACTACTACTACTACTACTACTACTACTACTACTACTACTACTACTACTACTACTACTACTACTACTACTACTACTACTACTACTACTACTACTACTACTACCCACCGCGCCTATTGCCGGGCAATGAATGGGATATGATCCTCTCTGATGAAAAAAAACAAGGCAAACACTCCAACTACTGCGATCACCTGAGTCTTACGCACAACAGAGCACCAATGTAATGCTTCGTAATTCTCTTCAATTTCCTTATCGCTATTCTGGATTTCTTACGCATTAGCGTTTCCACTCTCAACCCAGTTCAGTCTTGTCCTGTATTCCTCTGACCAACCGGTTGTTGTACGTGTTTTGGCAATTGTGTGCGACTGCTTTGTCCGGTATTTATTACAGCAGCCTTTCTGAATGTCTTACTACGTTCAGGTCTAGACTTAAAACACATCCATTCCTGACTGCACATCCTCCTTAGCCTGGAATCTGGAAGTACGGACTGACCTTTGGATTACAACCTCCAATCACCACGGACAAGATCACGACTACGATTACAGTATTTACTGAAGAGACCATTGACTGGTGCTGATGTAGGCCTACTACTACAATGGCGCTAAAGAAGTATACTACTGCTGCTGCTACTACTACTACTACTACTACTACTACTACTACTACTACTACTACTACTACTACTACTACTACTACTACTACTACTACTACTACTACTACTACTACTACTACTACTACTTTCTTGGTAGACAGCCACTACAGCTTCACTGTTTATCACCGCCAAATTATCAGAACACAGCAAACCTTGACACATCACACAGACCACTTTAACTTCCCCTCCCCTCTCGGCGGGTCTGCGCGTAGAGTACAGGTTGGATTTAGAAAAGGCCGAAGCACAACGCAATGGGTACTAACACTGAGACAGAAAATAGCTCAGAGGAATAACATGAAACCGGCGATCGCTTCATCGGCTGCAAAGAGTAACATAGGGCAGCAACGCATTTAATGCGATTATGCGATCGCATATTTAACAAAGTCTTTTAATGCGCCGCATTTTCAGCCGGTTATCTAGCACATGCGATTTTTTGCACAAATATGCGGCAATTTTAGCCGCATTTTAGCTATTTTCTTCACTTAGGCTCTATATAACACCTGTTGCTATTTTCCTATAATTGTTGATGATCTAGATAACCTTTATTTTGCTCGTCAGCCTTTCTTTTAGCGCAATTTTCGCAAATATGCGAGATGAAATAGGAGCATAAATTGAACATTTCTGTACTTATTCACCGCATTTTTAGGACTTCTGAATACCGCATATTTCCCTAGAAATCGTCGCATTAAACGCACAACTCTAGTAAACTCCATCTATTTGAACACATATGCAGAATGACAGATAACAGAAAAAACAAAGCTATAATGTTTGGAGTAATGTAGAGTGCCAATACGTAGGGCAGGCTATTTCTCAGGAATTTGCTTTGGGGGTAGGGGGTGGTTGTCCCATAATTGCGGGGGTGTCAATGTCCAGTGTTTCATCTAGACTCCTTGGTGGTGTAGGAAAATCTGAGTCGAAGGGAAAATCCAGAAACGCAGCAATTCTTTGCGGCGTTTGACGTTGAAACCGTCCTCCGTTCTGCCGTCTTTCTCTGTGCGTGAATTTCCGCTCTAATTGATTAATTAATTATAGTTGAATGGGGCTTTAGTTACTTGTTAGGGTCTGAGAAACTGAATGCATCATGGAGGAAGAGAAGGAGGAGGAGGAGAACAACGAATCAACGGCCATGAATGCGGCAAAGCCTGACAAGACACTCTTCAGTCAGAGAAAGTGTCAGGTAGGCTAATCAGATTATAATTAGAAGCTCTCTTACTACAAAAAAAACAGATTACAACCAACCAGGCGTTTCTGCCGTCGAAGAAAAGCGTCAACCATTTTGAAAGACCCGCAAATAATTGTTAGAATTCTCCTTCGAATCAAAGCTGACGACAAGTAATTGTCCTGAATAATGAAGATTCAGTGAATGGAAGCTAAACGTAAAATGTCGACTGATGTACATGTATATCTGTTAAAAGATTACGTTCTATTTGTCACGAAAGTAGACCACATTGACCCTAATAAATGAGGAAAAGCCCAGCTTTAAGAACCGCGCCAAGCAAAGCAAACACCACTTGAGCTGCAAGAATTACTTCGCAGTCGCTAAATAAGAACCGATTTGATTGACATTTTGAACGACGCAGCATTGCTGTCGCCGCCATTGGATCGAGGGACTGGGCAGGTGGTTGCGCGCCAATCTCCTTCTGGTGCTGACCGTCGCCGGAGTATTCCTCGGCGCCATCCTCGGGTTCGTTCTGCGACTGTTCGATCCCAACGATGACGTCATCATGCTAGTCTCTTTTCCAGGTGACTTGCTCATGAGGATGCTGAAGATGGTCATACTGCCTCTCATCATCTCCAGCCTCATCGCAGGTGAGTCTACGCCCCCGTTCGCCCTTCCCGCCACTGCCTAAGTCAGCGCCTATACCTGCAGCCTGTATGTGCTTCGTCATCTGTGTTCGGGTCAGGGTTTAATCTAGGCCGTTTCCGGGGGCAAATTGCTCCTTTTCCCCGGAATTTCAAATTCCCCCCGGAAATTTTGGCATACTGCATCAACTAACAGCAGCCCCCTAGCTGACTTCCCCCCGGCTTTGTCAGTTCCCCCCTCCCGGAGTCCAGAGTCTATAGATTAGACACTGGTTCGGTTCTGTCTCAGGTCTGTCTCAGTTGGATGCGAAGGCCAGCGGACGGATCGGAAGCAGAGCGCTCGTCTTCTACTTCACGACGACCATCGTGGCCGCTGTGATCGGCATCAGCTGCGTCCTCATCATCAGACCCGGAAGCAGGTCGACGAAAGAGACGATCGCAGAAGACGGAGGAGGAGGAGGAGGAGGAGGAGGAGGAGAGGCACGCGTCGTGTCCACCATCGACGCCTTCCTCGATCTGATCAGGTGACGACGTCAATAATGACAAAACGACATTCACTTCTACTGTATGATCTCCAGCATACATTCACTAGCACAGACACACTGACAGGCGTTGCGAAAGGGCGACCGAAAGGCAGGTAGCCGTAACAAACGACCTAAGAGGTAAGTAAGTAGGTACAAATCTCGTGAATTTATGTAGCGCTTTCGTGAACAGTGCGGCAGTAGCCCCGCTAATTCTTAGGAGCTTAGTCTAATCTTTTAATAACTTTAGGTATAGTCAAATGGCGAGGGTTAACCCCTTAACTTGGGAATAAATCTGTAACTCAATGTAAACTGGATGGCTCTGAGCCGTCGCGCCCGGTTAAGGTGTTAATTATGCAGGGTCATTTTATGCAGAGGGCCATTCATCATAGTTGGGACGTTACAGCTTTGGAGGAAATTATTTTTTAAAAAGAGAAATGCTTTGAGCTTAGATAGAAAACCCTGAGAAAATGTTGCAAGAAATGAAGGAAATTGTGTCTGAGAACTTGTTTTTTGAGACCGTGTTATAGACAGCGGAGGGATGCTGGAATTGAGTTCCAATGTTCTGTTGCAGCAGATGAAAACGCATGGTTGCAAATTTTGAGAGACGATTAGTTCAGATGACGAAGGAGAGTGAAATGAGGCGAAGATCGAGTGGGTCGAGGATTTTGTGGCATCAGTTTTCGTGGGTAGAATGGTCTTGATGTGTGGAGTGAATTTTGTGTCATCGATATCATTTTATATCTAATGCGTTCTGCTATTTTCAGTCAGTGTAGAGATTTGAGTAATGGAGAAATATTGTAAAATTTTGGCGACTTGGTTGGTTTGGCGACTTGCTGCGCGAGCCAAATCATTTGGAATTGGTTGAAATTTACAGGTGGATGGTTTGAGGAGGTTGTGAACAGCGAGTTTCGGTAGTAATTTTTAAAGTGAACTTTTGAAGTGGCATTAGTGGAAGCAGTTTTAATATCAACGCAGGAAGAAGGTAGGCATCATGGATCGCCACTGAAGGCATAACAGGTCTTTTAGAATTGTTATATGCTAGCTTCAAAATTTCAGAGAAAAGTCAAATTTCGCGATACTTCATAGTCTAGGCTGCAGTATGATGGAGTTGCCATTGGGCAGAAAACTTGAAAAGATTGAGATTGAAGAAAGGGTTAATTGATAAGAGGTTAAATGCCCGTGTGATTCAAAGAATTAACTGTTCAGTGGAGTGGTCATTTTCACAAATGAGTGCATTACTTAATTCTGCATTATCTTTTAATGAAAGCACTTTTAAAACCGTGTTTGACTTTTGCATTTTGGGGATGACTTCAATGTCCGTTATGCATTGGTTGTATTCAGAAATATGTTCCCAGAAAACTTGATTCAAGCGTGTTTTCAACAAATCCAAACGACTTACGTGGCAGCGAAGACCGTTTCCAGGTCGATTGTTCCTGCTTCAAATGCTACTGTGGCAGACAACGACACGGATCTTAGCGACGTCTTAACGACTGTAGCCATGACAACCGCGGACAAATTCATGAACCTCAGCAACGGTTCTCTGATAACTGAACAGACGACGTCTCCATTGGCAACAGTTGTCATGAAGAGGAGTTTGAAATATGTGGACGGTATCAACGTTCTTGGTGAGTTCAACGTTTCAACATCTGTGGCTGTGGCGGCCATCGACCGACGCTGAGTTAGTCAGTCTTTCGCAGTTAATAGCATCAGATGAAAGAGAAGCTGAAGCTTCAGCGTCTGACATCCATTGCTAATCACCATAGCAGATAATTATATTGTGGGGGGAGTCATTCTATCGCATCTCTTCATTTGTTGGAGTCAGTTAGACTAGTAGCCAGCTTTGATTGGCGTGATCTTCTTGATGAAGTTCTTTGTTAAAATGACGTCGTCGTGTGTCGCCACCTGTAGGAATGATCGTGTTCTGCATTGCCTTTGGAGTGGTGATTGGTCAGATGGGGGTCAGGGCAAAGGTCATGTTCGACTTCTTCCAAGTATTCAATGAGATCATCATGAAGCTTATCAACGTAATCATGTGGTCAGTAAACGAAGCAGGTCACGCAATCATGTAATCATGTAAAAGTGCGTCAAAATGTTAAGGTCACGATTTCAAAATCATTCAGTCGAGGCTAAAGCTAAAACGTTTTTAATATCACATGTGAATTGCGCTCTGTGTGTCTGTGTGTGTGTCTGTGTGTGTGTCTGTGTGTGTGTCTGTGTGTGTGTCTGTGTGTGTGTCTGTGTGTGTGTGTGTTTCAAGTCTATCTAGTCATTTCTATTTAGCCGTGAAACTGGATTTCCGAGTGAATTCTCGTGATGTGGCTTCACTGTGTGCATGTATATGCCAACCAGGTATTCGCCGTTTGGCATAATGTGTCTGATTGCTGGCAAAGTCATGGAAATACCAGATCTTGCGAAAACCGCGGAGAAGCTGGGCTTGTACATGGTGACCGTGGTCGTGGGGCTGGTCATTCACGCCTGTGGAACGCTCTTCGGCCTGTACTTCGTCGTCACCAGGAAGAACCCTTTCGTCTTCTTCCGAGGAATGCTCCAGGCCTGGGTCACTGCCCTCGGAACTGCGTCCAGGTGAATCTCTCCCTCCTCCTCCATATTTTCCGTTTCTGTTGTTTGCACGTGACTCTGGTCGACAGAACTCGTTCTTTACGAATGTCGTTGTCCTGCTATTTCTTCATTATTTCGACATTATATACGAAGATTCCAACGAATAAAGACCAAGATATCAATAAAGCCAAACCAGCGATACAGGTCGAAAGATAAGAGCATTTCAGATGTGTGTTATTGATTGATTTGTCCGTAGATGTCTCGATTGAGTATTAGGCCTGATTGTTAGATTTCTTTCGCGACTAAAGACGGTGTGTGTGTGTGTGTGTGTGTGTGTGTGTGTGTGTGTGTGTGTGTGTGTGTGTGTGTGTGTGTGTTGTAGTGCCGCTTCTCTTCCTGTCACCTTTCAGTGTTTAGAGGAGAATCTGGGCATTGACAGACGCGTCACTCGCTTCGTTCTTCCCGTCGGAGCGACCGTCAACATGGACGGAACGGCGCTCTATGAAGCCGTGGCCGCCATATTCATCGCTCAGATGAACGACATCCACCTGTCACCTGGACAGGTGGTCACAGTCAGGTGAACAGAAGCGACATTTAGGCGACATTTGTAATCCGTCTACGAAACTGAAAGACCAAGAAGAGACTGAAAGAGAAGAACTATAATTATAATAGGCTCTATACTAAGTCCCATACATGAAGGGATACATACAAGGCATACACAGAGAATGTAAAACAAGTATTAACTGCGTGTCTTTATTGTTGTTGTCCTCTCGTGTACATTTCCAACCGTGTACAGCTGTCCTTGGACTAAACGCAGTTTCATTTCTAGTTTTATTTGTTTCTCCTCCTCCTCCTCCTCTTCTTCTTCTTCTTCTTCTTCTGTCATGCTTTCTCATCGTTGTGTGCTCTTTGTCCTATTTTTCTGTCTTTGATTTATGTGGCATAGTGTAGTAGTAGTAGTTGTTGTTGTTGTTGTTGTTGTAGTTGTTGTTGTTGTTGTTGTTGTCAGTATGACTGCCACCCTGGCGAGCATCGGAGCAGCGAGTGTTCCTAGCGCTGGTCTCGTGACCATGCTTCTCGTCCTGTCGGCCGTTGGTCTTCCGACGGAGGACATCAGCCTCATCGTCGCCGTCGATTGGCTGCTGTAAGCGCAGCTGTGTGTCTCCGTGTGTAATTTATAATGGAATCGTCTTTCTTTCTTATTAAGAACTAAAGGCGGCAAATACGTAATTATGTTTCCGAGTCTACCGGTCGTCAGTTGATTCGGGAATTTAAGATGTTCGAGAATCACCTGTTCAGGTGACAGGTAGATGTCGCTCATCTGAGCTCGAAATAGTGGCTCTTGCTGAAATGTTGTCATCTATATAATCTGCTAAATTGCTACAGAGCTGAAGCTTTGAACCTGCCATTATCATAAATTGTTTAGCGACGGTCGGGTTCAGCTTCAGACCTCCTGGGACCTCACGGTGCTCCACCAATCTCCTAGTCGGATCAGCCCAAGTAGGTCAATATAATGAACGGCGCCCCCATTCTTGAGTCCTGGCTGCGCCACTGCCCGGCTGAGTTGGATTCTTAGAGGAAATGTCGGTTGCAGTGGAGAACCCAACGGAGAATGCGAGCGCAGGCTGTCTCCCAGTCGCCGGTATATAACGAAGCGGTCGGAAACCGTCTCCACAACTTCAACGCAATTCCGAATCCGAAAGTCGACTTCCGGTCCGAAATATCGCTCAGTGTGTACGACGCTTAAGAGGAATTCCAATGGGACACCGTGGGTCAAATAATTCAAATAATGTAAACTGTATTTCTTCCTCTTTAGAAGAACCTCGTGACGACATCACTGTGTCCATCGCATTTCACTTTTAAATATCCAGAATTTGGCGAGAACGCTAACAAAGCAAACAGCATCGGTGCTATGCTAGCAATACAATCCGTTTCTGAATTGAGAGTCCATACGCACACGCGCGTGTTGTAATCAACTGCATTTGCATGAATGTGTTTGAAAGGGACAGGATCCGAACCTCAGTTAATGTCCTCGGGGACTCATTCGGGGCTGGAATCGTCGACCATCTGAGCAAAAAGGAGCTCGAGGAGCAGGACAGGGAACGCCAAGAATACGAGAGACAGGAACAAGAACGCAGAGACTGTCACATCATCGAAGTCACGCATCGTCTCAGCAATGACAGCATCCCCAGATCACCTCAGGTCAAAGGTAGATTCAGAGATAATATATAAATAGATTCAGAGATAATATATAAATAGATTCAGAGATAATATATAAATAGATTCAGAGATAATATATAAATAGATTCAGAGATGACGACAGGCCGCTCAAAGTGACTCATTCGACCATCTCTGAGTTTAGTCATTCTTTCTCTGAAGCGAAAATTTAACTAAAGGTTAAGAGCGTTTCTATTTTTGTCATTGAAGTTCTTAGAGACGGTCATCGCATTCTGTTTTTCTTAATGTCGAAGTCTAGAGTCATTTGTAGACAGGCTTTCTTCTTTTTAGGCTTCGAATCTCCGCATTCAGACCGTCAAGGACCAGACTTCGTATAGTACTACTTACTGACTGGAGAGCTTCTGGTACAAAATATACAGAGGGAGTGACAGAGTGCAGACAGTTGCATTTTCACCCAGTGGCTACACAGTGGCGTAGCAAGGTCTATAGGGCAATTTTGCAGAATCTCCTCGGTCCCTGGAAATCCCTGGGCGCTTTTGTGATATTTATATATTTCGCAGTTGGCGCCCCCTATTACCGGGTATAGAACTATAATAACTGATCTGATTAGGTATTAATCCATAGTCATTTGAGTGTATACGCCGGTCATGACACTAGTTCTATTTTTAGGCTTTGTCAAGTTTTAAACCATACATTCTGAATATTTTGCCCCAAATCCTACTTTCTGCCACGGTTCCTCTTACCCCCCCCCCTCTTACCCCCCCCCCCGGGGTTCCCTGTGCACTGCACAGACCATTGCTATACCACTGTGATCGGGCTTTGGAGCTGGTGATGAGAACCGATGATGAAGACGATTTTGTTATTAAAGTTCTTGGAAACGGTTATTACGGCTTCAAAATTTGTTTCTTGCTGTAGAATTTGACTTTGAAATGTTACAGTTGAGTATGATTTCTAAATATTGCGTAGTACAAGGATAGCCTAAGTGAGTTGATGAGTTATGCTTTCATTTATATCGGTAGGATTATGTTGAACAATTTCAGTTGATGTTATTCTGCAAAGGCCTACTATTAGTATTCGCCTGTCTAACGGCTTTTATGAAACATCACAGATTGGCCATCATAAGTTCTTGATATTCACGATAAACCACTCAGAGCACTTTCGCGTAACAAGAGTTGCTGCTTCGTTGTTAACTGTGCTTGGTTAAGAGAGAGAGAGAGAGAGAGAGAGAGAGAGAGAGAGAGAGAGAGAGAGAGAGAGAGAGAGAGAGAGAGAGAGAGAGAGAGAGAGAGGATCTGCAATTATTCTCCGTCTGTTAAAAGTCTTCCAACGAACTGAATAGTATTTTAACCAGTGTCGTGCAGAGGGCGATAGCCCCGGGTGGGTGCCGACCAGATGGGGGCGCCAGAATCACCTCAACGACATCTTTATCGACTTGGCCCCGGACGCCAACCGCTCTCTGCGCGCCACTGTTTCTAACTGGCTGTAGGCTTAGTTACTTAACTGCTTTCTTACAATGAATGCACAATGAATTTCCAGGAAGATCCCGCCATTTGTCAAAGGAATTATATGTAAACGGTTTAGAAGAAATCTGTAGATTTGATTTATAAAATATAATGTTCAGAATTGACAATGTATAGAAGCCATTTTAGTCTGGTTGTACAAAGGCATAGTGCAACATGGAGTTTTCTATTGCTGGAAGCGAACTCGTCGATGGCATTGTCTATGGATATGTCCATTTCTTTGTGGATATACACCAAGGCTAATCCGTTCAGACGATCATCTTCCATTGAAGACGCATTTTTGGTGGATCGGTGGGAGGATGCATCCCCAGTCATTCCCAACGTGGAACCGCCCCCCTGGCGGCGATTTCACGTATATTAAAGATGCGCATGCAGTTACACTGTCGCGCACCTTTGAAAGCGCGCCTGTCAATAGGCATTTTAACATTTTTGCGTGATGCGTCGGTTTCGCGACCCTTTTGACCTATTAATGGCGATAGGCAGTAAGAAACTTCGAAACACCCAAATAATAAATACCCGACATATCGGCTGCACACAATTATTAATACATGTACAGTACAATTACCAGTGTCCAAGAGTTCGAATTTTATGAATTGTAAAAAAGGAACTGAATTTTAGAGACAAATTCAGCTCCATGCATTGTAAATGAATTGTAAAATGTCTATAGAAAATTGCTTAATTAACTCAAACAAAGCCAGATGAGTCTCTTTATAATGAAGCGAACGCAAAGACACGCTATTTATCAATTTGTTCGGTTGGATCAACGCCATAAGAACAGAGCTAATGAGAGACACAGCAGCTAACGTCGTCCAGCTCTCTCTCTCTCTCTCTCTCTCTCTCTCTCTCTCTCTCTCTCTCTCTCTCTCTCAGTCTGTCACTTGGCCGGACCTTGTTAATGCGCAGAAGTCGCGCTTTGATTCAAAACTCAGTCGATCAAGAATCTCATGAAAAGTGTCATGTCTGTCTAAAGCAGTCAACGTGACCCGAAAACCCCGTCAGCGTCGCACGCACCCCTCCCACGCCTGGAAGAATTCTTAGCTGTTGGGGGGGGGGGGCGTAATTCGACTTTGAATTTAAGAATAGCTTTCAGATTTCCACCAAATGTCAAAGCTGCAATGCGTTTTTTTCTGTTATCGAGTTTCGTCCAGTCCTAATAATTTCGAAAGGAGCACAATGGCGTTCACAATAGCAATCACTCTAATTCAGACGGTGTGTTTGCTTTTAAAAATAGGCTTTTCTTTTAAGTTTTGAGGGAATTTCAAGATTTTAGATGGGATAAATTTCTCGCTCTTAATCAATAGGAATATGTGTCAAGAATGCCTGATTAAATGATCTGGGAGAAAGACCCGAAAGTTCTAATCAGTGTCGTCGAGGGAATGTCTGGAGTCCTTCTGTTGGTGTGATGAGTCAGTCAGAGCAGTCACGTGGTACGCCATCGACGACGACTAATTTCCATTCATGCGAAGTCCTAAAAGGAAGTCATCGTTAGTAATTCAACTCTTTTGCTTTCTACACAGATCGAATGCCAAGTCGCGGCTTTTTTGCAGAAGAAAAGAAAGCAGTTCTTTGGAATTGGAAATGTTCCCCACACAGAGGTTTCCTCCTCCTCCTCCTCCGCCTCCTCCTCTCCTCAGCAGAAGCTTCGTCGCAAAATGCGAAGAAGAACGAAGAATCCAATGACCGCATTTCATCTGCGAGATTCATTTCCATTTGCTGATCATTTGCACTGAACAGGTGTCAGACGATAGAAAGCAATTCCCAGGCGGCGCGCCATTTCTGTTTAATACTCGTCGATGAGAGCGTCACCTTCCCTGCTTTCCTTCTAGATCTGTCAAAATTAAATACAATATCATATACGACGTAGGGCCCCTTATAAAGTATATGCCTATATATGTCTTTATAAAAATTGTCCGGAAACAAAAATTGACCATTATATTTATACACTTATATACAGTATATGAGGCTGTCCATTAATGACGCCAACAATTTAGGGGGGAGGTTTGAAAAAGTTTGACAGTTGTTGACAGGGGGAGGATGGTCAAGAGAAGTTGATGTCAACAATTTCACTTTTTTACAAATAATCAAAAAATAGGAAATTTCATAGAATACTACTTATTACAATGGAAAAAAGCAATGGCAAAAATGTCATCACCACCACATTTTGACATTTGATGAGAAAAAAGTGAAAAATGGTCATCACCACAAAAAATAATAACCTTATTATTGGGACCTGTCATTGATCTTGGGGGGTCAAAAGTTTTTGACGTAATTATGGGGGGGGGGGGTAAGTGAAAGTTGACAGTTGTTGACAAGGGGGATGGGTCAAAAATTGCCCAAAAATTGTTGACATAATTAATGGACAGCCCCTATGCAGTATATTATATATGAAATGGTCGCTTATATATCGAGAGTTCTTACCTTCCACATCCTGATTATCATTATCACATGGCTGCTGATGCACAATCGAGTCTCACGGCGAGACTTCTATTTAAGGCTAAACAAAGCCGAGAATAGCAGCATCATAACGGCGAGCGAAGGAAGGGGGAGGAGGGAGGGAGGAGTCGGTCCTTCCGCCATCTTCGGTGTCTGTCCATGCAGGAGCGGCACCGCTAGAGACATCTCCTCTGTGAGATGCTGAGGTACACGAGGCAGTTGCTGCGTCTGGCTATGATGCCCCCTTCTCTGCAGATGATATAATATATATATATATATATATATATAGTATGTGTGTATGCTGTATATGTCTGTAGGCCTATATGTGTCTAGCGTATAATGCTATAACGACATTCTTGTTGTTTCAATGTCGCCGAGAGCACAGTCGCTTGGCTTCGGTTCCGGGCAATTGAAGTGCGCTGCGTGACGTCATTCCCTTTATTACGAAGAACCAGACATGACGTCACATTTCCAGACAACAAAGAATTTTGATAGCAAATAGTTTGAACCACCATCACAAACCCCGCCAAGCATCATTCGATACAGTAATAATGTCATGCCACTTCGAGTTTAGGACTGTTGAAAACGCATAATTCAGATTTACGACTTCGAACGACTTCGATGAAAGAGAACCCAAATCTGCTTTATGCGACTTTATAACTCAGCAGTCTGGTTTGACTCAAATCCTTATTACATCAGAATTTTTTTAGTTTAACCAATCATCATTAAAGTGCCTTGATAACATGAACAGTGCAGTCCATACAATCGCAGCCGAGTTAAAGGATCTGAATGTCAATTGAATTGACTTATATAGAGCGGACTCCATCCTATGTCCGATAAAAACGAGATAAACTGCGCTCGAAACAAATGAACAGATGAAACAGAAGGAGAATTCAGATCTTCATACGGGAATTGTAGTAAAAATCCGACATCGAGAATGAATCGTTCGATTGATTCGATTCGTGACAGAATACTAAGAGCATCAATCGCGTCACGTGAGGCGTCGTCGTCACGTGCTGTCTGTCATCCACCGCTTCAGCCGTCACGCACTCTGCTATAGGATGACCGCTTTGCGTCAGGTGACTCAGGTATTCAGTTGCAGACGATTCGGAAATGGCAGGAAGGAGACTGCCACTGAAGATGCGGGAGATTTGATGAACTGGTCGATTCCAATGCTAATATCTCATTCGCCGAAAGAACTCGTTGTATCGGACCTTCTTCTGTCAGAGAGCGATTTTCACTCGAAAAAGACTTCGTTCCACTTAGACGTCTCTCTCAGCGTCTACCGACCGACCGACCGAACGCAAGGCTGCCCAAGAGGCGTCTCTCTAGTAATCGAATTAGGGTTAGGGTCGAATGCTGGATTCTAGGACGACTGCGCCGATGAAAGCGAAAAGGATTTCGGAGATGCTCTTCGATTCTACTCTTTTGATCCACGAAAAATGATTCGATTTGTAGACGACAGGTAATCTCAGATTCTCGTCTCAGAAGAAACTGCAGCAGAGATATAGTCGCCTGCAATAGGCGACGCAGTCCTATCGGCCCCGTCGGCCCAGGCCGGGGTACTTTTAAAAGTGCCCCGGCCCAGGTCATAGGCCGGGCCGGGGCACTTTTAAGAAGTATGAACTGAAGAATTGTAATTCTTTAAATTGTTTGATTAGCCTAAATTTTCTTTTTGAATTTAGAAGGGAGCTGCTGTCGTGAGAGAGCGAATGCACTGCCCAATAACGCGTTATAGTCGAGCAAGATCAGATGAGATCAGATAGGCATGTCATATACTCATTTAACCAGAAGGTATCAAGCACGGTGGTCATCGGCTTAGTAGATTAGATTAAAAGGCGGAAGAAGGCAATGAGACGAATGATGGAGCTGCTGTCGCGGGAGGGCGAATGCACTGCCGAATAAATAAGGCGTTATAGTCGAGCAAGATCAGATAAGTATGTCATATAGCCTACACATCTAACCCGAAGGTGTCAAACACAGTAGTAACGTACGTACGTGCATCAGCTGACATTAAATTAAAAGACGGTGGAACTCCAAGTAAGACGCTTAGACGAACGAAGTGGGGAGACGACGGTGGGCGAAAAGCCGAAGGGCAGCAGAGGGTGACAGGAAGAGAGCGAGGGCACCAGGGAAGCAGTGGAGGGCGCTAGAGAGTGTTTCATCGAGAGAGGGCAGTCGGAATTATTGGGCCTCGATCAGTTAGGTCTTCACTGTGTTCGCATAAATCGCGGAAACAATCTCACGGCTTCAGCGATTCAATCGTTCGACAGCGCTTCACCATCCACACAATGGACAAGATTGTTGTTAAACGGGAGCGCTGAAAATGCAGGACGGGAAAATGACGGACCAAGTCACTTGGTCCGTCATTTTCCCGTTCTGCATTTTCATGCCCTGCCACTTGGTCCGTCATTTTCCAGTCATGCATTTTCATGCCCTGCCACTTGGTCCGTCATTTTCCTGTCCTGCAATTTCAGGCCGTGCCACTTGGTCCGTCATTTTCCAGTCATGCATTTTCATGCCCTGCCACTTGGTCCGTCATTTTCCAGTCCTGCATTTTCAGTCGACCCTGTTAAACGTCGTAAGCTGAATACATCGAAGACCCTGAACAAACTGTAAGTACTTGAGATAATACAACATCTGCGCAAATTATTCCATAGTGATGAGTCTAGGACTAGGACTATACTACGAGAAACTAACCATGGACACCCCCCACCGGAATTATGGAACACCCCGAGTTGTTTTTCTTCATAGTTTTTCATCCTTCCCAATCCCAATGTATGGAGCTCTTTTGATATTCTTGATTTTATATCTTCTTGCCGACTGCCGTTGCTTTCAACTACACCTCCAAAACATCTTAATGACCTGACTTTTTCCAGTTTTATGTCCAATTGTCCGTTCACTTTAATATTCACGGGTTTTGTATTCCATTTCGTTATTTCCTCGTCCCCCCACCATCCAAGACCGTGAAGGTGGGAGAAAGGTCGTTAGTAAGTTAATTAGGCACCTCGATCCTCAACGACCCGCTGCCGCTATATTGTAAACGGGCCGGGGTACCTTTTATTGTCTTCCGCCGCCTATGGTCGCCTGTTGCTATGGAAACGAGATCCATATCTTAAAGAAAATTAATGCAGACCTTGTAGAACTTCAAATCGACTTCCTAACGTCACTTTGACAAAGCGCCAGAGATGTTCTACCTACTTCTTGCTGCTGCGAGAGCTAAAGCAATTGCTAGTAGCAGCAGCAGTAGTAGTAGTAGTAGTAGTAGTAGTTGTTGTTGTTGTTGTTGTTGTTGCTGCTGCTGCTTAAGTAGTAGTAGCTATTGTTGTACTTGTAGTAGTTGTAGTTAATAGCAATGATAATAACGGCAGCAGTAACAACAATACTGATACAACTACCGGTACTGCTATTAGTACTACTAGTGATAGTAATAACAGTAGCTATACGACTACTACTATTATAACTACTCCTTCTACCGCCATTACTTCTACTTCTATTACGACTATTATTGCTATTATTACCACCACAACTTCTACTACTGCCACTACTACTACTACTTCTATTACGACTATTATTGCTATTATTACCACCACAACTTCTACTACTGCCACTACTACTACTACTTCTATTACGACTATTATTGCTATTATTACCACCACAACTTCTACTACTGCCACTACTACTACTACTTCTATTACGACTATTATTGCTATTATTACCACCACAACTTCTACTACTGCCACTACTACTACTACTTCTATTACGACTATTATTGCTACTACTACTGCGTCTCTCTTTTAGTTGATATGAGAATCTGAAACTGTGCGAGCGATCAGAGGGCGTGATCGATGTTAACATAGAGTGTCGTTGTTTCACTCAAACAATTACGACGACGACGACGACGATGACGACGACGACGACAGATGTAGGTCATCAATAAATGGACTTCAGAGGCTGATCATTTCACGGCAGCAGCAGCAGCAGCAGCATTCAGCGCCGTGACAATTGACGACATCGCTTATAGTCATCGCTGACAGCAGAGGAGAAAACCCCCGTTAAGGAGTCGACGGTCCATGCGATGGGTAATAATTGAAAAAGGACGAAGGTCGATGACTGAGAGTTTTAGAGAGGGTGCCATGGCAGAAGGAGAGTAACGGAAGCTGCTGTATACATGTAGGTGCTGCTGCTGTTATGTTCAGGTGACCATTTCCGCATCATTTGCAGCAACAAGAGACACAGATCGCGGTCTTTGCGTCGGATGCGCGTTCCCAGCTGACACCCAAAAGAGAAGGCATCTCAAATGACTCCATCGGGACATCGGGCGAGTTCTTTGCGTGTTTTCTATGGACTCCGGGGAGCTCTGTGTCCTCTAATAGAATGTCAGCTTCCTTTAAAAGCTCCTACGTGTCTATATCGGGATCAGAATGGGAGGAAATAGCCATTCCCAGTGTATATATATATACTGTATTATCTGTGTATATATATACTGTATATATATATATATATACTAGGTGTTTACCCGTCAAAAATGACGGGGAACATTGGCTGTTTTACCACCAGATTTTGCGCTAATGCAATAGCATTTTGCGCAATTAATTTCCCTAATTCGCCGCCTTTTCTTTCAACCGAGTTAACGCCCATTCGCAGGAATTTTCTGAACCTTGATAGTCAAGGAAGGTGTACTGATTTGGCAGTGTCGAACGACATGCAGTTCTTGATTCTCTTGTTTGCTGTGCTGCTTTTGCACGCCAAACAACAGCCTGCTCCTCATTCTCACTTGATTGTCGGAAAGCTCGTGAACGCTGGACTTTTTTGTTTTGCACGGACGGTTAGAAAGAGGAATAAAAAAGCTAAACAATGGTGCAAACCTCATCTTCTTAGCTCTTATATAGCCTGAGATATAGCAAATTTAAAAAAATTTGGAAACTTTCTCAGAATTCAAAACTTTCGCGAAATTCACCGATAATACTTATGTTCAAACATTGGGGTCATCGGGTTAGAACTGATAGATCTTTGCCAAATGTCAACCGATTTTCAAATTTTTTGGTTTATTTTGTTTCTCTGACATCCCTTTAGAACTTCGCCGCTGACCAAAGTGGGGTTACCGCTGAAAATATTTTGCTAGGGGGCTTTAAAAATGTTTTGGGGGAGAGGGTGATATTTTAGGCCGTAAAGTGGACTCTACTCCCATTTTTTTTTGTTTTACACGGACTGTTAGAAAGAGGAATAAACAATCTAAACAATGGTGCAAACCTCATCTTTTTAGCTCCTAAATAGCCTGAGATATAGCAAATTTAAAACGTTACAGCAATCATTTCTGAAGAACGCTTTTCCAAAAATTAAATCCCCAGTACGGTGACGGCGTGTGAAAATTTAATCCCCAATTGAGGGGTTACATTTTTAAAAAATAGGTATTGAGGCTAGGAATGAATAAATATATATATATAATAACGGGGGCAGGGCATTGGGAGAGGGAAGGGAGGTTTGGGAGAAGGAAAGTGTGTTGTACGGGTTTTCGGAGCAGCGTTGTGTAGGTTTGGGAACGGGGTTTGGGGCCGGTGGGGTAGGGCGGAGCGGTGATGGGTTGGGGTCGGGGCGATTGGGAGAGGGATGGAGAGAGGTACGGGGGTTGAGAGAGGGGTGGTGAGAGAGAAGGGAACGGGGGTTTGGGGCCTGTCGGGGAGGGCGGGGCGGGGCAGGTATGGGTTGGGGCCTGGGCGATTGGGAGAGGGGTGGTGAGAGGAAAGGGAAAGAGAGAGGGAAGGGGAACGTGGGTTTGGGGCCGGGGCAGGGAATGGGTTGGGGCCGGGGCGGGAATAGGTTGGGGCCGGGGCGATTGGGAGAGGGGTGGTGAGAGGGAAGGGATGGGGAGAGGGAAGGGGAACGGGAGTTTGGGACCGGGGCGGGAATGGGTTGGGGCCGGGGCGATTGGGAGAGGGATGGGGAGAGGGAAAAGGGATGGGGAGAGGGAAGGGGAACGGGAGTTTGGGGCCGGAATGGGTTGGGGCCGGGCGATTGGGAGGGGGATGAGGAGAGTGAAGGGAATGGGGAGAGGGAAGGGGATGGGAAAGGGAAGGGGAAGGGGGTTTGTGGCCGGGGCGGGAAAGGGTTGGGGCCTGGGCGATTGGGAGAGGGATGGGGTGAGGGAAGGGGAACGGGGGTTTAAGCTGCAATTAAGACGCTTCGTTAAACGCTCCGTTGATTTTAATGCATTTTTGATTAAACAATATTTGGTTGTCAATGACAACAGCGTCTTGCAATACCCGCCGTGTTGCCGTCGGACAGACGCGACAGACGGACATCGAGAATTATATAATAAGACGAGAAAATACTTAAAATCGAGCAAGGGTTTGGTGATATTTAATCACACGACAGTTAATCACGCGACAGTTAATCACATGGATTTTTAATCAAAATAGCGGTATTTGTTCACAAGTCAGTTAATATTGCACAGTTAATAGCCTGCAAATAGCTGGGTTTTCTCACTCCATCCTTAAATATTAACCTCTTCGAGGAAGATATGCAATATAAACTTTAATTATAATCAATCAAATTCGCATGTTGCCGAGCGCTTATCCCTCGACGGGTGGCAGGCAGCCTCCGTGATAGGCCTCAACTGACCGCACAGGCTTTATTGCAGCGGAATAAGACTTACAAAACAACGTGAAAATATCGAGAACTTTTATAAATAGATATATATATATGCGCCAAGAGCAAAACCGAATTTTGCTTTTATACGGAACAGGATAGACGCATTGCAATATGTATTTCTTATAATTTTGAGGTGCAATATAAGTCTGTGGTGACATATTTCTCGTTTTAAATCGCTAAATAGAAAATTGTTTCGTCTTTTCTTCGGACCCCCTGGAGACACACGACATCCTCCGGGCTCCCGGGTCAACCGCCCTCCTTCCTCGGTTGCCCCGGGGCAGCCTGATTCGGCAATTCAGCTCCTGCCAGGAACTCTGCACCTGAGTGATATAACAAGAATCAACATGGAAAAATCAAAGCACATTTAGGATTCAATGAGAGAATTCATTGTGACAATATATAGAAGACATGAAACCTTCGTTCAATCAATACACAGTTGCGTATCCTAAACATCGTTAAAGATCAATTGTCTTTCCACAACTGAATCCACAGAATTCTTCCTCTTCTGTCAAGATCTCCATAAATGCCACAGACGACAGTGGTTGGCTGATCGACTGACAACAGATGGCGCTAAATAAACAATCAGAAGAAGACGAACAAGAGACGCCTCTTGAACATAATATAGACTCCTGTCTCCATTAGCAAACGACCAGCGAGAACAGACAGACAGACAGACAGACAGACAGACAGACAGACAGACAGACAGACAGACAGACAGACAGACAGACAGACAGACAGACAGACAGACAGACAGACAGACAGACAGACAGACAGACAGACAGACAGAAAGACAGACAGACAGACAGACAGACAGACAGAGGTTGATGATGCACGTGATGTCTCCTAGGCAGTGCGTTATCTGTGTGTTTGTTGACGATTGGTCTTTTCAACCACCTGCTCTTCTATTATAATTGACGGAACGGGGACAATGCATGGAGAGTAGCCGTTGGTCGAACAACGAGTCTAAATGTCAGCAGTTCACGTGCGGATAAAAAGTGTGATAGGCCAACGGGCGTCAGACCTCATTTTAGACAATAACTACCAAAATAAAGAGATATTTCCTGGTCTAAAGTCTAAACGAAAGAGCAGCGCCGTCTCTGTTCGGCGGTCGACGGAAACAGTTGCGATCTAATTACAAGCGAAAGTGCCTCTCCGTCTCCCTCTCCGTCCCAGACGCTGGTGCTGAGGCCCCGAATTGTCATCTTTGGCGGTTCCACGTGGGGGATGAGTGGGGATGCATCCCCACCGGACTTTTTTGCTTGTGAAACCTATCACCTATTTTGGGGTAAAAGTCTAGTAAAACTACGGGGAAAACTGCGGATGAATTTTTTTGCTTGTCAACCGGTTTTTCGGTAAATGTGTAGTAAAATTTGGTGAAAATTCCCTGTTGTCAGCCATTTTCAGCAAAGTTTGTTGATTTTTTCTGCTCTTTTCATCCCCCCCAACTTCCTATGAATTCATTTAATCCTCGCCCCCACCAAGAAATCCTGGAACCGCCAGTTTGCACCGATTGTCACCTTCTCAGATGGCAGGCAATGCTTCTACACTCTCGTTTCTAGACGCTGATAGGAAAGTGCAAATGGGAGAGATCATTGTGTCTGGTTTCAAAGGGAGCTGGGAGGGTGGCGGGTGGGGGTGGGAGGGGGCTCCGCAGTTCGATCGATTACTCGCTGCTTTGGCCGTTTTCAGATGTTTCTTTGGATTCTGTGACTTTCGAGAGTTCAGTCAATACTCTGCCTTTAGTCAACAACATCTTTTCTTACTTGTCCTTAAAATAACATCCCCTGATACCATCAACAGCATCCGCGTCACGACAAAGACATATACAGGGCGGACCAATAAAAACGGTACCACCCGGTTTCATTCCAAATATCTTCACAACCCCTGAGTCAAAATAAATGAAATTTGGCGTACTTTTGCGTTATTACAACGTAGACGCAGCCATTAAAATTTTTCTTTAAAGTTCCAAAATGCAGCGGCACCACTTGGCGAAAACCAGGGGCCAGGGGAGGTCGCGTCCATAAAAAATGCGAGCAACTGTGTTTGATTGCTAAAGATGGAAACTGAAGCTTTTAACGCAGTGCCTAAATAAAGTGTTCTCTATCTTCTGATCGGATTGCGTTGCAGTGACACGGTGTCCGATTTGCTCATATACTGTCTGTTTTGTGAAGCAAATTCTATAAATTTAAAAATAAGATGGGCAGAATATCGAGAGCTGATCGTTTCCCAGTGGAAGGTTTTGCGTCAGGAGATTTTGTTCACGACGACCTCTTACAGAATATGCAAACAATTAGATGCGGAGTGTAGAATGTGCCTTTGCACGCTTCCTGAATAATGTCGATAGCAGAGGTACGATTGGACAGACTGCAAGAGGCCAGTCACTGTCAACGCTCTGTGCAGGGGCAGAAACCAGTCGGACAGTTTTTCAGGAATTAATGAGCTGTTAGGAAGACAGGCCACGGACAGTCAAAAGTCCAAGTGAAATTCCACGACAGACGGACATTTTCCACTTTTCCACCAGTTAGCCTACTAGTTTTAGCAATCGCACACAGTGACTCGTATTTTTGACGAACGCGTCCTATGCGCTAGTCTGGTTTTCGCCGGCAGGTGACGCCAATCCACTTTGAAATTCGAAATAGAAACTTAAATGGCTGCAATCGAGACTTAACACTGCAGAAGTGCGTCAAATTCAACATGCATTTTGACATAGGGGTTGTGAAAATATCTACAATGAAACAGGGTGGTGCTGGTTTTATTGGTCCATCCTGTATTTATGAAAAATTTAAACAGCAACACCACAGCGCAGTTTCTCTCAAATACTCTGAAAGCGTCTTTTTCCTTACTTATTTATTTATGCGCTGTGGCTTAAAGACAAATGTCTGGTGCTCTGACAAATATAGAGTGTAAAGTTGGAGTATTAAAAAAGACTATTTCCTGCATCAGTTACAAAATGAAAACAGGATAAAATTGCTAAAAATTCAAATGTTCAACTGTCGCGTGAACACGCGGCCAGCGTTTGCATTCCAGTTCATTTGACCGCTGCACTTAATTAATAGGCCACTTACGAAGGCAGTTAACGTATTGCGGCGGCAGTTTTCTTAGGCCGGTCTAAGCAATGTCTCAGTTGGTCGAACTGCTTAGAATTCAGAACTCTAACAGCTGTATTCTATTTAGAATCTGCACATTCATCAGTGGCGGTTCCACCATGTTGATGACTGGGGATGCATCCCCCCACCGGGGTTCCGGATGACCGTTTTTTTGCTTGTCAACCTATTTTCCGGTGAGTGTTTTTAAAAATTTAGTGAAAAATACTGCAAATGACCTTCTTTTTCTTGCTTGTCGGCCTTTTTTGCAAGGTTTCTTAACATTTAGTGAGCAAAACACTACTAACAATGACCTTTTCCTCTTTTTTCTTGTTTTTCTTCTTCACTTTGCATCCCCCAACCAACTGCCAACAAGTTTTTTCATCCCTCCCCACCAAGAATTCCTGTAACCGCCACTGATCAGTTTCCACTCAATTGCTTGCTACTATTGAATTCCGATGAGATTTACGGGGAAAATGTAAAGGAGGTTGAATTCTAAATTCCACGACAACTCTCCCATATATTGCATAGCACTATGCAGTTCTGTGTGGCAATTGAAGCCCAATTGTACAACTTTTCCATTCCCAAGATACCTGTATAATGTTAAGGACCAGGTTTGAACTGTCACCAAAGGCGTCCAGTCCCCAGAGGCCCAGTCCCCAGAGGCCGTCCCAATGGCTACTATGGCTCTAGCCATGGGCGGCACACATGACGGGGGCGGAAAATTTTGGAAGCGACCTTTTTTGTTGTTGCTTGTCGGCGAGTTTTGGCGCAAAGGGTGGGGCAAAGTTTAGAAGGGGCGACGAATTTGCGGCGATGACCTTTTATTTTTGCTTGTCAGGTGTGATGAGAGTGGATTTGGGGCAGCGGATTTGCCAGGAGCCATAGACGGTAAGACTGCACGCTACGCCACTGCCAGCCCCCCCTGCGTCGCTTCGCTCTCGGCATCACAAAAATAGTCCATCGATGAGGCCCTCCTCTACGGCGCCTCAACCGCCACAGTCCCTCACGTTGCATAACGCTATGTATATCTGTGTGGGAATTGAAGCCCAGATTTGCAATTTTTTAATTTAATTAAAAGATATATATATATTTTTTAATTTAATTAAAAGATATATATTTTTCATTGAATTAAAAGATATATTTTAAGCACCAGGTTTGAACGGTTAATACTGGCGTCCAGTCATGCATCGTTCCCAATCGCTACTAGAAACATATCCTCCCGTATGCTTCTTCTACAGCGCTTCAACCGGCTAATTAAGAGTCGAATGTCTGCGGATAAATCCGTGTTTGTACAATGTCTCTCTCCTCTCGCATGAATTGGAAGCTCAGTCACGACCCATAATTATAACTCAATAATTCTTCTTTACGTCCTTATTTAATTGAATTTTCCTTTTCATATTTTATCTTTGACCGAGACATGACTGCCACCGAGTGACATGCGATCATTTGTTATCTGATTTCTATCCTTTTGATTTGTTTACTTTCAGAAATTCAAGGTCGCCTGGTAATATAATGAAGGAGGCTTTTCATTTCTGTTTCTAAATATCTTTGAATTTCTTTCTTCAGATGTCAGTTGCTGGACCTCCATCCGGTCAGTTGAAATAACAACTGCAGATGCAGTTGAGTCGGGCAACTAGAGGACGCCTTTACTGAACTCCTATACAGATCAAAGTACGTCGTCAAGAACTTTCGAGAGTAAGCGTTTGAAATCTGCGGTTCGCGTGACTCCGGTCGGTGGCGTAGCTGAGAATGGTTCTAATCAGGCCCGTCTTTACGTGTTAAAAATCGGGCACAGTGCCCGGGGCCCCGCGCCGCGCGCAAACTTTTGTTTGTCAACACCCAAAAACGTTTGGAGATGACCTTTTTTGCTTATCAACATTTGATCTTCACATCTAGTGCCGCACAGGCCGCCAGGTGCCCGGGGCCCCACACAGGCATAAGACGGGCATGGTTCTAATACGTCTGTGCAAGAGGAAGGTTCGCTGATGAGTACGATTTGTAAACATAACCATTAACCATATTCGCAGGCAGACGATGACAGATCATTAGAGTAGAAGTTCCGTTGAGAAAACGCAGCAAAGCCGACAGGTTAGGAGTCGTCCATAAATTACGTAACGCGGTTGGTGGGAGGGGGGTCCGGCTATTTGTTCGAGGTGTGACGATGGGGGGGTCCGTAAATGTGACGTAACGCAATAAAAAAATTTCAAGTGATGACCTTTGACCTTTTTTTGATTGTCAGGGTTTTTCGAGAGGAAAAAAATACAAGGATGACCTTTTTTGCTTGTCAAGACTTTTCGGAAGACGAAAATGCAGGGGGTCGGCCCGTTGTTACGTCATATTTAAGGGGGTCTGACGTTTTGGTACGTCGCGTTACGTAGGGGGAGGGGGTCAAAAAGTGCCAAAATCGTGTTACGTAATTTATGGACGACTCCTTAATCGCCCATCCAGAGTCGTTTGTTGACGTTGGACTATCTGAATATTGGTCTGTCTTGTTAAGAGAGTCTGAATGTAATGCTGTTCAGAGTCTCACGATAATGATGCAAGTGACTGATTTATGTTTCAGACTGGATGACATTTCACTTCGGGTATGTTTGCTGACTACAGTTTAGTAGAGGCCTAATCGTTGTGGACTGCTATTATGTGCTTAGGACTGTGTGCTGATTAATTTGGGACCAATGCATTCAGTTGATCATTTAAGTGAACGCTTACATTGACTGACAGACGTTTCCATGCTTTAAATCGTCCTTAAATTTCTCAATTTACTTAACCCCTTTACCGGGGACCCCGAATATATCCGTCCATTTTACATTTAGTTACAGCTAAATCCACGGTAATTAAATGTAACGCCACAGAGAGATCCGCGGAATTGGCCAAACTGTGTGTGGTTCGTACTGATAATGAGCTGAATAAATGGTCATCATGGTCATAACTCAGAGGTAAGCTAATACTGACCACTGACCAATAAGGGCTGGGATCTTCACCTGACGACAGTTGTATCAAGTACAGGATTTCATAGATGGCGCTAATGGCTACGCTTCGAGCAAGAACAGCATAATAAGACGCAGACCGGAAGCAGTCTGAATATATAGAGACAAGATGTCGATAAACGCAATGGCTACTTGACGTCAATTGAAGGAAGTGACGTCATCGACTTCGTCTGCCCATTTCCGGTGGCATCCTTTTGCCTTTCTGTGGTTCTGCGGCAATCGATGTGAAGAGCCGAAGAAGAGGAGCTGGTGAATGGCGAATGGGCCTCCAATCGTGACTCTGTGAATGCAGTGTTGCCTTTTAAGAGATCAACTCCTCCTCCGATCGAAAGAATTCCTCTTCAGAATTCGTCGTCGTCGTCGTCGTCGTCTAAAAGACCAGCGTATAGTAACTCGATATTAAAGCACTCTTTCCCTCTCAGAGCAGTTCAGACCAATTGCCTTCAGTCTGTTATTTTAAGGGAAGGATAAACTATCCGGTCCCCCCCCCCTTGTCCTGCAGTCAGACTCCATATTCCGTCAATTCGTGACTGTCGGGTGATCACAGTGGTCGATTTGTTAAAAGAAATTTCGACCATCAAATGGGTCAGATGGCTGAACACCAAAACTCTCACCCCATCTCTGAGTCCCCTCCCCCCACTCACCGGGAATAGAAATCAATCGAATTAAAATTCAGCGACCTATGGTCAATTGAACATTCTATGGGATTGGATCTTCCCTCCCCATTGCGATGTAAGATAAACTTCTATGAAGTTTCTGCTTCTTTTACCATTTCGAATTTTAGCGAACCTTTGAATTTCACGCATTGAGCACGAGAATGTCATTGGAATTTCTGTGTCGAGTAAAAGGTTCTAAAGAAAACTGTCATTTGGCCATTTCAATTCTTATGTAATGGCCAATTATCGTGCAGGCATTTAAGATTAATGAGTCTCTGCTGCTGCTGCTACTACTACTACTACTACTACTACTACTACTACTACTACTACTACTACTACTACTACTACTACTACTACTACTACTACTACTACTACTACTGTGGCGAACCGGGCCTGTCGAGGTTCCTACGCCTCCTAAACTCAAGATGGCTCCGCCCGGTTCGACGCACACGGGGTTATGACTCAACTAAGGCACGTGGTCGTCCGTCTTAGCTTTTTGGCTAAGATCTCAGGCTCTCTTACTACCACCTGTCACTACGCGCACTTTACCTGCACTCCGTTCCTATATTCCACACTTAATCCCTCTCTCTTTCCTCTCCCTTAACTCTCCGTGCACCTTACTCCTCTCCGTGCACCTTACCTTTCACTGTGCACCTTGCCTCTCGCCGTACACCTTGCCTCTTACCGTGCACCTTACCTCTCGCCGTGCACCTTACCTCTCACCGTGCACCTTGCCTTTCTCCACACCTTCGCACTGCACCTCTCGCAATGCACCTTCGCAATGCACTTCTCTCAATGCACCTCTGCAATGCACTTCCGCAATGCACTTCTCTCAATGCACCTCTGCAATGCACTTCTCTCAATGCACCTTCGCAATGCACTTCCGCAATGCACTTCTCTCAATGCACCTCTGCAATGCACTTCTCTCAATGCACCTTCGCAATGCACTTAATCTCAAGGGTGCTTCCTTAACCTTAGGGTGCACTCTTCCTACGGGTGCATAGGGTGCATAGGGTGCATAGTGCACTATACAAAACACATACGCACCTTCTTACCATCACACGCCGCCTCGGCCATCGGTCCTGATCTATGGCAGAACTGGCTATTTATACGATTTCTGCCGCATTCACTCATCCTGCTAGCTCACACTCATCACCGCTCTCTAATTGCTGCGCGCCATTCACTAATCGTCTACCACTCAGCCTGTCTTTCCTTTATGCAATCTATTATTATTATATTGGGCCTGACTACCTATGCGGGCGACTACCTGTCAAAGGATTAAGCTCATGAATTATTAATGGCTCACTTGCGTCTATTTCTACTAAGGGTTCTATGCTATTATCTAAATTCGCTACACTACTACTACTACCACTACTACTACTACAGAGCTATTTAGGAAACATTTCAGACAGCACACGGTTGGAAACTGTCGAACTGCGTTTGTATGTCTTGGAGGAAGCGCGGTGCGACGAGCAGATGCATGGAAATTGTAGTCAGGAGATCAGGAGGAGGAGGAGGAGGAGGAGGAGGAGGAGGATTGGTCTTGCAAGCTCAGCACTACATGGGTCGTCTTGGCAAATTACGGATTTCTGGAAAGATCTTCCTTAAGACGAAGCTCCAATTTTTATGAGTCTGTGTCTTATCTGTGCTCCTTTATGGAGGTGAGACTTGGGACACTGAAAAAGGATGACTGCAGGCGACTCCTGGCTTTAGAAATGCGATGCTACCGACGGCTTCTAAGGATATGGTGGGAATGAAAATCACGAATGAAGAAGTAAAGAGCAGAATCGGGATTGACAGCGAGCGATGTGATCACCACGATCAAACAAAGGAAGCTCCAGATGATGTTTGGTCACATCAGTCGCATGGAAGAGAACAACTGGAGACTATATTCCGATGTCTCTATACCGATGTAGGCCTACGCTATGAAATAACATTCAGAAGCCGTTAAATATGTGCGCATTCGGTCTTCAATTCAACCACATTTATTCTTATGGGAAAGCAAGGACGTCATTTGGGAGAGTGCAGGGGGCGTTGCACCCACCCTGATTTTAGGGGGAAAATGTTCGCGAATGTTTGTGTTTTAAATTCATTGTGTTTTCGATTGTTTTTATAATTTTATTACAATCACTGGTATGTACTATATGTAGTATCGTATGTAGCATGCACTATGGACAAAACCAATTTGCATACTGCATTGGTATTTTTAAAAAATACTGCCTGCCTTGCAGTCGAAAGTCTTCCCCCCGGAAAACAATGAAATGACGGCCCTGTGTGTGTCTCGTTTGATTGCATCGGGGCCTTCGAGTTTCACTTGCCTCGGCAATAATTCAGGCCTCCGCCTTTACAAGGACTCTACTTATAAATTCTCATCAGCAGAAGTTGATTTTATCTTCTTCGCTGACGAGAAGGTCTTCACGTTATGTGCAACTGAAGGAGATGCTTCCTGCCATCCGTTCGCTATGGCCACTGCTGCCAAATGAAACGTTCGCAATGTAAATAGGCCTACATAATTACGATGTGTTTTGTTTCGTGAAATACAGTTGGTACAAATAATACAAGCGGTGAGCAAAGTCAGCAAACTGTATAGTGCTTAAACATGTGCAGTGGATTCCTTCGACCATATCTCTAAAGGGTTTGATCAAGCTTGGTCAGAATTTGACAAAGTTATTGTCAAAATAAAAAAAGTGTCTGGTTTTTATGGCTCACAACACATAATAACAGAGCAGTTACTAAGCTCGAAATTTGTTTCGGATGACACGAGAGACGATAACGCGTTTCTGTTCGACGACAGCTCTGCCTTCATTTCGTCTCTTTCGTTTGCTTTGTTTGTTCCGAATAAAAAGACTGAAAGTCAAGATTCAATTTGTTAGAACATCGAGAAAATTCAATTATTAATTTTAAAATAATTTGATTAAATGTTCATTCAAACGTTCATTCGCTCTTTCAATCATTTGATATTTAAACCGCTCAGACATTCGCCGAGTTCATCAATCAATCAATCCTCTTTTTGGCAATTAACAGCACAAAGTAACGCTGAAGACTGAAGAGCTGTGATAAAGAAGCTTCTTTCTAGTCGTCGACAGTTGAGGATAAGTTTCCTTTTGTGTTTCTGACAGATTCCGAAGAGCGTGAATGTGTTAAGTGAGAAGGAGATGGATTGCTTTGAAGCTCTTCTCCCCTCGAGTGAAGTCAACCACAGCAGCAGCAGCAGCAGCGCTGAAGGTAATCGGTCTTGGTCGTCATGGTTACCATGGAATCAGAGCAGCAGCATCAGCACCGGTCATGATCCGACGATGAAGAGCTCCTCCTCCTCCTCCTCCGCTGAAGCAGAGACCAGCGTCCTAGAGTCGATCGAAGACGCCATCTACACGAAGATGATGCTGATCGTCGGGTTGTTTGGTCTCGTCGGCAACGTTCTCAATCTGATCGTTCTGAGCAGAAAGAGTATGACGCTGTCGATGGAGCGCATGGAAAAGTCCGCTCACTACGGACTCATAGGACTGGCCGTGTCCGACATGCTCTTCTGCGTCGCCATCTTGCCCAACTTCTACGTGGGACCTGGAAAATTCGGATATCCGAGACTGGACTTTGCGCTCGTCTACCAGGTGTACGGTCATCCGATCATCAACACCTTGATCCTGTCGAGCACCTGGCTGACGGTCACGATGGCGTTCAGTCGCTTCCTGGCCATCTGTTATCCTCTGCAGGGAAGGCAGTTCATCGGAAAGACGTTTGCCGTTGCGTCCCTCTCCACTGTTTTCGTCTCCTGCGCTCTTTTCAACGTGCCGCGCTACCTGTGGAAGCACCTGTCCAGTCTACAATGTGCCAACGGAAAGACAGTGTACTTCGCCCTCGACGGACCGATGAAGACCAATCGGACGCTCGAGAGAGTCTACCTGTGGCTGTACTTTGGCGTCGGAATTGTTGTTCCGTTGGTCATCCTCGTCTTCTGCAACGCTCACCTGATCATTGCGTTGAAGAGGTCAGCGCGCATGCGCATGGAGAGCCACGCCTCCCACCAGAGCAGCAGCGCAGCCAACCGCATCACCCTGACACTCGTCATCCTCGTCGTCATGTACGTGCTGCTGTTCGTTCCCGCCGAGCTGCTCAACTTCTTCAAGGACAGAGCGACCTATGAGACGACCGACGCCTTCAACCTGATCGTCGCCGTCTTCAACCTGTTGCAGGCGATCAACTTTGCCGCCAACTTCATCCTCTACTGCGTCGTCAACACGCACTTCCGTCAGACGATCTGGCGCATCGTCTGCTGCTGCTGCTGCTGCTGCGGCGGCGGCGCCAGACGACTGACGCCAGACGACCCAAAGCACAGCTGCAACAAGTACAGCCTCAGCAGACGTTACGGATCGGTGACTGAGGCGACTTCATACGTCTAACGACCCATCCACTGGCGACACTCGCGTCCTAACCAGGGCTCCAGAATGGGGGAGACGGGGGGCGGGGGGAGGGGGTACCGAGGCTTCTACAGAATTACATTTCTAGTTCCTACTAGGGGCTTTACTTAGCCTGATTTAAAATGACTTATGCTTATTACTGCCTGCGTGACAGCTACTAGGGGCGCTAACGGGGCTTGAACCCACTCCGTCAGCCTGACGCTCCAACGCCTAACCCACTCTGCCATCTTCTGCGCCCTTGGTGAGCGTCTTGTAAAGTTAAGGTCATATTATTGGATTCAAATATTGAGAATCTGGGCTATCACCCTACTTTCCCCGATGATGAAATTATTTAATGGATTTTGTCCGAATCTGAAAACCAATCCGGGTCCAGATACTGGTTCTATCCTGTGTCCTCTCGTAGATACGCTAAGGGGCTGTTCATTAATTATGTCAACAACTTTTGGGCAATTTTTTACCCCTCCCCTTGTCAACAACTGTCAACTTTCAGTTACCCCCCCCCATAATTGCGTCAAAAACTTTTGACCCCCCAGATCAATGACAGGTCCCAATAACAAGGTTAATATTTTTGCGATGATGACCTTTTTTCCTTTTTTGCTCGTCGAGTGTCAAAATGTGATGGTTATGACGTTTTTGTCATGTTTTTCCATTGTAATAAGTAGTATTTCATGAAATTTCCTAGTTTTTGATTATTTGTAAAAAGTGAAATTGTTGACGTCAACTTCTCTTGACCCCCCTCCCCCTGTCAACAACTGTCAAACTTTTTCAAACCCCTCTCCCCTAAATTGTTGACGTAATTAATGGACAGCCCCTAATGGTCATTAGCAGCCCTAAATGGGTCTCAGACGGAACCCCAGCCGCCTCAAATTTCATGGCAAACTTAGGCAGAGATCTTGAACTTTAGAGCAAATTAGCACATTACATGTACACGACTGGTATTCAGCTATCATAGAACCCTCTCGGATAACAGCTTTTAGCGTTTCAGTAAAATCACGCGACTAGTCATGGCCCGAATGGAGGGGTTCGAAACACATGCCTGTCTACTGACTGCACAAATAGACATCAGGACAGAAGGCGCATCCCATTTATTCCGTTTATGAGGCATGGTAAGTATTTCGATTCTGTCGGCAATCAAGTGAATCAACCCACACTCGAAATTTCTCATCGGCTGTGCGCAAATCTCACAAACGAACCTGGGACCGCCCCCGCGCCCCTTCGTGGCTACGCCGATGCTAAGCATGACGAGTGCTTTTGTATACAGGAAAGGCATTGCACTGAAATATTGGAACTTCTTTGAGCAAACGTAACCGTTTCTAAGACACCCGACAATTGGCGAATTGGCGCAGATATGCGCCTCTGATTTACGACTATTTTAATGTTCCTCTGACCATAATTACGTCTAATATTGGAAACAGGGGCGCCCACACAAGGGGGGAAAGGAAGCAAATGCTTCCTGAAAAACCTAGGGGGGGAAGAAATTCCCCCCTGAGTTTTGGTATCACGTTAGAGTAGTATATTTATTCGATAAGCCCCTCAATGACTGCGCAATTACTGGCTTAATTGCAGTGCAATTTTGTAACTTCATATAAGATTACCGGTACTCAATTCAAGCTCAAGTTCATTATTATCAGGCATTCATAAAATGTTATTATTATTGTAACTTTTACGTAGTCATTCTAATGATGAAGAGTGCAAACTTCCTGTGAAATATAAATCGTTTATAACAAACTAATAGACTCACATAAAGTTTACATTCCAAATTAGACTACTGCAACTCCCTGCAACTCCCTCCACTACTGCAGCCTTCCAAAGACCTCCATCAACAAATTACAATCCATTCAAAACTGTGAAACGGTGCAATTAGATACTGTTAATAATAAATTAATAATTATAATTTGCTTGTTTCAGTCAGTTGCCTTAAGTCTAGTTACCCAATTTGCAGTTGTTGCAGCTTTAATGCCTCTAACATCTATGTAAAATAATGTAGGTGTGGCTGTTGGAGAAATCTAATTTTTAAAATAAATACTAAAAGTAACATTTATTTTATTTGCATTTGGATGTGGTCATATTGCCAATGGATAATTTGCAGGTAATTTTAAATAGTTTTCCAGCGCAATTACTGCGATATCTCTCCATAGTTTCAACTTACATTTAATAGTGCTTTGTGGCTGTTGGAATTTTTCAGAAATTAAGAATTAGAAGTTACTGGTATGAGACCTATCCTGGTGCACCAAAGTATGCGATTTAATGTCCAAAATGCACTGAAACTCACCTACGAGCACCTATTGATTTCAAAAAATTTTCCGGGGTTTTACCCGGACCCCAGGCTTTTTTCCACGAATTTGCGTGGATGGGGATTGTCAATGTTCAGTGTCGTCTTATACGGCTACTTTTTCGTATAATAATAATAATAATAATAATAATAATAATAATAATAATAATAATAATAATAATAATAATAATAATAATAATAATAATAATAATGTGGTGTAAATAAATCCCTGCCGGACCCCCGTTTAAGAGCAGGGGAGGAAAGGGAGGACAGGGAAGGGGGGAACCTGCTTCCAGCAGTCAGGGGGGATGGGCGCCCCTGATTGGAAAAGTGTCCAAATGATTGAGCGGATTGGAGTCGTGCAGACGCATCTGCGACTGCTTAGTTCAGTCGACGCACAGACAGCTCATAATGCAGACGACTACAGACTGTCCTCGTCGTCGTCGTCGTCGTCGTCGTCGTCGTCGTCGTCGTCGTCGTCGTCGTATAAGTTATTCGTTGCGACATGAATTATATTATTCGTAAATTTGACGCTTTTTATTTGCGGACTTTTCGTTTGTCGAAGGCGTCGTCTTAATAAATGGATCGAAGAGGAGAGGCCACTCGATCCGCCTGCTCCTCCTCCTCCTCCTCATGCTCCTGCTGCTCTTCATCATCATAATCATAATCATCATAATCATAATCATCATCTTTTTTTCTTCTTCTCTGTTTCCTTTTCAGTGTGTTAGACTGTGTTGTTAATATTCTCTTGGCGTCAGTCTTCCCTGGACAGAGACTCAGAGTTTTCCACTTGTCGCACTTAATCAGCCGTCTGTTGCTGTGCAGAGCGCAAAGCGAAGTCAAACGATAACTGCACTCTGCCTACAGTTAACAGTCGACTCTTCCATTATCCTTTCGTGGACAATTCACGACAGACACCAACCACTGTGTTCATATAACTATATATATATATATATATATATATATATATATATATATATATATAACTATATATATACACACACATATATATATACATATATATATATATATATCCTCTCTACGAGACAGTCCTAAATCTTCAATCTAACACATTAAAACGAACACGATTACATGTACCTGACGCTGCTGAATACCTCCTCATGTATAGCCTATGTGATCTTAAGAGGCATAATACCTCAATAGCCACCACCGCCTCAGTAGACAGGGCAGAGGATGGAATCCTGACAAACGACTCCTCTCCTTTTGTCTTCTGATGAAGTTCCTCTAAGTCGATGACGTCAACGTCAGCTATTCATTTCGCCTGTCTCAGCAGCTGCTCTGCGGATGAACGTTCCTCCGTCTCTCTCTCTCTCTCTCTCTCTCTCTCTCTCTCTCTCTCTCTCTCTCTCTCTCTCTCTCTCTCTCTCTCTCTCTCTCTCTCTCTCTCTCTCTCTGTCTCTCTCTCTCCCTGTCTCTCTGTCTCTCTCTCTCTCTGTCTCTCTCTGTCTCTCTCTCTCTCTCTGTCTCTCTGTATCTCTGTCTGTCTGTCTCTCTCTCTCTGTCTGTCTGTCTCTCTGTCTCTCTGTCTCTCTCACCTGCGCCAGTTCCCGTGTTGCGATCCTTCTTCGATCGGCGGCCTGTCCATCAGAGCACCTGCAAGTGCAACCAGTATGAATCTCTCGATCGCAATCCATCATCGCAATCGATTTACGGAGGCGTCTGCCCTGAGTAGGCTTCGATCAGGTGACCGATCACGTGACGTTCGTCGCATTTGTCACCGACGCTTTAACATGTGTCCGTAGAAGAGAAAAGGCGAAGCTTAACAGTTGTCCTGAGTGTTACTATAGGCGCCAACCACTGCACAATCCATTAGACGCAGGTATCACCAGCAGACAGCTGCATTGCTGTACATTAGACTGCAGCATCTCACTTGACAATGACAGATTAGAACAAGTCAAGGAAGTCCCATATCTTGGACGGGTAGTAACAGAGGATGGCGAATGCGAGAAAGACATCAAGAATTGACAAGAGAGGATTTATTGTGCTAGCGGCAGCGGCAGTGCATATGGGAGAGCTAAGTAAAAGGTGGACGTTAACAGGCGTCAACAGACACAAAGACTATGCCATACAAGACAATTACATCAGCGGTGCTTTTTTCTAGGAAAAAGGTTTGGGAACTCATTTCACTTCTGTTTTCTCGTAAGAAGCATACCATAGATATTAGTAGCGTATGATCACTGAGTTGATTTCTAACTGGTGTGTCCTTTATATTCATGCACTAGAAACCCCGTTCACATTCAGCTGACGAGAGAGAGGCAGAATTTGAAATCCACTGAGTACTGAAGCAAGCACATTGCCAAGTACTTTCACATTGTTTTTGTCGGAACTGATCCATGGCTAGTGACGGATCTACTTTGCACAGTTCTGCTGGGTAAACTATTGCTCTGTCACCAAATAAATGATCTGTCAATTTTGTTGTCTGGTCATGACGAAGTATAAATAGCTTAATCAGCAACACAAGTAATTTTTTCAAAGGTTAAGATAGATCTCTCTCCCAGTTACCACCGAGCGTCAAGTTTCATTTTCTACTCGTGCTTGGCGCAAAGCGCCGTAAATTTTCTCCCTCTGCTGACTGTGAATGCATTTCCCTGTCACATTGGCGGAGAAGAGCCTGGCTGGAATGTCAGTACTCAGTAGCCACCTCAGTAGGGAGGGTGGGGGCGGCAGGGAGCGAGTTGGGTAGTGGAGAGGAAAATTCCCCCTTTCCCTACAAATCGCACCCTGGTTGCAACGCTCAAGACTGAATCTAGTATTGTTAATTAAAATTTTGCGACGTCCTCGCTGGGGGGATATCAAGACACTCTCCTAAACCCCACATCACTTGGATCAGACCTAGGTCGTCTGTATAAGCGATCGTTCCCATATTCTGGGATCCTGCATGCACTACTACGTATCAAAATACCTCAGCCATCGCCCACCTCTTCGATTTATTCGTCGAAGAGATAGAATGAGTTAAGAAATACTTTGGTTGAAGTGGATCATCTTTTGTTCATACTCTCACTCCAGTAGCAGGTGATGAAATGCGCTCAATGATATTCGCTAGGTGGCAGCAGACGAAGAAACGCCGTAAATGTTGTCAATTGCAGCATCACGATTAGGCTATTTATCATTTTTGCTGCATTATCATGTAATTGCTTTTTAATTGTTTATCTGCAATTGTCTTGCAATTTTAATATATTTTCCTTCTTGTTGCCTAACAATGTAAGTTTTATTCTTTTCCAGATTCATTTATTTGATTTTTATACAACTTTGAAATGAGTAAAATGATAGTGTGATAGTGTAAAGACCAAAAGTCAAAACAAAATTTTCAGAAAGGAAATTTTCCTGCAATTTGCGATTCGCAAATTACTACTGGTTTCTAGGAGTTTTATAATTGGCTGTCTAGGATATTCTAAAGCTTCTAGCGGTAGCAGCGACGGCGTTTGCTTTGTTCAACTGTAGACGACGAACAAAGCATTTTAAACGAGTTAATGAATAATAAATAAACAATAAATAATCGAATAATAAAATATTTTGAGAAACTAAAAGCGAATTAGTTTCGTCGATCATCAAGTTTCGAGGATATTTTGCAGAAAATGTGATGTGACTTCTTTGTCGGTTTCTGCCAATGGTCACAATAATTGGTAACAGTTGAGTGGGAAAAGTACCACTGGAGGTATTTTCTTTTGGCTGAAGATGCTCTGTGTGAATCTTCTGCTGATTATTCAGGGCGCTGTGCTGATCGGGTCCTCGTCGAATGGCAAATGGTACCCAACTGGTATTACCCTGCCTGGGTTCAGGCCAATGCCCGACAGCAGAGGACGTTGCGAGCCCATTACCATACCACTGTGCAAAGACATTCAGTACAACGAGACCTTCATGCCGAATCTGCTGAACCACCAGCGACAGGACGACGCCGGACTAGAGGTTCATCAGTTCTTTCCTCTCGTCAAGGTCCAGTGCAGCCCCTACCTGAAATTCTTCCTCTGTACTGTCTATGCACCCGTTTGTACGTTTTTAGAGGAGGCCATTCCGCCGTGTAGGTCTCTTTGTCTCGAGGCCAAGCATGGCTGTGAAAGCCTCATGAATAAGTTCGGATTTACATGGCCAGAGAGTCTCGACTGCAAGAAATTTCCAGAAAAAGGACTCTGTGTTGGGGAGAATCATACGGAACTTAGGCAAGATTTCGACAAGCAAGATCAAGGCAACAGGTTTGAACTGGGATTTTCAGATAAAGGCCGCACCTACGGTGATTTGCCGTTCGAGTGTCCGTCGTTTCTAAGAGTTTCAGATAGTTTGAAATACAAACTCCAGGTTGGTGACCAGGTGGTTCCAGATTGTGGTCTTCCTTGTGATCCACAAGACGACATGTTTTTTGGGCCAACACGGCGGAAGTTTGCCTGGTATCTGATTGGCATTGCATCATCTCTGTGTTTGGTTTCAACCCTTTTTACAATGCTGACTTTTCTTGTTGATATGCAGCGTTTTAAGTATCCTGAAAGACCAGTGATTTTCCTGTCTGGATGCTACTGTATGGTGGCCCTTGCCTTTGTCATTGGATTTTCTGTGCAGGATGGCATTGCCTGTGCTGGTCCATTTCCACCAGAAAATTCAAACTTTAATCCACTGGGTAAAGTCATTGTACAGGGGACAAAGAAAGAGTCGTGCACCATTGTCTTCATGTTGCTCTACTATTTCAGTATGGCTAGCTCCATCTGGTGGGTGATTCTGACTTTGACCTGGTTTTTATCGGCTGGCTTGAAGTGGGGTCATGAGGCAATTGAGCGTAATTCTCAGTATTTTCACCTTGTTGCTTGGGCTCTTCCCGCTATCAAGACCATTGCCATCCTAGCAACAGGTCATGTAGATGGCGACGTCCTCAGTGGAGTCTGTTTCACTGGAATTTCAAGCATCGATGCCCTGCGAGGGTTTGTTGTGGCGCCCTTGTTTGTCTACCTGATTGTCGGCACCTGCTTCCTTTTGGCCGGGTTTGTGTCGCTGTTTCGCATCCGCACCATCATGAAGCACGACGGCAGTAAGACGGATAAACTGGAGAAACTGATGGTGAGAATCGGGGTGTTCAGCGTCCTCTACACGGTTCCAGCGATGGTCGTCATCGCCTGCCACTTCTACGAACAGTCATTTCGTCATGAGTGGATGGTCACTTGGCATGCAAAGATATGTAAGAAGTATCCGTTTCCATGTCCCTCTGCCAACGTGTCATCCATGCCATCTCCCGATTTCACTGTCTTCATGATCAAGTACATCATGACGCTGATTGTCGGCATAACATCAGGATTTTGGGTTTGGTCTGGAAAGACTGTCGTATCATGGACCAACTTTTACAATAAGATATGTCACCGTGGAAGGAAGCCATCTCGTGTCTAATGTACAGAAGTAAGTTTGACTTTCTTGACCTTTCACTTACCGGTAATCTGTTGTAATTCAACCATTACTTACCAGGTAGATACCACTTACCAGGTAGATACCAGTACTCTTCATTTACTCCTGGAATTTTACAATATTCGAAATAAGTCTGTTCATTTGAGAGAACAATTTGCCTCAAAGGCAATGCTGATGTAGGTAGTTTTCATAATCCGTTTAACCTAAATTGCCTGTAGGGACTTATAGTAAGCTTCTGTATTACCAGAGATGTAGTACTTGGTACTTGTACTTGTACTCGAGTTGTACTCGAGTACAAATTTTTAGTACTTGTACTTGTACTTGTACTCGGAGGCCAGGTACTTGTACTTGTACTTGTACTCGGAGTTTTAGGACTGCAAGTACTTGTACTTGTACTTGTACTCGGAGGCCAGGTACTTGTACTTGTACTTGTACTTGAAGCATTGTGTACTTGCTACATCTCCGGCTACATGTACTTCAATGGTACCAGTATAATGCTGTTCCTTTAGGCTAATGACAAGCACATCCTCACAGATGGCCAAGTACCTGGAACTCAACGAAATTTATGATGAAGCCACTGATATCATCGTATTTTGGAACAGTGAAGTTAATAGAAAGGAGTTCAACAGGCTGTATAATGCAGCCATTAATTAGAGACCTTAGTGTGCCTGCTTCTGGCGCACCAATTAAACGCGTATTTAGCCAAGCTGGCTTGATCGTGAGACCGCATAGGGTTAATATGACCGATGCAAGACTATCATCTGTATTTTTTAAGTGCAACTGTGATGATATTTAGATGCTAATAGTGTCAATTTCATTCGTGGCCGGACAAACTGTACGAGGACAAAATGTCACGGACAAAATGTCATGTAGAAAATGTCATGGGGACAAAATGTCAGCGAAAAAAATGTCAATGTCAAAAATGTTGTACTAGTACTTGGAGGCCAGGTACTTGTACTTGTACTTGTACTCGGAGGCCAGGTACTTGTACTTGTACTCTTACTCGGAGGCCAGGTACTTGTACTTGTACTTGTACTCGGAGGCCAGGTACTTGTACTTGTACTTGTACTCGGAGTTTTTGGAATGCAAGTACTTGTACTTGTACTTGTACTCGGAGGCCAGGTACTTGTACTTGTACTTGTACTTGAAGCATTGTGTACTTGCTACATCTCTGTGTATTACTGGTAGGTAGAAATATTTATGTGGGGTTTTAGAGATGCATAACATTGCATATATGTGTGTTTCTGTTCTGGTTATGTCATCGGCTTTGTTCTTATAGTCTCTATTCTGTTATTTATGGAGCTTCTTTAATTCAAATGACAGACTCTGTATTGTTTGTAGTTACCGGTAGTCTCTATATTGCATAATTTCGGTTAATTTTAGAAACTATTGAAATGGATTTGCAATTTCTTCTGTATTTTCTTGACATATGATTAAAATGTGATTGAACTGCCTCTTTGACTAATAGAGCTACAGAGGTGCCTTTTAAGCCATTGGCTACAGTGGTGCCTCCTCTGTCATTGTCTTAACCCTTTGATTGCAGGAATATTCCACACACAATTCCATTTAAAGCATTTATCTGCAGATTATTAGGCAGAATGATTTCTTATCATCCTGTGATGCATATTTTAGGTGAAATACCTGCATTGAGTGAAATAACACGAATAACCTTTTAGTGTTTCCCCATATTCCCGTATGATTTGTACCACAATTCACTTTTGCCTTAATGAACACCATCTCCCAGCCATCTCAACAGCCCATTCCTCTAAACCTCAGATTTTAGTCCATTTACCTCCAAATTCTTAACACTTTCAATCCTACTTTGCAGCTCTTTCTTCTTGACTTTACAGAATTGAAGATCTTTTTATCTTTGGTTTAAAATGTTTTGCTTACATTTATCCTTTTTGGCTGCACTTCAAATTGGGTCTGTTTAAGCAGTTTGTATAGGCCCTAGACAAAGAAGGAGAGTGCTTCAAATACATTTGCAGCAAATTTCCAGCAGTAGCCTAAGCTATAAAAAAGTGAAAGAAGTATTTGTTGGCCCACAAATTCGGAAGTCACTTTTTGATGATCAGTTTGAAAAAAAACCAATGATGTCTCTTGAACACAAAGCTTGGCTTTCTTTTAAAGGCATTGTGGACAACTTCCTTGGGATTTATAGACACAGATATTACAGAATGTTTGTTGAAACCATGCTGAGACACTACCATGCCCTAGGATGCAACATGAGCCTTTAGTTTTATTTCCTTCACTCCTTGATTATTTTCCTCAGAACCTTGGTGATGTTAGTGAAGAACAAGGAGAATGATTCCACCAGGATATCAAGGACATGGAGCATAGATATCAGGGACACTGGAATGTCGGGATGATGGCAGACTATTGTTGGAATCTAAAATGAGAGTGTGATGTTAGCATGAAAGGAAGAAAATCCTGAAAATGTGCTTGTTTACCTAAATGAGTTTTCCTCAAATTATTAAGTATAGCAATTAACTGACAAAATGAGAATGAACTATAACTTTTTCTTTGTTACAAGCACAAATTGCTTGGTCTGTTTAGACACTTTTAGTTTTAGCCTAATTTCAGTAAAAGTTACATGTTCAATATGATTTTGCCAAAAACCTTACATGATACAGAAAAACAGTTGTTATATTTGGAATTGGCTCATAAAAGCACTATAAAATCTCATTAAAATTTCAAAACATCAGACAAAAAATATAAAAATGTGCAGCACAATGTCTTCAGTTATACATTCATTTTGTGAATACCTAATTTTGAGAACACCTATTCTAAAATGTGTTTCAAAGGATGCTCTCCATGCCAAAGGAAACAAAATTTATAATGTTATTTTGTTGTAGAATTTGCTTGGTTGTTGCTAAACAATGTTGTTAGCCATGACCACTACTCCGACAGTGTGCCATCTTCTCAAGGTGACAGATATTTCTAGAAAGTTAAGCGACTTCTAATGATAATGATTGACATTTTTTATCTTGGGTTTGGAATGTTTTGCTGACATGTGTTACACTTTAATAACATTTGTTGCAATTTTCATGCTTTGAAAAATCTAATTATCAGTTGTAATTTTAGCTGAATCTGTTGTGTAATCTCTCATTAGCTGTTGGTTTGTAAACTGTAGCCCATGCGTGTAATCAGATGCTTTTGCTGTTGTATTTACAATTTGTTGAAGTTTGGTTTGAGGCATCTTTTCAGATGACACAGGTAGCTTTTACTTTAGCCTAATGAAAAATGTCAATTGTATCTAATCAAACAGTAAACCTTAGTCATCGCTTATAAATATCAAACCCATTCATATTTTCTGGAACTACTTTTGTTCATTTTTGACACTGTAAAATGTCACTGAAGATATGATGTGATCAGTGCTTGCATATCTTGTGATTTGACTGTTGAGTAGACAGTTTTGCTAATATTTCAGGATACTTTAATAAGATGATTATGTAAATGTTTTTTTTACTTATTACCTCATTGTGCTTTTAGTTTGAGATATTATTTGTATTGTTTACATACGATTACAGGGTCATGTTACAGAATTGCATCAGAGTTGTAGTCTTGTTCAGCTTGGACTTGTTCTGTGCTTTAGTTGTTTTGCTGCGTGTGGTTCTTCTGTTTGTGGTAGCGACAAAAAGCCGACAATGTTGATGGAACTTTTTGTATGCAAATTTACCTGACATTGGGCAGAACATCAATGAGGAAAAGCGTAAGGACTGTCATTTTGTATTTGGCGATGAACCTTTGTGTTTGAATGGGATCAACGCTGTTAGTCTGTTATGCCATTTGGTGTGTGCTGTCTTTGTGTCTGTCTTATTTGATTTGATTATTCAGTGGTAGTTGTATTAAGGAGTAGGTTTAGAGTTCTGTTGTCTCCTGTACAGAACTGAGACACCGACCAAACAATCTCATCATCTTTCAGAGTTTTGTATTCGAGATTGCATTTACTTTAAATAACAAACTTAATGCTTTGTTTTAAATATCTGAGTGATTTTTGTAACAGATGGATGCGAACGTTAAATCACCAGTAGTGTTGTTTTGCATTTCAAGTGGTCGATCCAAAGTGACTTTTCAAAGTGTTGTATTAATTTGCTGATATCTCTCTTTGCTTAAAATTTAATTAATCTTCACAACAGAGTATTATATCTTTTTTTTACTCATTCTTAGAGGTGGGGAAGATGGCAGATTTGTAACACACTAGAGCGGCACGCTGACGGAACGGGTTCGACTCCTGCAGGAGCCCCTAAGGTCAACTCAGCCTTCATTCGCTAGAGGACTGTGGTAAATTAGTAGCAGCTTTGGCTGTGAAGGTAAAACGTGGGTCTGGAGAAAGCTGTGGCAAACTGCTCTAGATTAATGGTGCAAGCCACCTGTGTTGCTGCTTGCCTGAAACTGGAGATCAGTGTTGGGCCCAACACTCGAACTCTAGTATGGGTGGACCTTTACATTTAATCTTACTCATTGTTTAAAAGATTGAATGTCTAATAGACTGACTGAATGTGAGCACTCTCATGACGCACATTCATTATGACTGGATATATATATATATATATATATATATATATATATATATATATATATATATGCAATATGCATGACCACATGAGTTTACAGTGATGCTGGTGAGATTTTGATTTACAAATTCTTATACCGTAATTCTCTTTCTTGCTTTTGGCTTTTGTTTTTACTTGTGAGAATAGCACTTTGGTTGAGCTAGTTTGAGTGCATTTGTCTTTTTTCTTTTTAACATTTGTGTGATGTGTAATTTAGGTCTTAGAAAGAATTCATTGATTACTATTATTAGATATGTCATATCATTACACTGCTGATATATATATATATATATATATATATATATATATATATATATATATATATATATATATTAATGGTAAGTTTGCATAGAGAGAGAGTCAATTTGTTGTCTCATAAAGTGTCTGTCATCCTTATGGACTGTATTTTGGTATTGCATATTATCAGCTCTCATGGAATTTAGTTACTCTTATGTAAATATTTACTATTGAATGGAGTATCAAGATTTCATTCTCCAAAGGATTGTTGTAAATGTTATCCAACGGACATTGAAAAACTTTTGACACAGGGCATTTGGTGCTATGGAGTAATAAACATGGCAGTTGGAATGTTTATTTGCCTGACAGACTATTGAGTGGATTTACTCGTCTTTATTTAAAGTTGGAATTCCTTGCAGTCAGTTTTAAAGGGTATCACACATTTTGTTTTGAGGTGAAATTTGTTTATTGAACTACTGGTAAATACCAGTACTATGGTCTGAGAATTCCTCTGACTCTTTTACACATTAAAATATGATATTTAAGATTGGATTTGCTTGACAATCATTTCTAATGTTTGGTGCTATTACTGCAACTGTTTCCATGTCATTTGTTTGCATCATCTTCTGTACAGCTGTCTGTGCCGGTGACCGGAAGATTCGGTACCGGAAGATTCGGGACGGAAAATTTGGGACGGAAAATTCGGTATCAGAACATTGGGAACGGTATTTTCAGGTTGTTAAATTTGGTTACATGTGTTAGGCACTGGCTCTACCTCTCCCACCCCACCTCCCCTCCCCAATCCCAGGGTCCCTCTGGCTTTGGGTGGTGTCTATGCTTATGTATATGTCCACATATATTTAGGTAGAATATTTAAGTAGAATTTGGGTAGGTATACTATTGATAATTATATTCATTTTACTGATTTATACAGTTTTAGGATTAAGGTTAAAGTTAGGGTTTTGGCTACTGATTTGTATGTCGAACATGTACCATTTTATCTGGTACCGAATCTTCCACAAGTAAAATTTTGGTGCCGAATTCTCCAGTACCGAATGTTCCGGGAACCGTCTGTGCCACAGATTTTGAAAATTATGAATACAAAACCAATCAGTGAAATGAATCATGTGTAGCAATGCAGCACTCTACTGTTCTTTGCCAGTCAGATACTTTCTGTGCTAATTATTGGAATTGCCTTTTCAATTATTGAAGCTATATTGTCAGAGGCATGTTCTTCAATACCAGTGATCTGTACTTTTGTGTCAAAGGGTTCTGGTTCTGAGTTAATCCTCATTTAGTGTTCTATGAAGATGGAAGACTGGTTGTGAGCAATTAGTTTGATGCATTTGTAAGGAGGACATGATGTTTATCCTTTCCTAGTCTTGACCTCTTGGACAGTATCTGATGAAGTATGACTCTGAATAGGATCCAATGTCCATTGCTCTATGAATACATAGAGCAGTTGACATTGTCTCCAAATATATTTTGTATTTTGCAAATATTAGGAATACGTTTATGCGTCTGCTGTTAAATCACTTGATTTTGTCTGTAGACATGAGATATTTTGCAGTTAACAATGTTTTCAATCGTGATTTTGTGTTGCAAAAGCTGATAATCTTGTTTCTTGGGAGATTGCTGATGGAAATGCAAATGCTATTGAAGAGGGAACCGTTTGGTGCAATGCACTTGAGCAGCCATAGGACCCTCCTCCTCTGTTCATTGATGGTCCCACAAAAAAGCTCTTTCTGGTCTTCATTGTAGTTGTGGATTAGTGAAGATCCTGAGAAGTGATGGATTGGGGGATGAGGGATGAGATGTTGTCTGGTCTGTTTGTTTACTCACTTCTATAAATGCTCATGTTTTCATATTATGAAGATGTAAAGTGCCTGCTGTGTAAGTATTTGATGTGGATTGGCTGAGTGCCAGCAGTGGGATATGCTTCCATATGGTTAGCTCTTAGCTCAGTCTCTGACTTCAGTGCCTGCCACCCACTGGGCCTCTGGAATGATGAAACAGGGTCTGTCATGTGACTAGGAATATCCTGGAAATTCTGAGGATTTTGATGGGGTCTGTTACTGATTTTGATGCCTTTGGGGTTCTACTGGTCCCTGTTCTCCTCTGATGGAAATGCCCTTTGAAGTGCCGACACCTGTTTAGTGACCTTTGACCTTGTTTCTGGGGTCATTCGGTGCTTTTGTACAGTGGAGGGGGCTGTGTCAGAGTGACAGCCTAATCTTCGGCTGTCTTCTGCTGCTCTTGCCTTTGTCCTGTACTTTCTTCAGGGACAGTGGTCTGTAAGTGGACCATTCATCCATTTCTTTTCATTCTTTTGCTGTCAATTTTCAAATGATCCTGAAAATAAAATCAGTGAATTTCATTTTGGGGAATTGTTTATTATTATTATTATTATTATTATTATTATTATTAGTAGTAGTAGTAGTAGTAGTAGTATTAGGAGTAGTAGTAGGAGTAGTAGTAGCGCCTAAGAATAAGCAGCTACTGTTGTGCTGCTTTCCAAGGCGCTATAGAAATCCACGAGATTTTACTTTACTTTACTTACTTATTAGGAGTAGTGGTAGTAGTGGTGTGGTAGTAGTATTAGGAGGAGTAGACTAGTTCTCACACAGGGCAGGCCCTACTGAACCACTTTAACCTTATTATTATTATTATTATTATTATTATTATTATTATTAAATTATTATATTGCATTGTAAGGTGTAATAGCAGTACTTGTACAAGATGTCACCTTAATCAGTTATTATTATTATTATTATTATTATTATTATTATTATTATTTGTAAACAAAGACATGGCATTCACATAGTTCTACAAAATGCAATATAGTAGAAGGTATGATTGTCTGCTATGAGATGCATTTCTCTTGATAAGCCATTATTCAGTTTTGACCTGAATTGCAGATGGAAATATGTAATTGAGTTTTAGAGCTGAAAATGAATGCATTCTGGATTGTTGCATAAATATTATTACTCATCTGACTGTGGGAGTCATTTAATTTTGTGGTTTCTTGGACTCTGAGGTTGAGTTTTGAGTCATTACCCTGGTATTTCTTTGCCTTTCATTCAACGCCACTAGATGCTGCTTTCATGGCTTTATATTTCACTTCTATTAAAAGTTATATATGGGCTGCTATTTGCAAGATTTCTATTTGGGTGTTACTAAATTCTCTTGACCAAAACAGAATCTGGTTGAACACTTTTGATTGATGAAATTTTAGTAGGCAAGTAGAGTGTTGGATAGCTATTCATGTACCATAATCATTTTTCAAGTAATTTTCTATTTATGTCTTAGTTTGAGCTTTAGGGTAAACAGATTGGCTGGACTGGTTTATGGTTTGCTTTATTGTCTTCCTTGTTTTATGGAACCATTATCAGTTAATTCTGCTCCAAATGCCTGTGTAAGACATGGAAGGCTTTGGTTTGGACTGGTCTTTCTAATAACCAGCAGCTCATTTGGAATTTATTTGATGGAATCCTCTGTATTGAAGGGCATGATCACTGATGGTGAATCATTGACAGGTTGGATGCCTTTTGCCTCCCTTCCTTGGATCTTTGATTGTGTATTGATTGATGTTTGTCTCATTTGAGCCTTCACAGTAGTCTGGCCGCCTATTTCTCTAGTTGTGTATCAGGGATTGGTCAGAGGTGTTGACTGATGAGGCAGATGGCCATTGGGCACCAGATGCAAGTGCAATGGCAATTGCATTATGAGTTGTTTCATTTGCTTTTAAGGCCTCTCTGTTTCTCTTACCAAAGATTAATTTACTCTGTTATGAAGAATTCACATTAAATGTACAAGCTTGACTAAAAATGTCCAACAGAATAAATTTAATATTAAAATAATTTGTTGAAGTTCATTGAAAGCCTTTTAATTTACTCCTTTCAATTTACTGTTTTCACTCAAAATACTTGACTGGCTCCATCATCTAGTAGCACTGCTGTTGATCTGAAATTACTCAATTCATCATAATTTCTCTGTGGCCTTTCATCCCATCTGTCCAGTCTCCAAGGGCTGACTTTCTATATCTGCAATCCATTGAAACTGCTCAGCTTTGAAAGACTCCCTCTGATCCTCCTGTATAATTGGCTCTCTCTCTCTCTCTCTCTCTCTCTCTCTCTCTCTCTCTCTCTCTCTCTCTCTCTCTCTCTCTCTCTCTATATATATATATATATATATATATATATATATATATATATATCAGCAGTGAGCAGCTGAAAGCTGGACTGTGGACAGAGTGAGAGCCTCAGCCGCCTGGAGGGCAATGACTAATACAGGCATTAACAATGACAAGGACAATGACATTTGGCCTCTGTAGATGAGGGACACCTAATACTCCAAGGCACCCACCCATCACCCCCTGACTGTTTACATTACTCAGCTGCCCAGCAGCACTCCATTGCATTTACGCTGCCTGCCCAGTGACTAAGGGAAAGAATGTCTAACATCCTTATCTTCTCCTCCATTTGTCAATATTTCTGTTCTTGTGCAGATTTTAATTGAGAAAATGCAAATAATATTTGGCTCAAATATTTCTACTGCCATCGAGTGTGCTGGGTGGGTGTGCAAAAATATAGTTTTGGTTTTACTGCTTCTGAGTGCTTCATTATGAACTATGAGAAATAGACAGTTAACCATTTATTATAAATGACATACTGGTATTTATTAGCATTTATTATTATTGTTTAAATTTAAAATATTTTTCTAATTTATTATCTCGCAATGAGCTTTGCTTACTTTTCCTTGTAATTGCTGATTTTTTAATTAGATTGAATATTTTATGATTTTTTTCAGGAAATTGAAAAAGGAAGATTTTGTGTATTAGTATATTTGATCAAATTGTGTTCTTAAACTGGACAATGGTAATGTATCATTATGTGTATTTAAGTGTTATTTGTTGTGCCTTTGACAACTTTAAAACTACTTTATACTAGTAATATTAGATACTGTTGCTGCTCCCGCTTTGTGTGTGTGTATGTGTGTGTGTGTGTGTGTGTGTGTGTTTGTGAGACATAAAATGATGTATTCTAATAATAATTTTAGGTTCACTTTTGAATTATGCACTTTTGTCAAGTGTCATGAAATTGATATTAAATTTCAGCTTAATAAACTTTGGTTTCTTTTGAACAAATTGCTTTCTGTTACTTGGTCTTTAATGTCTTCTAATGTTACAGTTACAAACTCTTTTATGTTTTGCTTAGCAGCATTGGTGTTGAAAAGTGCTGGGTTATTGTGGGCAGAACTCCCCCCTCTTGTAGGAGCACAAATCATTGCTGGCAAGTGATTAGTGAGTCCTCCAGTTGAAATAATCATGTAAAAATGTTTTAGAAGGTCTTTAGTAGTTCTTTCCTGTAGGTTTTCCTGCAATGCCAAATTAATAAGTAAGTACTCTAAAACACATGAAGCAACAGTTTCTGAGTTTTTTCTCCTGTAGTTTATGTTGAAATCATCAGTTGTCTGTGAACTTTACTCTATTGTAAGATGTGTGTTGTCTTATAAAGGAATATATATATATATATATATATATATATTTGTATATGAAATTTCTGTAGGTATGGAAGTTACATGTTGAGCTGTCATGTATGTTTATATAATTTCTTTTGTTTTGGGATAATTTTGTGATTTTTATGACATATTTGTTTCTGTTTTACAGGGTGGTGACTGTTTAGTTGTAGACTGTGATTTCTTCACAGCAAAGGCAGTTTTTATTTGGTGATCAGTTTGACCCATTAATTATGCATGTGTTTCATAATTAGTGTTAATGAGTACTTTTATGAAGGTAGTCATCCATGTTTGTCATTGTTTGTCATAATTTGAAGCTTTGTGGTTGCTTGATTACTTTGTTTTTGAATTTGATGTCCCTGAACATTATTGTTTCTATCTGCTTTTGGTACAGTAGTATACTGTATAGTATCAAATGTATGGCCAGACATGGCAGTGAGAATTGTCATTTGGTACCTGAAGACTTAGAGGGTATGGACATGTACCGGTAAATAGAATGAAAGACAACAGACTCCCATATAAAGCACTCTACACATACAAAGAAGACAAGAGAGGAAGAGGAAGGCCAAGGGAAAAGTGGATGGATAACATCAAGGAAGACAAAGGAAGACTTTGAAAGATACCAGATATCAGTAATCCGATGGAAAGAGATTAACAATGGAAAAATATAAATGGAGAGGGTTCATGTCTAGCTAGTGCCACTAATGAGCTGGCAGAAAGCAACAATGATGAGGGTGGAGTGGTGATGATGATGATGAAAATGCTTAGTAATGGAAATAACTGACTGGTGTTTCTGAGTGGCCTTTGGAACTCCGCTCCAACTCAATCTCATTTAGTGTGATGTACATTGTGCAGAGAAAAGTGTTGCTATTTTAGAGATCCTCTGTAATGTGCTTGAAACAGAAGAATAACATTTGTCTTAGATAGAAGTTGTATTAAGTATCCTTCAGATGATGAGCATTGTATTGAAATTTGTCTGTTTCGGCCACCATGCCTGCTCTCAACATCATTGCCATTTGGGTTTCTTTGTATTCTGCTGTGCTGCCAAAACATCCTCCCCCATTTTCATCTGCTACTGGCATTGGAAATCAGGTAATTGCTGGGTTCTTAGTAAGCAGCCTGAAAAGGACCAGCTTAGCAGGTGTAGATGTATGTCAACTAGTCTGCAGTTGTATGTGGGCAGATATCGAGATATCTGCCAACAGATATTAAACAAATCCAGTGGCATAGCAATGGGTTGTGCAGTGCACATGGGCAGGGTACCATTTATGACCTGGAGCAAAGGGCTTCTGACAGCCAGTAGAATTTTGTTACCCTATGAATATTCAGAATGTAATTTTTAAAAGTGACAAAGGCACAAAGCCTAAAAGCAGAACTACCGATACATGCCATGAGCAGCATACAGACTCAAATGTCTATAGTTTAATATTTAATCATATTGATTTTTAATATAACCTAATAGCGGGTGCAGCTCTGCAAAATATGTAAATATATCACAAAAGGGCCAGGCCGTGTTTTGTTTGAAATCGAAGTGGGTTCCCAAGGACTCCCAAATGTATTGCTTTTGGTATACTGCAGTGTACTTATAGACCCAATTTGTACATCAATGCTGCATTGCTGCTTCATTGGAATAATAATAATGTACATTGGAGTTAAAAGCCTGTTTTGTAGAGTGTCAGTGTCTGGTGCCCACATTTTCATTTATCAATGCTCCTGCCACTTGAACTGCTTTAGTCCTTATCATAGCGGAACCACGTCTCCAGGTGGCGCCACAGATGGGTAAATTACCTGATGGTCACTGAACTTGCACATGTCTCAGATAACTCTACAAGATTCTACACCCAATATATGAGGTTGCTTCTTATCACCTTAACAGAGGCACTTGGGGGAGGGGGGAGAGAGAGTGAGTTTTGGCTGCAGTCAGTTGAATAATTGTGTTGCTGCATTAGAATACTGAGACAGCATTTTGCTAAATGACAGATTGTTTGAAATCTCAACTCTCCTGCTGCTCTCAAATACCAGAGAAGTTGAAAAAGTGAGAAATAAAGCCTTTGATCAGTTATTTTGAAATTCATTTTAGCTGCACAATTGAAATCATAGGAATGTTTTTATGGTCTACTCTGCATTAATCAATACACTATAAAATCTTTTGATCATAAATGCACATCGTATGTTTATTGCCAATATAGCTCCTTGTGAAGATATTCCACCTGTTAAAAATATACATTTAAAAAATAATCAGTTTACTTAGTCAAAATATTTTACACTATAGATCAGTGGTTCCCAACATCCCCTGCATGCCCCACAAGGGGGGCAATTTGAATTTTTAAGGGGGCAATTAGAACATTTGATATTTTAGGAACCTCACTTAGGCCTTCTGGTAATTTATGAAAATACGATATCTTCAAATCTGTATTTATACAAACACAGTTTGGAAAGTTCCTGTTTAAAGGTATCTGTAATGTGACTCGATCAGAAGCACTGGCACTTTGGAGGCATTTCAGAAAGAGGCTGAGAAGTTTAGTGGCTTGTTTATGCTTAGGTTAAAAGTGCTATGCTACAACTGTGGCAAATTTGCTTTTGGTACAAGTGCTTTTGGAAAAGGAAAGGTAAGCAGAGTCAAGGGATGGAGTAGCTCTGAGGGTGGGGCGGGTGGGCCTCCTTCATACAAGACAATGCCATTACCTTTATGGCATGAAAATTACTGGAAGCCTTTGCAGCAGTCTTCATATAGTCGTCTATTCTCATTGTATTGTGATCATGGCTGGTAAATAGAGGATCGACTGGTTTTTGCATCTACTGAACATTGAAGATTAACTCTGGCTCAAGAATCAGTCTGTGAACTCCAAATGTTATTACTCAAATTCTATTACTATAAATAGCTAATTATTTTGCTTTCCAATCACAAAATTAAATGTGCAATACCCAAATATTTTAAAATTTCGTCTATTATTAATTTATGGTTACAGTTTTAGCATTTTCGACTATTCCAACCTCTGTGTGAACAATACTTTAATGATTAAATAGATGCAAAAATAAATGACAATTACCTATTCACAGAATTTGAATTACAATAAGTTTAAAAACTGGCTTATTTAGCAGCACCAGGGATGTGTTGTAAAAATAAAGCCTTAAACAACAGCACAGGAATCAGAAATATCACTATTAATTTCTTTAATTTAATTGTGGAAACTATGTGCATCATTGTATTTTGATTTCTACAGCACTTAAAGTTCTTTAATATCTGAACTTTCCTTCACTATTGTTCATCTTAAACAAGTCAACAATATCCGAAACATTAACAATTCCTGGCAAATAATTACAATTCTATTTTGTTATTTCACAGTTGTTCAGATGAAACCCTTTAAACAGCAAGTAGACATTTTCTCATAAAATATAAAATTTACTAATCAAAACTCTACAGAAAGTTCTTGTCTGGTATTCTGGGCACACAATGGCTCTAATAATACATTTTTTGTGAAATTATAGAGACTCAATTCCTTACATTGTAAAAATATGTTTGATGATGGACGGAAGAATTGTACAAGAGACTAGTCTACGACAGATGTCACTTAATACGCATGCAATAATCAACAGCTGTAATTGACCATTTGCAGAGTGAATTGTGACTTGAGCTCAAATTTTTGCATAGCATAAGAGGCGACTTATAATGCACACCTTTCATCAACTGTGTAATAACAACAGGAGTTCCCCCCCTGAGGTATGAGCATTTGTTCAGCTGAATGAAGGGTAACTTGACTCTGTGTCATCAAAGACTGTATCTCTTTCGACCTTGCTGTTCTGTCACGAAAGTGGAGAAGAATGACAACAGAAATTAATGCCTTTAGTGGAAACATTTCTTTATCTAATGAGTGGTTCAGTTGTGGTCATGTAAGAATGACGAAAGGATCGGTTTCGAGGAGTTCTCTGGCTGTGGGTCTCTTCTGATAGTCTTTGACAAAACATCTTTTCAGGAACTCTTTTGCAACTAATGAGGTCGATGAACTGAGTTCGTATTCAGGCGCCGGAGAAATTGCAATACGATAAATTGCAGCAAAGCCTTCATATTTATACCACGGAGGATGCCCAGTCAACATCTCGACCACAGTGCACCCCAGGCTCCTGGAAAAAGAACAAGTTCAGCTGCAAATAACTGCAACCTACCAATTGCAATACAATGCAGAAGCAGCAAAGACTGATTATTGTCAGTAAATTTATGGTAGACATAAAACGAAAGGATTGTGCGTCCATTATTTCTCTGTTAAATTCAAACCTATGAAATAAAACTTGTCACATGATAGGTTGGTGGAATAATGGAAGTGCAAATAGAAGCAGAGGGCAGTCATCAGTGAAATGCAATCGTCAGCTGAGAGGAATGTCAGAGTTAATTGTTGCACAGTATAGGAAAGCCAACGTGGCCAGACTGCATTGTATCCACAGTTAATGAAGCAATGTGTACTGCGGTCCTATTTACTCAGAAGATGAGAGGTGCTGTAGTACTAAGAACACCCTGATGTCTGTCAACAAGCCTCACTGATGGTCATCAATGTTTTACAGTAGTCAAGGTGATGCATCATAAGCTGTCGTTACCAGATACTTTATAAATGAATGTGGAAATGAGCTGCAGTTTGATGAACTGAAAGCCTAATTACCAACAACCTTTTCAACAAATTTAACATTAACAAGAACAAACAAAATGACAGATGAAACGGTATCATGACAATTCGTCTACAGACCTTACCTTTGGTCTACCGACAGTAGGTCTACTAAAACATCTGGGCTAGGGTTAGCGTTGGTTTAGGTTAGGGTTAGGATTAGAGTTAGGGGTAGGGTTATGGTATCATAGTAGACCTATTGCCAGTAGACCAAAAGTCTGTAGACGAATTGTTGCAGAACGAGGTGAAACCCACCAGATGTCTGTCCGGCGGCCGTAGCCATGACCATCTATTAATTCAGGAGACATGTAGTAAGGTGTCCCAGCAGATGTCTTAACCTGGGACTGTGACAACACCTGCAGACGCTTGGAGGCTCCAAAGTCTCCCAATTTTATCTTGCCTTCATGATCTCGCAATACATTTGCACCTGTTGAAACACAAACGTCACTGAATAATTGTCACTGACATCATCAGCATCATCATCAAAGATCTGAACATGCTTTATATAACAAAGACATCATAGATATCATAAAGACCAAATGAAAGAAAGTCGAGGGTGTTATTGCAAACAGTTGTGCGGTAATTTCACATTTTCAAGGAACAATGAACTTGATGCCAATGGAATAATTAGTTTTAATTCCAAGTCCAATAAGCTTTAATGAAATTGCTCTTCTGAGTTTCATTATGGCAAAGTCCATGAAAACAAATGTTCACGACCATCTACAAGTGAGATACTGAAAGCAAAACATGAACAACGAAAGCACCTTTAATGTCTCGATGGATGATGAGTTGTTCGTGCAGATAGACGAGACCCTCGAGCATTTGGTGCGTATAGTTGCGCGTCAGGATTTCCGTCAGTGGACCGTACTGCTTGATGTGTTCTTTGATTGAACCCTGGCAAACAGAACAACTACAAACATGTTCTGTTCTGATGACTTCAAAAGCACTGCTATAATGAAAGACAACAATACATGGAGGGATGTAGAAGGAATGGAAACCAGTAGAATATCCGCTGAAACAAAAAGCTCTGAAAATGTCAATAATAATGTACATTTTTATAGAGAAGTAGTTGTATTCAAAAGAGCTCATGATAAAACGTGCTATGGCTTTGCAACACAATAATTGCTTAAAGGCAGTGTGCACCAGCAGGAAATTTTTGATTAAATTTCATGCTTTAAGTCAAGTGATGTTACCCATGAAGATGATGAGTCCAAAAGACCCATTAGCTATGATGGAAATCCCCGATTCATCAGAATGGGTTTCAAAATGCACAACACCTACTCCAGGCATGTATTCCATGAAGATGCTAAGAACTCCGTCTTTTTCCTCGCTGCCAAAATACTGTACGATTCGCGGATGCTGAAGACTTTGAAGTAACTTTATCTCACTTCGCAGAGCTTTCATCTCCTACAAAATATATCATATTTGTCCAAATTTATAGCATTCATTTTCAGATGATAACAATTAATAAAGCATTCATTCTCCTACATTCTCTTCATCTAGAATGCATAGCCAGTGGGGGGGAGGGAGGGAGTGGCAGTGCATGACATTCCAACTATGTCCTCTGTCACCAAACTGACAACATGGATGTTGGCATCATACATAGTTTATCTGTCCATCTTCTCCACGACCAAATGAAAGGTTGATGCGACAGTGAAGGACAGAGTTGGCCAGAACAACGAAACAGGCAGCACAGCTGAACTTTAAAAGAAGAGGCAATGTGTGCCTTGTCAGTCTCTTTTTTGGCTTGTCAACATAAAAAACGTTGGAGATGACCTTGTTTTTTGCTTGTTGACATTGATCTTCACGCCTAGGGGGCCGCCAGGTGCTCGGGGCCCTGCAATGGTTTAAGACGGCCCTGCCTGTAACTCCAATGGTCATTCCACTGGCATGACTGGTGTTGTCAATAACTATAATTCAAGGGGATCCAACTCTGGTCATCTGGTGTCATTGCATCACACTTGGCTTCTGCTTTGGGCGTCTCGTCATTCAAAGTAGAGCACGGCTTTCTTAAAATGGCTACAGAAAATCGACCTACATGCACTTGTTCAAACTTTGATGTGTTCTATGAGACACGAAACATACAGCACCACCAGAGACAACACGGCAGTCACCACTACAGTGCTGATGGAACCAAAATACAGTAAATACGCATTACCACATTACAATGGTCGTTACTGCAAAATAAAAAACCAATAATCAGGAACTGAATACAGTGACATATTTTACAAGGACTGCTAGGACACCTAACAATAATTAAAGAATAGGATATAAACCCTTGAGGTTGCTTCAGATTCTCTGCTGAAGATGTTCACTTGCTTAACGGCCAATTCACGACCGGTGTCAACGTCGTAACAAAGGAAGACTTGACCGAACGCACCTGCTCCAAGCATCCGTCCCTTCTTCCAATTTTTTGGCGTATGCCACGCTGAAAACACCACAGCTGTTAATGAAATCATAAAAGGTCTGAAAACTTTGACAAAATGCAACTGGTCTGACAGATAATTTCATCAACTTTTAAAACTTCAGAAAACAAATATGAGTATAAAGCAGTAGCTTTGAATCTTTTTTTGCTGTCAACAAAGCAAAAAAGTCCATGATCCAGCAACTATATGTGTATATAGTATATACAAGCATACATACACACAGAGTAGTACAGTTTGCTCCTCTTTTTCCAATCAAATCTACGAATCTTCCATTTTTAATCTAACAACCATGGAGAATTGATTTTAAATAGAGAAGCAAACCATATCATATATGTACGAACATACCTGCGCGTACACAGATTTTCATACAAGCACAGTCACCAATCTGTCTTCACTATTTATGCAGCTATGATTTGGCCAAAAATGAAGCAAACGATTTCTCTATGATCAACTAATTACAGCCATCTCTCTCTCTCTCTCTCTCTCTCTCTCTCTCTCTCTCTCTCTCTCTCCTGTCATGTCCCTGTAATTCTAAATTTGTTGTTTCATTGTTGATGCTGCTGCTGATGGTGTAAGTGATGATGATGATGGTTATTAGTATAATAATGATGGTAATGAAACCTCTTTAGCATTTACACTTCAAGTTAATTTCAGTTTGATAAAAGTGAGCTACGCAATGCATCAGACTAAACATCACTGGATTTATCAGTTGTTACTGATTAACTAAGGCAGTCAATGACAGAGGCAGGCAATTAAGAAACAGAGTGAATGACCTTTAAACTGACCTTGAGTTGAGGTCGCCATCTGCGACAGATGAGTACGAAGATCACCACTGCTGTACGAGTGACAGCAACAGGCGAACACACTCGGCTCAACGGCCAGAACTCCAATAGACGACCGATTCTGTCGACAGTGCCCGGGATGGGTCTTGGAAATTTTCCCATCTATATTAGAAAATGGACAATTAGAGTAATATTGAACTAAATACAAAGTCAGCATTTCAGTCAACAAAACAGTTCTCTCTAACACTTGTGATGTAAATGTAGATAACATAAAATGACAAACATTGTATAAAAAGTATACTTTTAATTTTCTGAACACAAAGATTACCAGAATTGTAAATTAAGAGCTGCATTTCCATTCACAAATCATTTTAGCAAAGTCAACTTACACAAAAATAAACACTAATAAAACAAAAATAATGCCACTTACAAAGACAGTTCTAGAATGGCCAATAATAACATACAATGGAAAAGAAATTGAAATGGTGAAGAAATTCGTTTACTTGGGAAGTGAATTGGAAGCAGAGGGAGGTTCGGACTCGGAGAATAAAAGAAGAATAGCAATGGCAGGATTTACATTCAAAAGGCTACATACCAAAATTTTTTCAAAAGACAGGACATTGGGATGAAAACAAAAATAAGAATTCTCAACACTTGTGTAATACCAATACTACCGGTAATATATGGCTGTGAACCCTTGGACCATAAAAAAGGAATTGAAGAAAAAAACAACAGAAACAGAAAATAAATGGCTTAGAAGAATACTAAGGATTGGATACAAAGAACATATAACAAATGAAGAAGTTAGAGAGAGAACACTGCAACCGAGCATCATGGAAGTCATCAGAAAGAGAAGAATGAAATGGACCGGACACGTACTCAGAATGGAAGAAATAAGAAACCCAAAATGAATTTTCAACTACAGACCAGAGGGGAGAAGATCTAAAGGAAGACCGAAAAGACGATGGGTGGACGGTTTGGAAGAAGATCTGCACATGGCAGGACAAAATCTCAATGGAAAAACTGATGGAAGACACCGAATGACCTTGGAAGAAATAGCAAAGGACAGAGAATTTTGGAGAGATGTCATGGAGAAGTCAATAGCTGGACACAGCAGTGGAGGACGAAGACCTGACCTGACCTGAACTTACTCCAAACATGTATGTGCTACAATAGTAAACCGAAGTGTTCAAATTCACAATAACTACAACAATTAAACATTGAATGTGGGAAAGATGTGTAATTTTTGTGTATGTATGTTTTGTGGATTATGAAAGGGACCTTGGCCAAATGCAATGGCCTAAACTAATTATTGAAAACACTAACAAGATAGGAATCGAGTAGAAGAGCACGAGGCTGATTAGTATTCTACACATGGAACAAACAATACAAATAAGGATTGGAAGTGATAAATTAGAGTCGGGAATAATAGGAAGAGAATCAAGACAGCTGTAAGTCTATTAACAAAAGATGCCAGAAGCTATTCATTTCATTCATTCATTAGTTCACATGGACGACGGAGGTCCGTTGTGCCAATCTCGTGTTGCGCGAGTTGTGTCCGCGACCGATGGCTGAGTGCCATTCATGAAGAATTGTGGAAGGAAGACCATCGCCGATCTGCTGGGGCCATGTACGGCGTGGCCTGCCAGGAAGTCTTCTCCAGCTCGGAGGAGGACGCGTCTCGGTACGTCGAGTAATAGCGCAGGCGAGAGCGCGGTGGGCCGGAATGTTGTCCTGGCGAGCCACGTGACTGAAGAGAGACAGATGGCGTCGCGTGATAATTTCTGTCACTGGCAGGAGGGCAGTCTGTTTGGAGACTGCTTCATTGCTTCATTGCCAGAAGCCAGGAGGAGATAAAGAGAAGAATAGTGATGGGAAAACAGGCTTGTTGGACAGAGGTGAACTGGTAAGAGGGCTGAACAAAGAACTAAAGAAGAGACCTATAAAAATGATGGTATGTAGTGTAACCCTTTATGCACCAGAAATCTGGACTCTTCAGAAAAGGATATGCAACTGATATGTGGCTCTGGAGGAAGATGGAAAAGATCAAGAGGACAGACAAGAAATCAAACGAAGAGGTATTACAGAGAACAAAGATTGCTGATTAACATTAGGGCATAACTGGAAATTGCCTCAGCTGAATATCCTGATATTCAGCAATATTCAGAAGTATTAGCCTCGGCAAATAGCAGGTACACAAATAGTTAACTTTTTTCTCACTAGAGAATAGATAATTAGATATCAACGGTAACTGTATGTAATTACTGGTGCGACTCATAGTCTTTTATTATTATTAAATCTGTCTTTTATAACTTTGTAATTTCGTATAATCAAAATCAAATAAACACAACGCTTTAGGTAATCCACTCGCCCATATCATGTTTTGTAATGTTTCGTCAACTTTCGTATCTCACGCGTGACAAACCACCCTCTATCAAACCAATGCTACTCGGTTCGTATCTGGATCCGGCAAATAGTACATCCAAATACTTGGATTCGGTACTCAGTTGAAATCGTCCACTCGGTTATGCCCTAATTAACTTCATCAAAAGAATACAGAGGAACTACATTGGACATGTGCTGAAAGGAGAATTAGTGTTAAGAACAGTAATGGAGGGAAGTATATCAGGAAAAAAGATTGGAAGACAAAGACAGACGCAGAGCCACAAAAAAACTGCAAAACTCAAAGAGGCAAGGCACAGTGAGGAATGGAAACAATGGAGCCCTGAACCTGTGTCAGGACAGACAACCTGATGATGATAGCAACAACTGACAGCAAGAGGACAGTGTTTACTCCACAAGACTCTTCTAGGTCATCAACCAATAGAAAGTGACATAAGCACAACAGTTTTGACAAATAGCTGAAGTTTATAAACACACAATACCAAATATAATGATTTTACCTTGATAAATGTCCATTTGGCCAATGCTTCTTCTGGCATGAAACGTACACGCACGCGCTCGTACAGCTGGACTTTTGTTTCCACAGTAAGACTTAGTGAAAGCTCTAAATTAACACATAGATAACATCACCATTGCAGCAAGACCACAGGCCACTAGCTATGAAGGAATTTAAGCATTTCAAACACATATGATGCAGGCATTCTCTGCAGTTAATAAAGACAGGACAATACAATATTATAAATATTATAAGAAAGTCAAACTAGATGCTCGATGCAAGTGTCTGCACTGAAAAATATGATAATACATCAACTAACAGAGCTGCAGCATAATCACATTCAAGCCACAAACAATGAAAAACTTTATTGGTAACTTTGCCGTCAATTATATTCAGATAAAAAGCATTTCACAAATGAAAAGCACTCAATGCCAGGAGGTCCAACTGTCTGTAAGAAAGACATCTTTTTCAATAGAAAATTTACAAAAGAACCAGTTGACATACTCAGGACAGAAACTGCAATCTCCGTGAGGAAGATTCTCATTCTGAGAAAATGGCTCCTGAACACATCCTGAGTTCTAACACCAAAGCATAAAGACATTTTAAAATACCAAAAAGGATTTCTAAATTACATAAACAACGATTTAACATCAGTTAACAAAAACATCGTCATAAGAAATACTCAAACAGTCTCGAATGAAACACCACATGTGCGCACGCAGACACACACACACACCATTTGCAACTAGGTCTTACAAATATATCGGTTCACAAATATCAAGTAAAGACCAACTCAATACAACAGCTCTGCCTCTGATCTAGCTAAACCTAGCTTTCAAGTGTAATAGAACCAGCAAATCCAGAATATTAATGATATGCTGTCTGGTGCATAGATTAATTTATAGAATAATAACATCTAATTCAGTAGAATCATAAATTCAAATATGCATATATATTTCGGAGGCAGTTGGCAATCTCAAAGAAAAAATTATTACACCATTTTTGTTATAGTTTTTGCATCTGTTACAAGAAGGCTTCTTCTCTCTCTCTCTCTCTCTCTCTCTCTCTCTCTCTCTCTCTCTCTCTCTCTCTCTCTCTCAATGCATATCTGTTTCTTATCACACACATAAACACATGTATTTGTTATGATGTCAGAATCACTGACCCTATTGCATAAGTGCAACATTTGCATTTACCAGTAGACTGTTCTGAGGCATAAAGTGCAATGGAATGGGACTCCTTGTTCTACCCGGTGCTAAATGACTTTCTGGAATTTGCTGAAATGGAGCATTGTGCTGAAAAGTGGGGCTTCGTGCACCGCTTGTGAGAAGAGGGTTTTGTGGAATCTGCAGTAGTGAAGCAACAACACCAGGACTTTGCTTTGGACTCTTGGACCCCTGGAGAAATCCAGACGGACTCTTTGGGATCTGCAGGAAAAGAGTACTTCTTGGAACCTGTGAACTGTCACGGATAAGACGAATGTGAAGACCCTTTGCTTGTGAATCCTGATCGAGAAGATCGAGCACTTCGGTTAGATCTTTTTGATCTTGTAATGGCTTAAAACCCTTCAAAACAAAGCATCACAGGACATTTTATGTGATCAAAAGTCTAAACTAACTCTAGAATAAAATGAAAGTACTTGATCAATCAGATAATTTTGCAAAACAGTGCAGTAATACAGCAACAGATGAGAATGTGACCTCTCCATATTTCAAGAAAGTCAAGAAAATTAACAATTTCATTATTGGCATCGCTCAGAGAGTTTGATTGTTGTTAATAATGCAATCAGAATCAGCCTCTCCTATCACTTAAGCAACAAAAAGCAGAAAACATGAAAACCAATTGCATTGCATAGGCGGTCATAGAATTTCATTTACATAAATCTCATCTCAAGACTGAAGTTTCTAAAATCATTTCTAAGAGTAAACACTAAAAACCTGGCAGGGAAATGTAAATGGACAGAGTTTTGGAGCAGGAAGACGCTTTTGAAATCCTCGGTACAGATGGAAAATGTGTGAGTGGCTGTGGGTGCTGAGACCTGGTCCTCTGTGCATTCAGCCCATCTACTCTCATCACAGCCTCCTCAGAGTCAACACTCACAGAAATTCAAATCTTGGCAATTCACATATCCACTCAAGTCACTAAATAAGGTCTGTGCAGCACTTTATGTGAATGCCCAGTGCAAGTCCTATACTGTATATGCACATATATTATATACTGAAATTATATCAAGTGCTATATAAATTAAAAGCTATATTTACTCTAGTTAACGGTCAGTAAGTCAATGAAAGGATGTGATTTGTGGGACATTAGATTCACAAGCATGGACACCATTAAAAGATTGCACTAGGTTGAGATTAGAAACCATATGGAAGAGAGACTGATTGTTATAATGTTGAGCGGTTTAGAAGAAGTCTCCATTTAGAACAGCGGTTCTCAACCTTTATAGTGCCGCGACCCTTTTAATTCAATGCCCATGATGTGGCGACCCCCTAACGGTTAAATTATTTTCGGTCCACAATGTCAACTGCTAAAAATAATAATGCTACGACAATAGAAATGTTCGAAATTGTTATTTTTTAATTGTCTTCATGTCTATCCTCGAATGACAATTATAGTAAAACAACTAGTACATCGTAACTACCACCGAGGAAATTTTGTACAATAACAAGACAAGAGACAACCCCATATTTCTGATGGTCTCGGGCGACCCCTGGCAAATCGTCATTCGACCCCCGTGGGGGTCGCGACCCACAGGTTGAGAACCGCTGATTTAGAATAACTCAAATGAAAGGACTCATCCAATTCACCATTGCTCTCAAACAGTATCTGTTTCAAGACTAAGAGATTAATAATGACACAACAAGTATGAGAGAATGCAAACAAGTATGCTATGTAACACAACAGACTATGCAGGTCAGCATAGAATATCAAGTGCATACTTAAGCAGCTGACTGCAGTTGCTGGATGAGGGCTAGAAATTGCCAGTCAATCAGGGCAGAGGAGGAGGGGCAGAGGAGGAGGGGCAGAGGAGGAGGGGCAGTGAAGGCGTTGCAGGCGACCCAGAGCAGCATGCTTCAAACGACTGACATTACATTACGCGGTCATTCCAATGACTGCTGCTAGAAGATGATTCACAGTTCTTTTCACATGAATAGTTAAACCATACAAGATATACAATAAATGGAACATGCAATAACATGCCTCACCTTCCCATTACTTTGAGCTTGGATGGTGAGGTTACTTCCAAACTGGCCGACCATTTCAACCAAACTCTCAAAGGACACAGGTTGGGTCAAATGAACAACCCTACAGAAACACAACATCAGCCAATTAAACACAAACACACACCACACACACACGCTCACACACACACACACTGGTAGGAGGAACTCAGTCTTTGTTTCAATGACCCATTGTCGACTGTCTGGCAGGATTTCCATCATCAATTATTTCTAAACAATCATTGAAAGTTCGATAATAACATCTGTAGAAGAACTTAATTATAATTATTTCACCCAAAAAAACCATCTAAAATCACGCCAGCAAACACTTGTTTCAGATCGGTTTCATTTGCTTAATACTGCAACACATGATGACGTCACAACTTTAACAGCTTGGGAGCAATGTTCCCTCTAATTTTTTTGGAGTTTGCGTGGAAAAGCATAGTGCCTGAGTGGCACCTTTTCATGGCTGAGCACCTGAATTTTTTTCACATATGTCACCCAAGACAAAACACAACGAAATCAGTGTTATTTTAAATTCAAAATCAATGCATGGCCGCACAGCTTAGAGGGAACATTGCTTTGGAATAGATGTCATCTGCATACATAACCATTATCACCAGAGAGGTAAGAAGTAGGCAGACAGTGATGGAACACTAATAAGCAGTGAATTTATGGAAAGCACACCATATGCATCAAAACTTAAGCAGACACTGTGAAAAATTGCTTCTCTAACAGAAAAATTCACTGAGGAATTCTTACTTGAATTAATTACTGTTACTCACCTTTTCTCTCCTTCAAACTCACATGTTACTTTCAGATCATCCTAAAGTTAAGAATAAAAAATGTCAGAGTGAAACAACAAGCATTGGAAACACCAAAGAAAATCACTGCAAACAGACTGAGAAGTAATAACAGTACAGGAAGAGAGACCCACCCTCATATGACATTTGGTCTAAATTAATACTTTACAAATGCTTAACATCATCACGCAATTAAGCAAGTTCATTATTGCACTACTAATGCAACAAATACAACCAAACAGAATTGCTAATTAAAGACATTTTCAATATCATCAGTGAATAAGCAGTGAATTTATGGAAAGCACACCACATGCATCAAAACTTATGGACCAAGTTGCCTTACAGGTGAATATGAAATGGAACATACTGCATGCCATGTAACCGATGACGTTGCAATTTAATAAAAGTCTCACTTTGATGCTGTTCTGCCGGAGTCCAGCGGCCAGAGCGACATAAATTGTCTCAAAGTTTTGGTCATCTGCAGCGTCTGACAGCAACTGCACTGCAACCAGGAATTGAAACATTCAATTAAAAATCAGCATTCTGCAATGATGCAACAAAACTATTCACTGATTAAATGAACAATTCAATTACACCGGATTAAACACGAGTGTGTGTGTGTCACGACATAACCCATGAGATGAAGAGAATTACAGCAATCAAGAATAGCTTCCACAAGTCCATCTACCAACAGCACCTTGGCCATTCCAGGTTTAGAAATTACTCATTCTTGACCCTCTCCAAGCTGAATTCAATCCAGAGTGAATGCAGAACAGTGGTTTTCAACCTATGGGCCATGGCCCAAGGGTGGTCCATGAGAGGAAGCCTTCTGAAGTCTGAAGTCTCAAAGACAAAAGAGAAGTTAATAAATGAAATAAAAATAATCCAAATTTTTACACATTTTATTAGTTTATTAGCTTTAATTCATTGGCATAGCCACAGGAGGGGCAGGTCTCCCTTATTCTAGGATCAGTCATGAGATTTGCATATAAACCTTTGAGAAATTGTTCAGGGCAGGAGTAGGTATAATGTAGATGAATAATTAATAAGAACTCCTTGCTTGAAGACCTTTTTTGCCTGCATACTTTTTCCCCACTGTGCCAATGACTGCTTAATTTAACAGGTGGGCCACAAAACTTTTTGAATTTCAAATGTGGGCCTTGCAGTAAAAGGGCCTGAGAACCACTGCTGTAGACTGTCATCTCAAAGTAAACCATATCATGGCCTTACCAATGGATGTGCATGATTTGGCAGAGAACTGGTGATCTTCTGACCATGTGTAACACAAGAAGAATACTTTGTAAATAATAAAACCATACTTTTTAGCCTGCAGAAATTTGGTGCACAAATCTGGCCAAGTTCTGCTTTCAGGAGAAAGATTGGCCCTCTGTTATGGCCATCACAGACAGGTTCAGTAGCAGCCACAATATACTGAGCCACTAAACTACAGAAGGTGCTTCAAATGTCTCATTCATCAATTAATAAGTAACCCCCTAGTTGAAGCAAATAAATTACTTGCTTAGACAGTTACATAGTCAAATGCCATTTTCAGCCATTTTTGTTGGTCAAATATCTCTGATGCACATCACATTTAATCAATTTCTCATTTATGATTTTGGAAAATTGTCTCACTGACTCAAGATGGCTTCATCCCACAATATTACTTTCAAATTTGTGCAATGCCACTCTATTGGGTGACTGGGCAATTCGGAGACGGACAATTCGGAGAAGGACTAATATCACCCCGAAAGTTGTATAAAGTTGTAAAACTGTTTAAAAAATATGACTGTTTAAAAATATGCCGATAAATTTATACAACCTGTTTTATAAGGGTTAGGGTTAGTTAATTCAATAAATTGATGTTATGGCTACATCCTCTTAAGTACTCGATTGCACTCCGGTTTTCGTAATCTAGCACAACAGTCTGCAATCGAAGGCACCAACAATTGTTATCACCCAACCGTCGTGGCAAGATTAGCATTTACTTAAACTCAGTGAAACTTTGCTCCGAATTGTCCACTCCGAATTGTCCGTCTCCAAATTGCCCTAGAACCTTCTATTTATAGTGATACAAATTTGTAGGCATAGAGAAGTCCAATAAAATAGTGATTAAAATTTGTTGAATTATTACAACCATGGCTCCTAATCCACTGTCTTGGTCAAGTGGGTCTCTGTCTTCTCTTTTATGGACCATTAATATGTGCTGTAGACAAATATATGTTTGCTAAAGACGAGCTGTGTTCTGCTTCTTCTTCTGCCTGTGCATCCCCAACCCAAAATCTATGGCCCATCAAAATTTGCTAAAACATAAAGATGATTCTACTAAAGAAAAACCGTTTCATGCGAAATCCTGAATATTTTACTTTGAGATAAAATAGACGACAATATTCACAACAAATTTCATGAACATGAAGAACGTCAAGCAGGAGTCTGCGGTCCCTTTGGAGTGCAATGACCCACCTACCCAACTAGAGCACGTACTTTGGTAGAGCTCCTTGCTTGATGCAGACTCTGTGGCCAAACATTTAGCTTTAAATTAGCAATTATGAAATGTCATTACAGTCTCGCTGAACCCGGGGAAGACCGAACTCCTCTGGTTAAGCACTCCTCGAAGGAGGAAGCTCATATGCCGGAATACGCTCCCGATTTGTGATGTTGATGTCACTCCGAGCACAGAACTGCGTCTCCTTGGAGTTCTTTTTGACAAGACACTCTCATTTGTCGGACATTTGGACAACGTCATTTGTACCTGTTTCTTTCAGCTGCGAAGGATCAGGGAGATCCGTCGATACCTGCTGGTGCCTGTCGTCATCAATCTCGTCCGTGCCTCGTCTTAGCACGAGTAGATTATTGTAATAGCGTTCTGCTCGGACTTCCTGCCAACCAACTAAATCGTCTTCAGTCGGTGCTAAACGTCTCAGCTCGTCTGATCTTTGGCTCGAGTTGGAACGAGCACGTGACACCGTTTCTACGCGATAATCTTCACTGGCTTAGGATCCCGGAGCGCATAGCCTTCAAGCATTGTTGGCTAACATTTCGGGCGCTGTATGACCCCTTTTGCCCCAGCTACTTATTGGGCCTGGTCATCAAGTCTACGGCGGTCGACCGGCGATCGCGGCTTCGCTCAAGCAACTGTCGTCAATTGGTGGTTCCTCCTCCGTCCAAGATGGCTGTCTTTAGTGACATCCTTCCGGAGCGGCAATCCGAGTCTGTGGAACTCTCTGCCGAAGAACGTGACAATTGTGACCTCCCCTGATTTGTTTATCAAGTGCCTTAAGATGCATATGTTTAATATCTCTTATAGTGTTTATTGTTAAGCGCTTTTGACTTTAGTCTTCACTATGCTTACTGCGCTCTATAAATTGTCTTAATAATAATAATAATAATAATAATAATAATAATAATAATAATAAAATGTGTCCTGATCAACTTGATTGTGGAAGGCTAAAGGAAACATCATCACTTGAAGTGTTCATGACAGTTCAAAACACTTTCACAAAACAGCATGCAAGCCACAATCTTTGCACATCAGTCTGAGGTCCTAATACAAGTACAGAGATGGAAACTCATTAAATTCTCAATGTACAAGTTCTTTGAAGCAAAAATAATCCAATGCAATGCAAGCAAATTACAAATAAACTCACAATGAAATCATAATTTTTGCCAAAAGACAAGCACTGCTTACCTTCTGCACTAGACATAATCCCTCTCTTTTTGTCCTGTTACATGATATTACGCTGTGAAAATTCTCTCTGCACTGGTGTCCTAAGAGCCAAGCACACAGAAGACCACATTCTCACTATGACCAGTCATCCATGGCTCAACTTCTGTCTACCTGCAATAAAAAGCTCCAGTCAGATGACAAAGCCAACTAGCCACCACTCCCACCCCTCCTCCCTCCTCTCTTAAGTACCTAACAGAGGTCTCTCAAAAGCCACTGTCAAGAGCTTCTCTTCATATCAACTGCATTGCTTACATTGAATACATACTGATGCACCCATTTGTAAATCTCCCGGCTAAACCAAATGCAAGAACTGAATGAATAGGATGGGAATTGGCTTAGCAATAATTTCTGTGAGAATTTAGTGCAAAATCTACAGCTGCTAATGTTTAAGACAGAATTATCAGTGTCAAACAATTTCAAGAAATGAAGTCAAAGTCTGATAACATGAATGCCATAAATGGGGAAACATGAAGAAAGAGCAGAACTCCATAAGGACTAATTACGATTGATTCATTAATTCTCAATGCCTTTGCATTTTATCACTTCCCTATCACAATCACAACTCTAGCATCAAGAGAGTCTGATATATGAATATTACAGAATGAGATCATCAAAAGATTAATCACACTTAATTTCAAAAATTAAAAAAGCAACAACTGACATGCGTTCAATGTGCTTGACTTTCTACATCTAAATGCTATCTTGGCTTTCTACAGCTAAATGCTATCTTCGCTTTCTACATCTAAATGCTATCTTGGCTTTCTATATCTAAATGCTATCTTACTCACTCAATGTGCTTGGCTTTCTTATCTAACTGCTATCTTACTCACTCACTGAAATGACACTAAATGAAACATTACAAGATAAAATCCATTTAACATTTTCATCAAAATACATAAATAAAACATTAATTTCCACTACTGATATTTTATTTATGAAAATAAACTTCCTGCAAAAAAACTGGAATCAGCCTAAGCTCCAACTCCAGCATACAAATAAAATGCAAACCCAGACAACCAGGATTTTAAAATGACATTTAAAATAACAATGAATAACATTCTGTCGATGATTTATTAAAAACAATTAATGTCCACACAAGGCAAAGATTCACAGAAAATAACATAATGCCTACCAACACATACACATCTAAAGTAGAGACATGAAATTCAAAGAAAAGTAAGAGGATTACAAGAGAAGGGAAATGACATCACCAGTTTATTGAAAGCCTACCTGTAAGCTACAGACAGGTCATGCTTGAGTGAAAAAAACCAGCCAAATGGTCATGGTACACTGCACAGCAGCTCACAAAGCATTTGAAGAGCACCTCTTGTAAGAGAAATTGTTGATTTCCTTGAAGGCCTACTCAGCAACAAGTGAGCACTTGATGACTGCCACAAATTTCTTAGTTATTATTAATTATGCAGTTATCCACAGGCCAGTATTATACAATAGCAGAGATGTGTGTAACTGATATGAAGTCAAAAAATGTTAACTGACAAGCCAACAAAATACAATTTTCCCTCAAGCAAATTGTCAAAGTAAAAAAATAGTCAAAAATGCAAAAATGGGAAAATATTGATTACTGCAAGCAAACAGTGTACAGTAGGTTACCAGTCAGTCAACGCATTGACTTTACAATTTGCTTAATAGCCCACAAGGTGCTGAATTAAAGCAGCCATTGTAGCTCTGGACCTTGCTCACTGTCCTGGTTCACAGACCAGGCATTTGGATGTCCCAACTCTGAAGATACCGCACACTAGCACCTCTCTTAGTAAGTGCACTTTTTCAAGGAATGGGCTGAGAATATGGAATTCACTCTCAGCATTGGTCAACTCCACCAAGTCTCTTACAACATTTCGATCAAGACTAAACCGTACCTCTTCTCTAGCACCTATCCGCCACAACTAGAATCAGAAAATTGGACTGACTTTTTGGATTTGACATTGAGAGATTACGATTCTATAGGACTGCTTAATAATGCACTTAGCATCAGTCAATGTCTGCTTTTGCGTAGAATCACAATTGTATGCAGCTGCTTTGTCAGAAATTTATTATAGCGACCCTTCTCGGCAGACAGCTACTACAGCTTCACTGTCTATATCCGCTAATACTTGAGATCACAGCAAACCTTGATACATTGCACAGACCATTTTAACTTTCACTCTGTGCTGGCGGATATGTGACTGCCTGATAAGCAAAGTCTCTGACCGTCGGGGTATTGAACCTGGGTCGATAGAACATCTCTCTGTTTCAGAGGTGAAGCTCAACTGAGAGCCACTGAGGGAGACAATAATAATAATAATAATAATAATAATAATAATAATAATAATAATAATAATAATAATAATAATATAACAAGGTTTTAAGTGTTTCAGTAGGGACTGCCCTGTGTGAGAACCACTGCGAACAAGACCCACGCATGCCGTTTATGTTATTTAACCACAGCCAGAGACTGAACGCGGGTCGATCGCAAACGAACTGCGGCTGTTGCATTTGCTGTCTGAGATAAAAACGGCGAAACTCAAATTCAATTGGTGGTCATTAGTTAAATCACTTACATGTATGGATTCCAAGTATGTATTAATACACTGCAGTGTGGCCAGTTAGAAGAAAATACAGCAAAATTAAGGATTACCTCTTAAATTTAATCAGATTAATAGTTAAAATCTCACAAAATCTGTTAATTTTTCAGTCAAAAGAAGCGAAATTCTAGCATGTTCTATGAAATAAACGTAAACTCGCACAACGATCACAAACAGCGATCACCAAGATCACGAACTAGTTTTCATAGATCTGTCAAAAACTTTCTGCTGTAAATATAACTGTAAATATAATTTTCAAAAACAAAGTAAGGCAGTTTTAACAGCAAAAATAAACAGATGCTAAGTTTATAACATACTGAAAATTATGAAAATCAGTATGTAATGATAAGCAGACCAGCAATGAATCGAGATTGCTGCACATCATGTAAAATTTTCGATTTCTAAACCGAAGGACATTCAAACTGAGTGTTTTCATAATTCAATGCTGGTCAGTGAACGAACAGGAATAAGAACGGCGTAAACATTTTGGCGAATGATTCATAGCGTCTGAGCCCTGAGGAGAATCAGAATTTTCTTATTTATTTTTTAAAATTTGAAATTTAAAACTGATTTTGAGCCATTTGAAATGACTTGAAACTGATTAGGAATCGCTGCAACAAAGCGTTCGACTGTGCTCCACTGAGCGATGCAGCCGCAGCCCCCTCTCCTTTTCCGATGACTACAACGGACCAGAAGTCACACACCGAGTTGTTCTAATTGGAATTCTATTTCAGGAAAATACTGTAAGCAGACGTCGACAGGCTGTGCGTTTGGCGTTTCATTAAGAATTGATAGCATCCCTGTAAAAAATTTTCAAGCTTTTGAAGGCGAAATTGTATGCGTGGAGTGCATATAGTCTCATACTAATGTAGCTAATGCCATGCAAATAGCTGTCCTATTACCACAGATGAATTGGTAATCATGGATGGTCGCTACTCCCATGTAAACAGAAAGTAATCCGAAAGTAGTCCGTTCGTACAGAAAGAAGTTCCAAAGCCAACGACTGCTCCAAAGAAATCTTGAAAGACGTATTATGAGATCTTGAGAGGCGTATTATGCTATATTTTTTACTTTTTCACGATATAAAGTAATGATAATTTAAGATAACATAGGAAAGAAATGGATAAAATATATAATTTAAATCTATGATATGTGCTATGATGCGCTGACTGATACACTGGTACTTCGGTTTGTTCAGTTAGAGTGCGGATTTCTACTTCCTCTTTACATGGAGTAGCGACCACCCATGATTACTGATGAATTTGTATAAGATATTGTAAATTATAATGCAGATACAAATTTAATTACTCAGAACACTTTATTCATGTCATGTCCTTAATAGCTTTAGCGTCATTTTGTTGTTGGCGTCTTTGACCATTTTGTGTACTGTGCAATGTCTGTATCCTATAAAACCTTTGTACTTAAAAGCCTTGTGAATAATTTCTAGGTTTTGCAATGGGTCAGTCACATTCATTGTCATCGCAGATGGCGTTCATCACAGAGAAACTGATGCGCCATGCACACGAAATTCGGCAGACAGCGTCTCTGACTTACGTTCAGTTTCTTGAGTCGATTTCTACATTGAATGAATTGTAAGAATGTTTGTACTTGTTGTATGTTACAGATGATGATTATCGTGTATTTTAAGAACTTAGATAATGGCAGGTTTCTCTTTATTATTGTTTAGGCATTATTTCCTGGATTCATTGTGATGGTTGTCTTTGCCTAGGCGAGTTCTTTTATTAATGGAAATTACTGTGAAGCTTTGAACATACGTTTTTAAGAAATGTGATTTACAGGTAGAATACATGAAAAGGAACAGATGAAATATAAGCAGATGTAGCAACATTTCTGTATTACAGATGACAGAGCTTAGATTTAAAAACCAGTAAATGTAACTCTTCTTTCGAGTTCTTATGAGTGGAGTAAATGATGAAATGTGAAAATTACAGAACAATAACCCTCCTCCCTCACCTGTGCAAAATAAAGTTAACACCCAGATTGTGATACACTTGGCCAAAGAAAGCAGAGGGCCATGGTCGAGCACTTGTACACCGTTGGCTCTGACGGTCCTTATGGACCATGGAGTGTGATGGTGGTGGTGGTTATGTTGACGACAGTGGTGTCAACGATGGTGATGAGTGGAGTTGACAAGTGAACTGCTTCAAAACCATTTATATGATTTTGCTTATCTAGATAGAGAATGATAAAGTGATTGGAATTCAAATTGCTTGTTAGATATTGTGAATACTAAGACTGGCTCTTTATGAGTTTTTCATTTCAATTTCTTCTAAATAGAATTCTTTTAGTGATTGTGATAGATGGCAGTTCACAATAATTAGCATTGCTCATGATTTCAATGAAGATGTTTGGTTGTCATTTGATGCATTTGTTGCATTGCTGCTGCTGCCTAGAGCCAACAGCTATGGTCATGCGTGTGGCACACATCTTTTGTTTCAAATTCGAGACGGCACTGACACTACAATGTGGTGGAAGGGAACAGTTCGAATCAAGTGCCACAAAGTAGGTTGAGGCATCTATTGTAGACATCGATAGTCATACATTGGCAACAGATAGAGGGAGTTTCAGTTGCTGTTTATACTATAACTATTGCCATTATTTTGTCATTCCTAGGGTGAGTCTAACAATCAGATTGACGCCTCATTTTAACATTTGAGCATTCATTATGATTGTATGATTGGAATTTGATGCAGACAGCATCAACCCGAGTGGTGTTTTTGGTTGAATCTTTTATTGATTCCTAACTTTGTGTTAACCACAGAAATTTCTATCAAAGTATTTGCTGACGTGATATTTGTTAGAATTATGAAACACTTTGGAAGTCCTCAGAGCATTGAATCAATGTCGTTGTCTGAATTATTCTGATGCCTAATTACTGTAACTATTTAAACAGACTGTAGATGGTGCAAATTACATTCAAAATTATTGCTCTAGAAAATCAGTGTTTTTCAGAATTCTGATTTAATCATTTTATTTTGCATAGAAAATATTATGCTGAACTATTGTGTGACATCATCACTACTTATAAATAAGTGGCGTTTTCTTGTTCTATTGAGAACTTTCTGTTTTTGTATTCAGGTGAAAAGTGACACAAATGCGATTGAGTCAACTCGTGTTCTGTCACTGAAGCAATATGTCTGTCTGTTCAATGAAATCATGCGTCAACTGTCAACTGTCTCTTCACAGCAGACGGACGATGGCGAAGCTCCCGCTCAGCCAACCAACATCCTCGATGCCTCATTCTTATTTACTGGGTGATTCATCTGATTTTCTAAGCATTTTTTGTTTTGATACTTTATCTTAATGTTCTTAAATAAATTAGTTGTTGCACAGAATTGTTACCATGATTTGAAATGCTTTAAAATGAAGTGCTTGGTATATAGAATAGAATAGAATATATATATGTAATGTAATGTAACAAAATATTTGTATAGCGCCTCTTTTGAAAAATCACTCAGAAGCGCTCCCACAGCAAATTACTGTATATTGACAAAGAGATAAGTTTTAAGTAATTTCAAAAAGAGGGCCATAGAATCCATAGAATTAGGAGTTGCTAAGCCACGCATACTGGCGTCAAGAGCATTCCAAAGGATAGGGCCAACTGATTCAAAACCTCGCTTCAGGAACAAGGAGGTTCGTGCTTGGGGCACACTGAGAAGACCATTGGTTGTGGACCAAAGACATGGCCAACCAGGGATAGAGCTAAGAGGATGGAGTAGCTCTGAAAGGTAAGATGGAGTGGCACCATAAAGAGAGAGTGCAACCGCTTATAATTATATATATATATATATATATATATATATATATATATATATATATATATTATGCCCTCGGTACTTCATTCCCGAAGGTCTTATGAGAAAAAAATTGTCCGGAGACAAAAATTAATGTGTGTTAACTCTCGTCAGGTTCTTCGAGGTCGGCCACGGAAAGTTCCTCGAAACGATATTGCGTTGAAGCGCTGTATGGCCATGGACAAACGCTGAAATAGAAAGCTTCCTTCCCTTTTGTCTCCGGAAGACTCTGAAATACGACGACCTAATTGTTTGATGAAAATCTGTGCGTTGAGACATACTGGCCCGAAGGACTCAAAGGCCAATGGCAAGAAAATGTAATCTGTTGTCAGATCTGCGTATTTGGTGTTTTTTCGAACTGCTGCTGCCTCAGCAGCCGCACCTGCCAACAAAGACGTGATGGGTGGCAGCGACTGTGTCTGCCACGGTTACGTCCCAAATCAGACTACGGCCGGCGTTCCACGGGATCAGAGTGAGGCCGTCCGGTCTTCTACCGTCAGAATGCGAGAGGTCGGGTGGTTCTTTGACAGATGGAATGCCCGCTCGAAGAAGCGCCCGGTAGACCACGTCATTAATCATTGTGTGACGTGGAACGCGACCTGGGCCGAGTGAGCAAGACAGACCATGAGACCCGACTTCCAACACCTGTTCCCCACAAGGGCAGATGTGCTGTTCACAGGTGTTGGCACCGAGGCGGAGGCCGACGACGATTCTGACTGCCTCGTCATCCATGCGCAGTCCACTGGAAGCGATGGGCAGCGCATAAAGCCAGTCCCTGGCGTGCTCCGCTGAAACGGCCCTTAGACGCGCCTGATGGTACTGCCGTTGGTCAGATTGGAGCAGGTAGTTAAACTCCCTGAGAATCAGAGGACGATCCCAAGTGGACTGCTTGTGGAGAGGACCCGAACCAGGATTATCCATTTGGCTCATTTCTCTCCACTGGGCGATGATCTCAGTCTCACGTGGGTCCGTAGGCAGACTTGCCTTCAGAAGAATGGACGACTGGAGATCTCGGGTGCTCGCAGCTGAAGCCAAAAAGGCAGACGGTGCAAGCGCAGACACCCGGCGAATCCCCAGTCCCCCATCTCTGATTGGGAGCGTAGCCTGTACCCATTGACTGTCTGACAGACGCAGATTAAGGATTTGGTTCGGTCCCTCGCGCATAGCGTCGTCGAAGTTTTCTAATAGTGGATGGCCTGTGCATGGTGTGCATCGTAACAGGTGCAAAAGTTTAGAATGGGTGAGCGACATTCTAAGCAAAATTAGGGCGTCCTGTTTAGCGATCAGCGTCAAGCGGTTCAGTGCCAAGTTTAGCTCGTTAGAGCGGTGTGACATAAGGGACCCAAAGGCCTGAGTGGTGGAAAGAGGGGCCCCAAGAAGGATAGCGTCTTGGGGCTCTATGCGTTGAAAGACGTCAAGCGAAGTGTCAGTAGCTGGGATTGGGCCTTTGGATATAATCTCGCATTTGCGATGGTTCAGAGATAGACCCAGCTCTTTACATTCCCGCTCAATAACTGCAACATCGCTTGCGACGCTGTTTGCGTCCCCGCCCAAGGTGACGTCATCGAGATAACCCAGAATAAGCGCGGCTGTTAACTTTCTCAGGATGGGCTGCAGCGGCAGGCAAAAAGGCAGTGGGCCCAAAGGGTCGCCTTGTTGGGGGCCCATTTGCGAGGACACCCGAAATTTGCCAAATTTGAGAAGACTTGGACTTCCGTAGGACAGAAGATCGTACTTCGAGAGTTCTGGCAGAATGTTCGTTAGTGCGGTAAGCATTCTGTCTCTCTGCACGCTGTTGAAAGCATTACTGAAGTCCAGTTTTACGATAACGTTGTCATCTGGCATTGCGTCCAAGAAACGTCTGGTTGCGTGCACTGCCGCTTCGCAGCCCCTGGGCATCCTACCCCGACCTGTAGGGGGGCCAGATAGTCCGATACCCTAGACAGCGCAAAGTTTGCAGCACATTTGGAGGCTAAGCGGTGCCAAAAATAGCCTATTGCGATTGGGCGCAATCCCCCGGCTTTTTTCCTGAGGGCCAGGAGGGTTCCCCCCAAAGAGGATGGGCCTGACCTGATCAGGACATGTGCCAGAAAGTAAAAGGTTAATTAGGCCCGTTATAGCAGAGACCAGTCTGCTGCCAGCCTCTGGACAGGTGATAAGTTCGGCCACAATTTGTGGCCTCAGTCCATCTGGGCCTCCGGATGATCCAGCTGGAAAGGAGCGAATTCTGGCCCTAACGTCCTCTTCAGACACCCGGAGTGGAGCGCAATCACTGGCTGGTGGCATATGGACCCGGTCTTCCGGTGGTGAAGGATGCTTCTCAAGCAGCTCCTGGTAGGTCTGAGGGTCGGGGGTAACCGGTTCTTCATCTGACATTAGGATCCTGACCGCGGCCCTTATATTCCCGTCCTCTAGTTTGGATGACACTGAGGCTGCCAGCATCTGGTCTCTGCTTTTCCTCGTCGCTGTTTTGCTGGAGAGAGTTTGGCTGGCGTCTGAGAGGATCTCGATGTTCTCGTGTAGCTCCGCATAAAAATTCTGCGTGCATTTTTTAAACGCCGAAGCCTGGTTATGCCTCTTGCCCCCTCTAGCCGTTTGCTTCAGAATTATGTGGGCGAAGCAGATTAAATCCCGCCAGTGGTCAATGATGGAGGGGTTAGCTAGAATTTTATTTATAATGTCGATTAGCAACTGACAAACGGTGGTTCTAGCCGACTTAGGTACATGTTTTGCTATTGCGCTTGTTATTGTGGGGTGAAAAACAAAGCACCCAGGGTGATCGTCACCGACGTTGCTGTTTGCTGTTGCCTCTAAGGAAGACGATGTCGGTGCGCTAAGGTCGCGTTGATTTGAGCCAACATTAGAAACAGGAGCGGTCGGTTGGCTGCCCGAGTGCAATAGTGGTTGATTGGAGCCGGGGCAGGGGTTGGAGTGAGGCCCGTGGAGGTGCACCTTGCCGTCACCGCAGTGGAGCCGCCGAACCGTCCTGCATACAGCGCAGAGCCCCGAGCGCTTTTGGGAAAGTTGGCTAGGCCCTGGCTCCATCAGAGCGTGACCGCGTAAACAGTGCGAAAGCTATGCGTGCGCTCAGGTGCGTGCAAGCGGGGTTTCTAAAACCAAATGGGGTGGGGCATGGAACTAAGCTAAACATACCCGAAAACGGAATCAAAACATCAAAAAACGCGCAAAATCTGACAGAAGCGAAGACAGAAATATTAAAATCAGATGCACCAGGCCTAATCCGCGCAGAAAACCAACAACTGGGTGGAAGCACCATGGAAGAACGACGAAAATGCAGAATATCGTCCTGCTGAAGAAAACGGACTTCCAACCCTGACGAGAGTCGTACACACACACACACACACACACACACATATATATATATATATATATATAAGAAATCAACCAATGGGCTGCAGTCTAAGCCCATCACCCAAATTTTTAGGGCTGCATATTATTTGCAACAGAATCACTTTCTCATTTTATGCCCATAAGCCCAAACAACAACAATACCCACATTCTAATGGACAAACTTTAATTATTTTTCTTAATTAATTAAAACCTAAATACTTTACTTAAAAATATAAATAACAAGTAATCTGAGGGCAAAAGCTTTAATATTAACTACCATGCAATATGTCAGCTTTAAAAGACAATAATCATTAAATATTACAATAAGTTTTAGAGGCTCTAAGTACCTAAGCGCTTAGAGGGTCAAAAACCCTAAATATTTCTGATGGGCTTAGACTTCAGCCCATTGGTTGACTTTTGCATTTGCAGGGCTTTGAAATTTCTAGGAGTAGTGTAATCCATCAACAATTTCACCTCATTAATTAATTGAGATTTTGCAGTCTGTTTAGCTAAAATAGGCCAGCTTTTCATCTGTGTATTTGTTTTTCTTGCATTTTCTCAGCTGAATTTCTTCTATAATTTAAAACTATGTATTGATTGACTATGAGTTTATCTGAGCATTTAGGCTTTAACTATATAAACCAGGGGTCTCCAGAGCACTGCCCGCAGGCTCGATACGGCCCGCCAAGGGCTTTAATCCGGCCCGCGGCAAAAAAATGATGAGCATATGCAAATATATTATGTGAATCTTTTTTCGCCGTCTGTGTCATAAAAACGTAGACTTTAATTATAACTTGCTTCAACTTTCAGCTGTCTTACTCTTTACAATGGATGTACGTTATTTCATGGACTCAGTCGTCGCCATTTTCATGATTTCCTGTTTGAAATCGAATCTAAGTTTCCAAGACCTACATTGTCATACTTTATAGTGAGATGGCTTAGCTGTGGGAAAGTCCTGATTCGATTTTTTGATCTTCGAAATAAGACTGAGATATTCTTAAATGAGAGGGATCGTCCACTGGTGTTGCTCACAGAAAGTGAATGACTTTGGAAATTAGCATTTTCAGTAATCTTTCCATGATCTTATCTTGTGGAACTCTCTTCCTGATGAGACCACCATGGCTGATACTCCCGAGCATTTCTTCACAAGATTAAAAACGCATCTGTTTAGGTTGGGTTATAGTTGAGATGTTAAAGCGCTTTTGTTGTGGGCCTCAGCCTTGTTACAGAGCTATAGAAATTGTCTAGGAATGAATGAATGATGTGATTTGTACTCCAAGGTGAAAGCGCCCCGTCAGAAATCGGAATTTTTTGAGAATCAGCTATTAAAAATACTGCCATTTGCAAATCATAAGGTAAGTATTCAATGACAGAGTCAAAAGGATTTTCAATGAGTCTTATTTCTGACAAACATGCATTCAGATCACTTCCTGGAACTGCTTTCTCAAACTTGAAATCTTGAGCAAACAAGCATCGAAAGGGAGCCACAGCTTCTTGGCTATATTTGTCACACACGTGAAAAGTGACTAAGGCAGTACGGTATAGTATCGTCCATCCTCATGGCTGAGGGTCGGAGGCTATGCGTGCTGATGCCAAGGTTCTCCACGTGACTCTGTCTTTTGCAGGTCTGATTCAATTGATAATCGGACGTCTTATCCATTCCACAATTTCATCCGTCCATCATCTGCAGGGCTGGCCTCTCTTCCTCTTGCCGTTAATTCTGCCATGCAGTATCATAGTACGTAGATTGTCTGCTCGTACTATGCGACCAAAGTATTTCAGTTTCCTGTATGGACTACACGTTTAGAACCACAGTTTGATGTAATTTTAAGAGACATGCATCGGTTTCATTTATCTCACAGCAGCTAAAAACCATTTCGATTGCAACTGAAATTCTACAGTCTGTTTGATACACTGCATCATAATTCAGCAATAAATAGTCTGTTATTTTCAGTTATGCGTTCGCTGTGTATTTTACTACATATAATTTCTTGTGCATGTGACTCGTCGAGATGTCAGAAGGCAGCAGTGTGGCCTGTGGCTGAAGAACTTTGGAGACTCCTGATGTAGACATTTGAGATTTTTCTTTGCAGTTGACATCTTATGTGAAGCGATGAGCATCAGAGAAGTTCAATTGAATTTGATTATTTTTTGCCAGTTGAGGCGTATGGTGGCATTTATTGCGGTGGATGTCTTGTGTACGTTGATTTGATTTTTGTGTTCAGCATAGATGAACATGTTGGTGTCAGTGACGTTGAATGTGTCATTTGCATGGATCGAAAGGCAGAAGTCATTCTGCCGTGCTCTCACATGTACTGCGAACAGTGCTTCGATGAATGGTCTGAAAAGCTTTCTCATCTTTGCCAATTTGTTTCGCTCATTTAAATTTAATGTTTTGATAAAATGAAGCAAATTTATGCATTGACAATTTTTGTTATTTCTTTTTAATTAATAAAATTTCTTGATGGCTATGTATGGGATTGTTTAAGCCATCATGATGTAGATTGAATGATTATTATTGAGACAATTTGTACAGCAGTGCAGAATGACGAAGGCCAAAGCCAAGGACACTTTAACAGTGCTCATCATTGAATAAGATGTGAAAATAGTGACTCTTCAGATTCCCCTTGAATGAAATAACAGAGTTTGCTTTTGCCGTGTTCTCAGTGCATTCCATAAATTCATATTGCCATTTGAAACTGCTAGACTTTGCAGCTCGAATTCAGGTGGAACGAGCAGTTGAGCCTGACTGCTGCAATTGAGTCAGGAATTGATGTTCTTTTATTGTTAAGGAGTTCATAAGTAGGTGTTATTTTTCTGTGATTTAAGCCAGTAGTTTTCGGGAACGGTTTCTTCTAAACCTTGAGTTAAGAAGTGCTTCAGACTTCTGCACGTTTACATAACTGAGTGTTCTTTGTTTCAGGCAGGGCACTCATAAAACATGTCCCATGTGCCGTGCGACAGTTCGGAGCGGCCAAGACACTTGGGTTCTTTCTGAAAAGCCAGACGACGCCGAAATGGCCAATGCAACGCTTGGCTACCTCATGGGTCTAGTCGACAAACATCCGACAACAGATAGCGACGAATGATCGATCGTGGATACATTGTCAATTTCCATTGTCTGTTGACTGCCTGAACTATTGCAAGTCATTCAGTGGTTGATTGGTTCTGCCTCCTGTACGTCATAATACGAGTAAATGAAATTCACTTTAAGTAATTTTTATTCTAGCTTATAAACGCAATGTGTCTGAATCTGACGTGTGAACAGCTTGTATTCAATCGGATTCAGTGGTCCCATCATTAAAGTTTTAGGTGTTGACGTTATATTTTCATCCTTTGACTGGTGCATGGATCATGATTTGCCTGGATGGGTGCTGAGTGAAGTCACCCGATCTCTGCTTTCTTATTTATTGTAAAAAAATTAAGCGTAGGCATTTTATCATTTGCCTTTAAAGCATTCTGATTGCTTGGAAACTGTGTTGATTGGGCACAATGCTTTTCATAGACACACTGATGTGGATTATTGGAAGTGGATGTAGTGATAATTAACATCCGATTCAATGAAGCTTTGTGTGTGTAAAGATTATGGTCTGGGATTTGTGTTGATGTCTTGATGAGAATCCTTACTGTACTATAGCTTGCTTTGCATCTTCTATGCTATTTGGTTATTGCATGGCATGTGCAAGAACTTGAAATTGATTACAAGTAAATTGTCAAACTACTGCAATATTGTAGTTTTATTGGTAACATTCAGATATGTATAATCGTAGCTGGTTAACCCTTTTGCCTCGCAATCCGCATAATATGTTATGAAGTCGAAATATCGGCCTCACGGGGCAAAAGGGTTAATATCTTGAAGGTACGTGAAAGCGTAAATGCAAAACTACACATAAGGTGCAGGTTAATTTTGTTGACATTATAAGGATGCTCAGTGCCAGAATGTTTTATAATAAATCTGTAGCTTGACACTTGACAGTTATTTCCTTACTTATTGCTAGTTGCATGCAAAGTAAGTTGGCTGTTTTAGGCTTTAGCCATATTGAGTGTTGTGCTGGACGCTGTGTTTTGATTCTTCAGTGTTTTTTGCCCTTATTGGTGATTTTATTTCTGACTAGAGCTGCTTTGATGTTTGATCAGAGCTGGCCCCAAAGTTCAGATTGAAATATGGAAATAGTCCTATTCTCTAATACAAAGCTTCGATTTCCTGCCGGATTTCGAAACATTATCGAAGGATTTGCTCGCAAGGTTCTCCGAGATCAGTCTAACGACATCTTTGCCTACAGATCCATTTACTTCGACTGTTCACTGCAGATCAGAGCAGAAAGTGGTTACAATTCCGCTGAAGTCGTCGCAAAAGAAAAGAATTACACACAACAGTAGCGCTATTAAGAGAGCGAAACCGCAGCGCAGTCGAGTTCAGACAACGGCTTGTCGCCCTCAAAATCCAAACCAATTACAGTCTGAATTGCTCTAGAAAGATTACACAGGAGACGATACAGAACAGATCGGCCGTCAAAAATCAATCGGTGTTCCGAGGTCATCGAGACCGGAAGTCTGTGGGACTCGAGGAAGAAGCGGAGACAACCGAATGGAGATGCTCAGCAAGGCTAATTTCATCACGCGAACAGCATCAACAACCTGAGCAACAGCAACAGCTGGTGCTACAGCAACAGCAGCAGCAGCTACAACAACACGGAATTAGTTTAGATCATTTTCGCCAGAAATCAACCAAATTGGTCGGATTTTTGGGGCCCCGAATGGAACTCTCTGAGATTGGGGAGAAGGTCTTCGAGGCGCAATGCATTCTGAAGCGCAGAACGCGAAAACGAAAATTCGAATACCTGGTGAAATGGAAAGGTTGGAGCAGCAAATATAATTCCTGGGAACCGGAAGAAAATATTTTGGACAGTGTGCTGATTGAAGAATTTCAAGAAAAACTAGGAGTGGAGTAGAAAAACTAGGAGTGGAGAAAAAAGACTACAAAATAAGAAGTTTAAACCTCAAAAGAGAGCTGTCTTTGGAAATAGCTATTCTTGCATTTAGAGCCCAGAAAAGATAATGGCATCCTATGGGATGAGGGAAAGTTGAAAGGCAGTTAAGCATAGAAAAGTTCTAAAGAATTATAAGAGCATTGATACGGACATGGTAACTTGACCTATCATGACATTTGTTGATGAAATGTGGCACAGAACGATGCACTGACAAAATCATTTTAATGCTGATTTAACAAGAGGATTCTTCATTGAATGCAGGGACTCTGTAACAGAGGTGTTGTTAGGCCATGAGAGCGAGAGAGAGAGAGCGGGAGAGAGAGAGAGAGAGAGAGAATATAAGTGGAAGAACATCTAGTGGATGGATAAACTGGATATGGAGGAGATGAGAATGGGATAAACCCATGATGGTCATATCGGACTGCAGCAGTCCACACTCTGTGACGGCAATGATACCTAATTATCAGAATTGACTCCAAAAGGTTGACACATATCGGTCGTGCCATTGACCCATTAGTTATTGTTCCATGAGTTGAATAAACTTTCTGCAAGTATTATGTATATTGTCTGCAATAAAAGTGCATTTGTGACTGGGTTTTGAAAAAGTAGAGCAGGGGTTTTTCAACTGACCTACCAGAGACTGTGAAATTGCCTGTGCCATAGACACAGAAATTATCAATAACTTCTTTATAATACACGTGAATTATATTAAAATGTCTTGTTTTCAACGTTCCTCTTTTCTGCTACTTATTAACTATATTTTTAAACTAAAAAATTGTTTCACCTGGCCCTTGGGCTCCAGTCATAAAAAAATTTGTCCTTTCACGAAATTTGGTTGAATGCCTCTGGAGTAGGGCTTTATCTAAGTGCTATTAGCTGTATGTAAAATCTTGCTTGTATTTTTGCAATTTTAATTTTAAGGTTCGGTGTTTGTTGACCACAATATATGTATTATTTTCCTGAATTTTTAACACATTATACACTGTGTCCAGAAATAAGTGGCCCCCTAAACTTTTTTTAATAACAGGCGTAAACCTGCATGGAATTACATTAAAACTTTACGTGGTAAAACAGGCACCTATCACTGGCAAAACCGAGCAGTTTCGTGTGAATTTGATGCAAGATGTCTAAGAAATTAAGTTCTAAATGACGTCACCAAAATATTCCAGTTGCCTTTTCGTTTACGTCAATTCGGGCAATAAAGGCATTCAAATGAGATATTCAAAGTGTTCGTTCAGATGCATTTACGCAGTCTATCCTTCCACTGATTTACAGCTCTGTCTATTATTCCTTGATCAAGATGGCGCCACTCCTCAATGAGACGCTTTCTCAGATGATCAGCGTTCTGAATCTGGCAGTCGCGGTAGACACGCTCCTGCAAATTCCCCAAATTTCATAATCCACAGGATTGAGATCAGGACTATTCGGCGACCAGTGAGCTGGACCGATGAAGTCTGGTGTCTCAGCTGCCAGCAATGCAACCGTATCACGAGCACGGTGGGTTGGTGCATTGTCCTGCTGCAAGGTGAGGAATTGAGCAGCGTGTTTTGGTAGTACTCACCATTGATTTTTATACCAGGGTCTATGAAAATCAAATTTGTGCACCCAAGTGCCGAAACACCGACAGATGCCAAGAGGGATCTGGAAAACGTCGGACGTCTGCGCAGAAGACATGGGCATCAATGACGACATCACTTCTCGCCTCACATAAATACGTTGTAATGGAAAATGAAAGTTTTGACCGCTTTGAGAAAAAAAGTAAAATTTCTAAACCGGCTTTGTTGATTCAAGTGAAATGTAGCATCCTTAACAGTAACAAATGTGAGTACATGCGGATAAAATTGTATGTTATTCCATTCTGGTTTACGCCTGTTATTACAAATTGTTTAGGGGGGCAGTTATTTCTGGACACAGTGTATTTTGGTAATTTCTAGTGTCATCAGCTGTTTCAATTGTGCAAATGACCAACTACCATTTGTTTGCCAGTATCATGTAATGGTAGAACCTGTTGATTTGCTTTATTGTAATTCCATGATTGCTATTTATCATTATGAAATGTTATTGAAATACTGCAGAACTACAAAATACTGTACTGGAAGTTTTCCAAATGCGTGCGATGTTTATGACTTTTCTGTGATATGGTAGAGTGTATGTCACAAACTGTTATGAACAACTTGCAACTCACTTCATCGAAACCTGTTTACTGGCAAATGCTAAAAACATGGCAACATTTTGTAATAAAATGACTGGCATTTGAAAGAATGTTTTACTGTTGCATCAACTGGTTTATCTCTTCCTCATTCACCTCCACCTGTGTTTATTTCCTTTGAAAGTGTCTCTTTCTGATGTTCATGAATTGATTTTTTCCTTACTACTCGTTGCTCACTCGGCGTACGATTGGCACAAGTTGTTTCCAAGACCCCCAACAAGAGAGCACATAACCCTAGTTTGTAAGAGTCACCTCAAAGATACATTTGAAAATCTGCCCCCTAGTTTGCAAAGCACCGACGGGTGATGAGCCCACAGTTAAATGATGAGTTTGCAAAAGTCATATTGAAATGAATGCAATAATAATGACAACTGGGTTTTAACTGGCTTAAGTAGGATCTCTCCTGTGTTAAAATCCACTGTCACTGGAATACTTATAAGTCATTGGTAAGGCCTCATCTAGAATACTGTGTTCAGGCATGGAATCCATTCTTGAAAAAAGATATAAAGCTTTCAGAAAACGTGCAAAGATGAGCAACGAAGATGGTCAATGGATGCCATAATTTAAGCTACGAAAAAAGACTTCAATATTGTGGGCTGGCAACATTAGAAAGGAGAAGAGAGAGAGGGGATTTGATAGAAACATACAGAATAATGACTGGGAATGTAGATGTGCCATATGATCGATTCTTTACATTGGCACACTATAGCAGCACAAGAGGCCACAAGTGCAAATTGTTTAAGCAGAGGGTTGGTCCAAGAAAGAAAAACTTTTTTAGTGCAAGGGTTGTGGACAAATGGAACAGCTTGGACGAGGTGGGAGTGACAGTTGAAACAGTAAACGGATTCAAAGGCTATCTCGATAAACTAGGTTATTGAATGCAGATGGTTACATCAGTGCTTTTCACACAGGCTTACTTAGCCTCCTAAACCACATAAAATCACATTATTATTATTATTATTATTATTATTATTATTATTATTATTATTATTATTATTACTCAGTTCTCTATTCTGTCTTCTGTCAGTCAAGAGCCTGCTACATCTGTTGCCTTTGAGTCTACATCTGCAAAACACACATTCTGCAGTATACAATGCCACAACAACTCACTAAATTTCAATTCTTGATAATTCTGTACTGTGACCTCTATTTGTAAATTAGTCTAACAGGGCCCATATTTAGATGCCTAATCTACAGTAATACAATATCACATTGAATTTAAGTTAGTTTTAAATGCATTCACACTACAGTAGTAGGCCTATCTGATACAAACTTTTCATCCAATTCATTCCATATCATCCATATGTCTACTTCTCAGGCATTAAGGAAATGTTGCTTGTAGGATTGATAAACATTTTGTCTTGTCCTTGAGTACCAGTATGCTGTGCTAGTGAAAAACTTTATCATATAACACTTTGTTAGTCAACATCTTGTATGTCCCAGTTAGATCTCTTACTCAATTTTTCTCTAAAATTGTCAGTCCACAATGCTTCAGCATTTCTTCATGTCTTAATCATTGACATTCTTTGACCGCCTTGGTTGCTCTCATGTAACTCTTCTTCGTCCTCTGAATCAATCGTCTCTCAAAATTTGCAATCGTGCTTTTTCATCTGTTGCACCAGAACCTTGGAATCCAATTCCAGCATCCCTCCGCTGTCTACACCATGGTCAAATAACAAATTCTGAGCCACAATTTCTTTTCATTCTTGCAACTTCTCAAATTTTTCTTTCTAAACTGAAATAATTTCTCTTCAAAAAATCATTTCCTCCATAGCTGTAAAGTCCCACTGGTCCTTTGGATTGAGTGACACTGTATGAACGACCCCACCTTTGGCTATATTTACTTCATTCTGATATTAAGTGCCTAGGACTAAGGAGCTACTTCGGTGCTGCTTTTGAAAGTGCTATAGAAATTAACGAGATTTTACTTACTCTTTTTTTAACAATTTCCAAAATATCTGTCTTTCTTCAAAACTGGGTTCCATCATTCTATGCCTGAATGCAAACATCCCAATGTGAACATGTCATTGTCTTGTAAAGTGTATTATTTCTTTATCTCTGTTCTTCATTATATTCCTCTTGATCAGTGGCATAGCCAGGATTTCCAGAAGGGGGTTTTGCTTTTGGTTTTGACTCTGACCAATTTGGAAAAATCTTGACAAGCAAAAAAACCGTTATCACCTCTAGTTTTTTCCTGACAAGCAAAAAAAGGTCCTCGCCACTTAAGCCGTTACATTCTATAGTCCAAAGGGGGTTTTGACCCCCAAAGTCGCGTTAAAAATATTAAATGCATAGAAACTCATTTAAAATATTTTGTTTTTGACAACCAAGGGGGTTTTAACCTCCAAACCCCCTCTTGACTACGCCACTGCTCTTGATTATTCCTAGGATTTGATTGCTCTTTTTGGCTGCTTCAGCACATTGTCTACTTGGCTTTAAACCGCTATGCATGACAGTGGCGTAGCCAGGGTTTCCAAATTGGAGGGGGCACGTCGACATTTTTGGGTAGAAACTTTCAGACGAGCAAAAATAATATCCTGAAGGAGTTCTCACATTCACGTAATCTCTTTGATCATGCTCCCTTCCCCTCAAAATATTTCTCAACAGTATTGTTCTCACGGTTATTAAATAATTGGCCGGAAAAGTTGGCGGAGGGGGCGTTTGTGGGGGAGTAGGGTTGGGGTTGCTAATTTTATACGTGCGCATAGGGGGGGGGGGGTAAAAATGTACGGTGTGCAACAGGGGGAGGGGTGAAAATATGCCCTTTTGCGTGTGTACTATATGGATGGCCTCTTATCTGGATTGTTTAGACTTAAACAATAAACACAATAACATTATTGAAACCCACTAAACTAATTATCCTTAGAAGTATTGTAGCGAAAATACAAATAGGCTAATGAGTAATGAATAATAATAATATTAATACAAACTGAATCTGAAGTCCAAAAATAATTAATTAATACATAAGGGGCTGTCCATTAATTACGTCAACAATTTAGGGGAGGGAGTTTGAAAAAGTGTGACAGTTGTTCACAAGGCGAGGGGGTCAAGAGAAGTTGACGTCAACAATTGCACTTTTTGCAAATAATAAAAATTAGGAAATTTCATGGAATACTACTTATTACAATGGAAAAAAGCATGGCAAAAAAGGTCATCACCACCACATTTTGACACTCGATGAGTAAAAAAGAGAAAAATGGTCATCACCGCAAAAAATAATAACCTTGTTATTGGGACCTGTCATTGATTTTGGGGGTGGGGGGGGGTGTCAAAAGTTTTTGACATAATTATAGGGGGTAAGTGAAAGTTGACAGTTGTTGACAAGGGGAGGGGGTCAAAAATTGGCCAAAAATTGTTGACATAATTAATGGACAGCCCTTAAGAGATAGATAAAATGTATAGACAGCAAGTGATAAAGATATTCAGTAGATGGCGTTAATAGTTTAAAAGATAGGTGCTTGCAGACAGATGAGAATTAGCACACCTTCATTTAGGTTGTGTGTGTGTGAACCATATAAATAGTGGTCCGTGAGAAGGCTAGTGGCCGGTAAACTGAGTTTTCACTCGGATTATCAAATAAGGGTTAGTGTACCCTCTGAAAGTAGTGTGTACCGTACACTTCACTAGGGAGTGTACCAATATCACTGCACTAGCAGTCCCAAGGGGCGGGTATGCCCCACAAAAGATAAAGACCGCGGCGTGGCAAGGAGAACGGACCGGTGGAGAGTCTGGTACTAGGACGGTACGCGATGAGAGAGAAGTTTGGAAGGTACGCGGTACACGGGTACACGAGAGCTAGGAAGGTACACGGTACACGAGGGGAGAGAAGGTACACGGGTACACTAGAGAGCTAAGGTACACGAGTACACGAAGGTAGTAGAGAGGTAGATAGCCTTAGAGAGTGAGTAAAACCTATGCCAAAAATCTAGGTCGAACTACCACGTGGCCTACTGAGAGATTAAACCCTGTGTAGCCAGTCGGACCTAGCCATTCTGGAAGAGATAGTATGAGTCAAAGAGACCCGGTTCGCAACAGTACGAGTCCATCTCGACAATGTATGGAAGCAGCAAAAAGTGAAACAGAATGTTGGGAATGATGAAAAGAACAATAGTGAGTCGAGACCAGTGGCGTAACGTGGGGGGCAGGGGGCACTTTGTTGACTGCCCCCGGGCCCTGGCGGGGGCCCCCAAAGAGGGGTCTAAGCTAGGGTTAGGTTAGGGTTAACCCTAGGTTAGGTTAGGCTTAACCTAACCATACCATAGAAGTGAACGTGCCGGCTTTTTTTTTTTTTTTTTTTTTTTTTTTTTTGCTCGTCAGGGTAAAAAGGAGGCTGATGACGTTTTTTTTTTTTTTTTTTTTTCGTCAGTGAAACTTTGGAACTTTGGGGCCCCCATGACAAAGATGCCCCCCGGGCCCCCAAAAGTCACGCTACGCCACTGGTCGAGACAAACAGATAATAGTAAAACTATATAAGGTATTAGTACGGTATCATCTAGCATACGGTGTTCAGGCATGGAATACATTTGAGAAGATACAGAGCTTTTAGAAAAAAGCGCAAAGACGAGCAACAAAGAAGGTCATTGGATGCCATAATTTAAGCTACGAAAAAAGACTTCGTTAACGTGGATTGACAACATTAGTAAGAGAAGAGAGAAAGAGGGGGATTTGATAGAAACATAAAATAACGACTGGGAAAGTACATGTTCCATACAATCGATTCTTTAAATTGGCACACTATTGCAGAAAGAGACAGGCCATTTTCGATTCTAGCGGCAGTCATCAATTGACGCTTTGATGGAACGACGACGTAGGTTCAATGATCGGCTGTACAGTTAATAAAACAAATCTGCCAATATTCGCGTTTATTGTAGCACTGCTTGAGATCTTCAACGCATAGTAAGCGTCGTAAACGTGTGTGTGTGTGTGTGTGTGTTTGTGTGTGGGTGTCTTTTGCCTTAGTCACCGTTGCCGGCGCAGTTGGTGCTTCAGCAGAGGTGGTGGTGGTGTTGATGGAGGCCGTTGACGGTCAGCGGCGCATCGGCGGCGACGGCCGGGGCAATCCCTGGGCGGAGGCGGCGGAGGCGGTCGTCGTTGACTCTGGCCTCCCGTGTCGTCCTCCTTCCGTTCGTCAGTCAGCTGTGATCGTCGTTCTCGTTTGATCTGGATGGTTTGTTCGGGGTTCGTCTGTCTGTCTGCAGATGAACATGAGGGGGGATCGGCAGTCCATTTACACATTCCAGGCGTTTCTGTTTTCTTTGACCTTAGAGATTCTCCGGTAAGTGAAAATTTTGTTGATTTGGTAACTGTGAATTTCTCGGCAGTAACTTCTTGAATTTGAAATAAAGAAGAAGAAAAGACCTATTAGACGCGCATCCATTGACTGCCCTGCACTAGGCCTACTGTTGTTCTATTCATTGATTTGGCATTTTGAGACTGGGCAACTGTTGACATTTCCAACAATCAATGTGATCGGACCACCCAGCTGTCTCGACGACACCAAAATGGAGGGCGAAAATTTTGTTTTTATCCGTCCGACGTCCGTCAATCCCCCTCCCAACGCAGTTTTGCAAATTTTGCCATTAACCGACACTCATCGCATCCCTGGCTACGTTTATGCATGGAGCCACACATCTGCATTTAAAATATCGACGTAAAATTCCCAACCATCGTAACTGTCGAATCGTCTAAGCCCTTCTTAAACCAGAACTCTTCATAGGCCAAATTCCCAGAAATTGCACGAAACCAATGTTCGATTTGTGTGTTTAGGGTCTTTCCTCGCCCGGTCATCCCCCGTCTCTGTCTCCCTTCAAACTAAGACCCTCGACACGACACACACACACACACACACACACACATCCGTCTTACTCTTCGCGCATTTGATATTATGCTTAAAGACCAGCTTAGTGAACTCTTTCGTAGACTGTTGAATTTCTAACTGTTTGCCGTTGACCTGGGTGCACTTAATGGCTGCGATAGCTTTTAAATGGCCAACGGGAATCGTCATATTCGATGCAAAGAGAATGCGCACTCTTCGTCTCAGTTGGCTACGGATTGAGAAGCCAGTCAGTTGTGAACTGAAGACCAATGACTTAGATGGCGAACATTCAAGAGGGAACGCCATTGAAAATCTCTCACTACTCCATGTAAGCATTCGCTTCTTAACGATCAGTACATGAATCATATTATTATTGTTATAATAGTAGGCCCTATATCAGTGAACTTCTATAGCGCCATTTTAGTAATGCACTTGTCATCAGTTCATCAGGTCGCTCCAGAGTTGAATTGTAATCCCCATCATCAAATCCAATAACAGTCAGTCGGATTTTCCGGTCCCTTTTATGGCGGATAGGCAAGAGAAGGATTGAGAAGGAGACGAATGGCAGAGAAGGAAAGTGAGTCAAAAGGAAGATGGTGGACACAGACACGTACACACACATACACACGCACACACACACCAGACTGTGCGTTGCCTTACTGTGCTTCACCTTTGACCCTCATGCAGGTGAAGGTAAAGAGAAAACAACAGGAAAGGTGAAGTTACATAAGACATCTAGGGTAAGGCCTTTGCCTTACTTGACAACACTGGGAGACGACTGGCCACCCCCTCCTCCCATTACACTCAGTGGCGGCTCCACGGAAGGGCCCGGGGGCCCGTTCCCCCTTTTGAATGCTTGACCCTCTGTTGGGACTCTATACTTACTACTACAATACTACATATCAACAAATGGTTGGTTCCCCCAAGCTTAGAAGTTGCCACCACAACGCCCCCACTTGCCAAATCCTGGAGTCGCCACTGATTCCACATGGCGGCCGCCAACCACAAACACTAGCTGACAAGAGAATAGAGGCATGTTGACAAAGTCTGTCTCTCCCAGGATGCATTGATTCGCTGATATTTCGCCACCATTGGGTCGAGTACAAGAGATGCCCGACCGGCCTCAGCATTAGCCTCCGAGAAATACAAAAGGGCAATTAGAGACAATTAGACTGGTTGAAGCAGAAGCAGTGCCACTGCGTCTAATGCAGTGCTTCTTAACCCTTTTACCAACTGACCTTATACGAGAACAACAGTCTATGCTCCTTAATATTTCTAAAAATTATTGAATGCTAAGTACTTCTGTCACAGATTGTGCACAAGCTAGAAAGTGAAAATGTTTTTTACAATTTCTAATTTATTACTAACATTTCTACAGTATCTAAACAGTGTACATTGTAGTAAAAGTCTTCAAAACAAACTTTATTTCCGGATCAGTCTCCCTGCCCCCACAACGTCCCTCAAGTGTCCCCCAAGGGTACAAGTACCCCCGGTTAAGAACCACTGGTTTAATGCGTTGCTTTGAAACGCAATCGATTTGTTTGAGGAAGAAATTAAAGTCATGGATTCCTCATTTTAGTATAAAACTATTTTGTAAATTCCACCGATGCTGGTGGTCTGATCACGTGACTGTCATTTTAATACAGGCCTTGTGAATATTGTCATGTGTCATTCGACAATCACTGCGTCATGTAAAATAGTCGTCCAATATGCATCGATTCTCTCGCCCGAGAGAGATTCCTCTGCTGCTGAGTATGTGTGTAAACAGTCGTGTTATGCAATGGACGGTTCCGATGTCGATCGGACAGCGGAATATTTCGCCAACGTTACGATGCAAACAAACATCGCTTTCCTTCTCATAATTCAGAGGTTCTGTCAAGACCAGCGTCGATGCTTTTGCCGTTTCTCTCGTCGATTCCTCTCTATCTGCCTCCGTCGGCCATTTCCCATAAAGGTCCCGTGTACATTTGCTTCGCTTCAGCCATTTGCAGCAGCAGCAGCAGCAGCAGCAGCAGCAGCATTTGTGGATACAGATGGTTTTCTGTGCGCTGCTACCGAGGGGCAACTGCTTAGACAGACCCTGTCTCGTGGACGCCCTGTATTCCACGGGCCTATGCACCGGCAGACACATAGCCCGACGAATACGCCCTCGGACTCTCTGTCTCTGTCTCCCGCTCTGTCTCCCTCTCCCCCTCTTTCTCCTTCGCTCTCTAATAGGCATAAGATATTCTGTCGTGGTCTGAGGGACTGTTGTCGACTTAGGCAACGATGTGCCGCGAATCTACGAATTCAATAAACTTCTTTTGGCGGCCGTCGCCGGTCGAACGCAGGCCGCCGCCGCCGCCTCCTCAGCGGTGGCGCTCGTAGAGGCAGCGGCCGCCGACCGACTGCCCGTCCGCCGCCGCCGCCGCCGCCGCCGCCGTCGCCGGGCGGTCGGTCGGTCGGTCGATCGGTCGGTGACATCAATATCTTAAGCCATCGGACGAAAGGAGGAGCGGCGGAGCTTAATTACCGAGCGCTGCGCCGACGGACGAGGTTCGGCGTCGTCTGCTCTTCCTGCGCCCGCCATGTTCTAAGAGAGAGAGAGCGCCAAACGACGCTTTTCATAATGATCGTCTACGACGAGTCCGCCAAGGTCATTGGAATGCCGAAAGACCGGAACAGGATCTAAGGCGGCGCTATATGAAGACACGAAGAGGGAGAGGGAGAAAAGGAGACGTGTCTTCTGAGGAGATCGACTGCTGCTGCTGCTGCTGCTGACCGCCATTGGGTCCTTTCCCTTCGCCTGTCCATCTTCTGCCGTTGAAACATGGCTGCCCTTTGAGCGTCTCTCGAAGTCAACTGGATGCGAGAAATTCCTCTGCAGTGTAAGATCTGTTACGTGTTATACAGTTAGCTTATCGTTGCGGCGCCTCATTAGACCTGCGTTTGCATAAAGTGATGTCCTGCCATGTCAGGTACTTCGGCAGTTGCATATTCAAATGTGGTAATCAGAATGGGATTTCAGTATAAGCCTGAGACATGTGCTTATGTGGCGAAGAGAGTGGCTTTAGGCTGTTTCTGCTTTTAATATCGCGCCATATTGAAGGAACATTGCATCACGTGCACCAAGCGCGTCATTACGAAGACAAGTAAACGAATTGCGATTTCTGGCGTTTAGTTGTTTAGCAAAGGAGACGAAACGCCGAGGTGATGTTCATGCGAAATGGAAGATGTTCACAGCTGAGACAAATAGCTCTGCTTCGAATTAAACATTTCCGAGTCTCAAACGCATATCGGGTTTCAAAAAATCGACAGAAGACAACTGACTGACGCTTAGTAATAATAGTTAGCGCACCTGCCTAGTGTCCAATCGTTTGTTATTCTGTTGTGGCGTCTGTTTCGTCTGCGTTCCTAACTTCCTGCTTCAGATGAAGCTAGATTTCAACGCTCTCTAGGCTAAAGGATAAATCGTCACCCGTTTCTAAGATATGAAAACAATCGAAGGACTGAAGAGGGAATGCCATGTCAGATGCAGTGCAATGTCAACGAACGAAGAGATGGACTATTCGCAGCAAAACATCATCTCCCTCCACAGACCAAGAGAAATGTTTCATACGATTGAGAAATCTTCACTAAAGTTGAGAATGCTATACTCAGACTTCCTGAGAAACGCTGAGACGAAAACGCTTTGAATCTGCCATTGAACGAGACAGAGAGAGAGAGAGAGAGAGAGAGAGAGAGAGAGAGAGAGAGAGAGAGACTGCCATTTTCGGCGCCTGAATTATGACGTTTCAATGTCATTAGAAGCTTCCTTCCAGGAAAGTATCTCGAGAATCTGGATCAGTGCTGAAGTTTGGAGAATGGAGTGGGAGGAGGAGTATCGGGTGCTGCCACTGCAGCTGATTTTTCAACTTTCTCGGATAAAGACAGATGAAGATAATTCAAAAGCAGAATCCAAAGATTTAAAGCTTCTGCCGAAAGCATTCGAAAAGGCTCGAATCATCAGAAATCCAGGCATCTTTGCAGAGACTGCCATGCCAAGAGTCCAAGCGCAACTGAAAGTGTGACGTCAAGTGAAAAGAAGAACCACCTGTTGTCGTTCGAAGAAGGCTTTCGATGGAAACGTCGTCTGCTTCTCTCCTCGGCAGACGATGGCGTTGTACTTTCGTCTGCGTTATTTCCGTTGAACTCTGAGGCCCAGTAAGTGCAGAGAGAAGGAGAGAAGGAGAGAGAGAGAGGGGGGACACTGGAATAACTGTCGTCGTCTTCGTTCTGGGACAAAGTACAGCGCATCTGGACTTCGTCGTCATCGTTGGAGAGGGTCGATCCAGGTGGATTAGATGGATTCAAGTCTCAGGTGCGTCCACAGGTGGACTCAGGTGTGCGATGAATTCGACCCACAGCCTCGAAGACCCTTCGCCGCTGACTGCCCTGCGGTGTCAAGACCCAGCGACTGCGAAGGAAAGGCGTCAGACGCTTCCACTCTATAATGACAACGAAGAACGGTAGGTGGCTCTGCTCTGCCGAGGCGTGTGCATGGTGGCGCCATTAACATTATATTGCACTTTCTCTTGAGGTGGTTTCTCTGTGCTCTCCAATCAGCTGTCTCTGTCTAATTAAGCAGAGGTTCCTATGCGTCGAATGATCGGTCGTGCACTGCGTCTGTTGTGGGTTCGAATTCTGTCTTCGCACAAAAGTGTTCGACCGCAAAGCAGCCCTGTACATGAACTTGCATTTCCAATTATTACAGATCACCTTCATTGCTAATACAATCAAGAATTAGATTAGATACGCGTAAAACAATATGTATATCTGCTACTCAGCTGAGCAATTGGAGCACTAAAGGACGAGTTCTCAGACAACAACAACAACAACAACACTTATGCTCATCATCATCATCATCATCATCACCACCACCACCACCACCACCACCACCAAACTGTTGACAGAGAAGAGTGGCGCCCCTGGCACCCAGGATCATTCAACCGGCATTTGCTGGGCATTGGAATCGACGATGAGTTAATGTCAACAGTTTTACGACATTCGACAGAAGTCTCAGCTTCAGCTCTCCCTCTTCCTCTCTCTCGTCCTCTCTCTCACTCTCACTCTTCCTCTCCCTCTTCCTCTTCATCTCCCTCTTCCAAGTGAAATTACCAGCAACTTATTCGATGGCATGAAACAAAATCAAGAGAGAGAGAGAGAGAGACAGAGACAGACAGACAGACAGACAGAGACAGAGAGACTACACGCATACGCTTTGAAACGGAGAGAGAGAGAGAGAGAGAGAGAGAGAGAGAGAGAGAGAGAGAGAGAGAGAGAGAGGTGAGGGACTGTTTGTCCGAGGGCGATTGGCATTCTATTGATCAGACGTTTAGAGTTCGATCATTGATCCGGACTCCGGAGCGGTGGTTGTGCAGTGCTGATCTGCTGCAGGAAAAGCTCGGCACTTGGGAAGAGGTGCGAGCGCAGACGATGCACTTTGCGGCTTCGTTTGATTGAAGCGTTCGAAGTTCGTTCTGCTCTGTTGAACATCGCAACCGCAGAAGATGATTTATTCCGGAGCTTTTGTGGAAACATTTCGCCGCGCAGTGTTGCTATTGGTCGACTCTAGTGACCTTACAGCAAACGAATGTTGTAAAGCAGAGGTCCCTAGACAGCCATCCCTCCCTTCGCCGATTCCCCCATGACAGCCCTCCCTCAAACGAATGCAACAGGGAAATAGCCCCTCACAAATGACAAATGTTTTCTCGTTTTAGAAATTTTGGTCCACGAAGAAGCTTTGCTATGAAGAAACTGTTAGATGCGAAAACGTTTGAGAAATGTGACTTTAAAAAGTATTATTACAAAACAAAATGAGTGCAGGGATGTGATGTTTTCTGTTTTGGTCGTGCATGGCAACGAAGAGGGAGGGGCAGGGGAGGTGGCGATGTGACTTGAGTTTCCTGTTTTTCTTTTCTCAGAGTCCGTAAATACAAAGACCGATTCTCGTTTCTGAGAAATTCCAAGTTCTTACGAGATCTGGAAAACGACAGTGTGGACTCGGAGCTGATCGAAGAGGAGCTGAGCGCCCTTCAGCAGGTGCCAATTGGGTGAGTCACTCATCATCGGCGCCACACTCACCATTGCTCCGCCAGACACCCTACCCCTCACTCACTCACTCACTCACACTCACTCACTCACTCACTCACTCACACACAAACAACCATCAAGCGCAGGTGACGAAAGTCTCATTTCAGACGATGGTTCTGATTCCACTTGGAATTGTTCTTCGGCGTCATTTTGCTTCTTTTGCTGATCAAAACATCGATCGTAAGCGAGGAAATTAACGTCAACGACATTAGGGCCTATAGAGGGCGAATTTCTGATGCAAGGTATTTAAGTTAAGCATATGCTGATGAATAATGATGATGAGATAGAAATAGTTAGAGAGAGAGAGAGAGAGAGAGAGAGAGAGAGAGAGAGAGAGAGAGAGAGCTTGTGAAGTCGGCTTTAGCTAATTTACATTGGCGTTGCTTTTTCATTTGAGAAGATTAAAAACTGAATTGTAAAAATGCTGAAGACAAGAGTCAAGACAGAATGAAGCGTACAACGATATAAGGACATCTTTATATCCACATGCACAAGTCATCAAAGAGAGAGACAGAGGGAAGGAGAAAGAAGGGGACTCTTGTCTGTCGAATTCTTTCCGTTGAGTTGAAGAATTATAGATTTGGAGAAGGACTTTGATTGTCGTCAGTCTGTGTTCGTTGTTGCTTGAAGATGCAGCTGATGCTTCGGTCGCTCTGCTCCAGAGCATTCGACGTCTACTGTCTGGCAGTCAGTAGACAGTGCAGCCGTCTGCTGCTGCGTCTGCTATTGCTGTGGTGGTAGTTGCGATGCCACTCGGATCTCTTTTCGATTTCATTTATACCGACTGACGTCATCACATTCGATCGTCTCTCTCTCCCTCTCTCTCCCCCCCTCTCTCTCCCTCTCTCTCTCCCTGTCTCTCGTCACCAGAGTGTTTGTTTTCTTGTATTTCGTCACCAGATAACGAAGATGCAGCTGTCGCTTTTTCTACGGCGCCGAATGCTGATATGCGCTGAAGCAATTCGTTCGCTGTGACACACTCAGCACCATCTGTGCACTGAGTCACAGAAACAGAATGCATAGACCATATAGGGCCATAGGGCCAGGCCATAGGGCCAGGCCATAGGGCCAAGTAGGGCCATAGGGCCATTTGCCAGACGCAGTCCACTGTTCATTCTCTTCTATTGGTAGAGAACCCCGTCAGGCGTATAGCAGTGTACACGCGTCCTCTGTCTGACTGGTGTTTCCTCAATCTGATCTGTTGTGGATGAGTTTGAAGTGTAGTCGACTAACTCTCTTTATATAATTATATTGTATGCGGTGCTGTTGTTATCAGAGTTGTCCATGCGAATGGAGTCCCACGGGAATTGTCACATGGAATGGGACGGAATGGGACGACACACAATTAGTAGACACTAAGCCTAAACTTTCATAAATTTGATTTCATAATTTCATTTGAACCCTTCTTCCATGTTAATATTTCATATTAAATTATTATGGAAATCCCATGGAATGGGATGGAATGGGACAGAAAATATGTTCCACTGACAAGCCTGGTCATTATTTTCTGTTGTTATCTAAATGTCAGAGAGTGTTGTGAGCCCTTCCACCTGAGATCCTAATGCAGTCTCTGTGTAAGATTGTAATGTCGTTTGGTTGTCATAAGAGAAGAGGAGGAGGAGGAGGAGGAGGAGGAGGAGGAGGAAGAAGAAGAAGAAGAAGAAGAAGAGGAGGAGGAGGAAGAAGAAGAAGAAGAAGAAGAAGTAGAGGAGGAGGAGGAAGAAGAAGAAGAGGAATGAGAAGAAGACGTTGTATTCGATGTGTGATGTGTTTTTGTTGCAGTACGAGAGACAGAGTGGCGAAATTCCTCCAAAGCAATCCAGTTCAGATCCTGTTGTGTGTCATTGTCCTGCTGGATGCTGGAATTGTCATTGCGCAAATTCTGCTCGACCTCAACTCCGTTAAAGGTCAAATATTTTCATCGAATGCCTTTCCATAAAGTTCTTTCGTTCTCTGTCCTTCGATCAATCATCTCAATGGTGATCATAGATCGTCATAGTTATTCGTCGTCGCACAGTTTGTCTAATTGTTCCATAGACTGATCCTCGGCTGCTGAGGCTGAATTCACCGAGGACTGAATGATGCCCCGCATGCAGACAGTCTGGACTTAAGACGATGCTTTCATTTCAGAGAAACTGCATCGACGGGACTTTCAGTTGTCCAGTCTCCTCAGATACATTAAGGAAGCAGAGGCCGAGAAACTTCACGGCTACGAAGGCGGCGACGTCGACCTCATCCTTCGAATGCTCTACGACCCAACGACCGTCAAAGACACGGCCAACAGAACGGGCAACATGACGACGGCAAGGGGCCACCACCACCGGCCCCGGCCCCACGCCCCGGCCGCCCCCGCCGCAGCCGCCGCCGCAGCCGCCGCCGCCGACCAAGACACGTCGCCAAGGCCAGGCAGTTGGCCGTCGCAGGCGGCGGCGGCGGCGGCGGTCAACGGGATGCACTTGGTGGAAGAGGGAGAGAACGACATTCTGCACGAAGTGGCCCACGGTCTGCACTTCGCCAGCATTGCACTTCTCGGATTTCTTGTTGTCGAGGTGAGTGAAGTTCCGCGTCGCTTGTTACGTCATCGTGTGACTGTGAGAACCATGACAGTGACGTCACGGCACTAAGCTGATCTTTAAGATGACGTCACGGCGGCTCTTTTTAGGCTGGAGTTTGTAAGACGGCGCGCTACAACTTTGCACCTGTAATTTTCGCACTACCTTGGGATTGTTGCAGCCGCTTGGTGTCGCTAGTTTCAGATTTAAAATGTGTACTCTACTATGAAGAACGACATAGATTGCAATTAAGCAGTCGAACTGTTTGCCTCAGCTGAAAAAGACAATTAACGTAAGGTTGTTAATAATTTCATTCTGCCGGAGAATTGTCCTGAAATACGCTTATTGCCAACCGCTAGGTGCGTTTTTCACCAAAATGCCTTAGTATTATGAGATAGGCGTTAAACAGGGCCAATGACCATAAATGGTCGCCATAAATGAATAAGTTAACGTCAACTGATCATAGAATCCTCTTCGTGTTTATTGAAGGATCTCATCAAGATAATAGCAATGGGAAGGACGTTCTTCAAACACAAAATCGAGGTAAAATGCTAATGCTAATAATAATAATAATATAATAATAATAATATAATATAATAATAATAATAATAATAATAATAATAATAATAATAATAATAATAATAATAATAATAATAATAATAATAATAATAATAATAATAATAATAATAATATATTTCCGACGGAAAACGACCGGATGGCTGCACTCTCATCCCATGGAGGACAGGAAAATGCGTTATCTGGGACGTTACGGTCGCAGACACTTTCGCCGCTTCCTACTGTCATCAGACAGCATCAACTGCGGGTGCTGCAGCCGAACGTGCAGCCGAAAGGAAAACGGCCAAATACCTTCAACTGTCTGGGTCGTACCGTTTCATCCCTCTGGCTCTGGAGACGATAAGGCCAATCAACGAAGAAGGTCTCCGCTTCCTAAAGGAAATCGGCGGTCTTCTTATGCGACAATCCGGATATGAAAGAGAAACATCCTTTCTGCTACAGCGAATATCAGTGACACTCCAGAGATTTAACGCTGTCGCCTTCCGAGGAGCTTTCAAGACATAATTATAATAATAATGACGCGAAAGGAACAGGCGTTTATAATAATAATAATAATAATAATAATAATAATAATAATAATAATAATAATAATAATAATAATAATAATAATAATAATAATAATAATAATAATAATAATAATAATATATGTATATAATTCTCTTTGTCCGGTAAGGTAAGGTAAGTTTGTCAGACACGATACAAGGCAGATGTTGGAAGACGACGTTGCTATTAGACTATTGGTAACCAAACTTTATTATCGAAGGAGCGTTTGACGCTGCGTATTCATTGCAGCCTATTAACGAATCGTCCTGATTGCCTGCACGTTGTACGGCACCACTGGCGACGCAGTACACCGTGTGGCGCCGTGGGCCCTACTGGGGACGCAGTCCCCCGTGTTGGGCCGTACCCTGTAGACCCTACTGGAAGGGGGCACAGCCTCCCGTCGTAAACCAAGCACCAACTGACGTGGGGGCCGTAGGCCCTACTGGGGCGCAGCCTCCCGTCGGAGACCAAGCCCAAGCCCCCGAGGAAGGCCGTAGGCCGCTAAGGGGCGCAGCCCCCATGTTAGACCGTAGGCCTTACTGGGGGCGCATCCTCCCGTAGGACTCATTACCACATTAGGGGCGCAGCCTCCCGTAGGGTGCAGCCCCACATGTGGTGCCTCAGGTCTTACTGGGGGCGGAGCCCCCATGTGAGGCCGTAGGCCTTACTGGGGCGCAGCCTCCCGTAGGGCGCAGCCTCACATGTGGGGCCGCAGCCCCCATGTGAGGCCGTAGGCCTTACTGGGGGCGCAGCTTCTAGCCCCAGCCCCCGTGGGGGCTTTATCCTACACTGGGGCACAGCCCCTCAGGGAGAAAAAAATCCAAGCCCTCCGTGGAAGACAAAGCCCCTTTGGGTCCGAAAGCCCAAAAGGAGCCGTATGCCCAAAAGGGGGCCGTAGGTAACACTGGAGGGCGCATCCCTTATGGGAGACCAAATCCAAATGGAATCGATGGGCGTTATTGTGTGTAGCCCCTGTGGTGGGGGAGGGGAACATGGCCACCCAGTGAGCACATAGGACACGTTTTAAATGATAATCTACGCATTCACCTTACAGTTTCAGATTTAAAATTTTTTATATGTAATAATGCGAACTTTTGCCAAAAAATCGGGGAAGGTGATAGCCACTCTCCCCGTCATTTTTGACGGGTTAAAAGCTAGTTTATATATAAAACTATAGAATTTGCCTGCATTTGAGTTTCAAGCGTTTACTCGATGACAGGCAGACGTCAAAGAACGAACCCAATCCGATGTTGAACAACAGCGTCTAGAGACCTCGTTGTCTTTTGTCGGAAGTCTTTCGCAATTTGTCGTGTGCCCTTTGCCCCCGATGGACTTCGCTGTTGTTGTTGTTATTGTTGTTATTGTTGTTGTTGTTGTTAACATAAAGCGGTTGTTTTAGATCTTCGACGCTGTCATCATAGTTTCGTCTTTTGCCATTGACATCGTCTTCCTCGGAGGAGTGTCGGGGGAGGAGGGGCAGAAGGCGGCAGCTGTTCTTGTTATTCTTCTTCTTTGGCGAATAGCAAGAGTCGTTGACGGTTCGTATTAGCAAGTGCTTGGCCAATAGAATGCTCCGGCAATTTGTCTAAGCAAGAAGGTAACTAACAACGTCATCTCTGGCACAGGTCTTCACAGGGTGCAGTCCTAGTTTTCCAAGTCTTAAGTCTCACCACTCAGCCCTGATCTACTGCCCATGGAGTACACGATGGGTTCTCTTTTGATTCCCCACTTTAGAATGCTCGTCTTTTCCACCTTAATAAACTCCCTCATCCAGGACCGCCGAGAAGGGACAGGGGAGGCAAGTGCACAGGGGCCCGGCGGCCCGGAGGGGGCCCGGGGCGATGATGAAGACGTATTATCAACAAATAAACACAAAAAAGGTCACGACGGTATATGCACAGGGGCCCGGCGAGTAAAATGGGGGCGGGCATTGTAAACAGTGTAAAAAAACAGCGATAAGAAAAAAAGGTCATCGCCAGTTTTCGAGAGTTGCCTCACCGTATCGGTCGTGAAATCAATGACAAGCAATAAAAAGGTCGTCAGCAATTTTCGAATTTTCTCCAAGACCCGCCGGTACTTCTGCACAGGGGCCCAGAATATCTCTCGGCGGGCCGCTGCCCCCATCCAAAGGCATCGACTTTCTTACCAACGATTCTTCACTGTGTGTCGTTTCTCTTTGAATCTGTCTCGCCTGCTTCATTTCAGCATCGGCGACTTCCATCTAACTCAACCTCAGTTCATTATTCTCAATCGAATTTTCTTTTCCTATTCTAGAAATCGAACTTTCATCGAGGTTTTTCCTCTGAATGTTAACTCGCCATCTTCATTGGCTCATCGTTGGGTGCCCAGAGAGAGAGAGAGAGAGAGAGAGAGAGAGAGAGAGAGAGAGAGAGAGAGAGACAGACAGACAGACAGACAGACAGACAGACAGACAGACAGACAGACAGAGACAGACAAAGACAGACAGATGGATTGGCTTAAAACGAAGACGCAGTATATGCTTGTTACTAATGATAGACAGGCGTGCATCGGCCTCGTCATCATACGACAGAAAAGAGGAGGAGGAGGAGGAGGAGGAGGAGGAGGAGGAGGAGGAGGAGGAGGAGGAGCCTTAGATTCGATGGTTTTCTCTGTTTATTATTCAGGTATCGTTGTGACTGTGAAGCAGCGACAGGAGTTTCGAATCCGTCTTCAGAAGAGAGCGAGGAGAATGGCAGAGAAGAAACTGGAGTCATTCGAAGAGGAGCGTCATGCTAAGACGGTCATCATCCATGTTTAGCTCCAAACACTAAAAAAACTCAACGAAGTATCCGCGTTTAGACTTCGCTTCCACTTAGGAATTTCTCCCGTTGGACTGAATATCGAAGTTTCTTGTCTATGATAGTTTTTCCTTTCGTAAAATTCTCTCCATTAGAAAGGTCCATTCGCCATTTACATTCGGAATTTAGTTTTTATTTAAATTGGAAATCTAGAAACTGAAATTCAACAATCAACAGAAAAACTTTCTTACGATCGCCTTCTCTGCCAATTGGCTGATTTAGATCAATGCCTTCGTAATTGCGTCTTCTTTTCTTCTTCTTCTTCAGAGACAAATAGAAGCCTTGAAGGACCTGTGTACTAAAGCTGGAATAACAGACGCTGACATCGCCGCCTGTACTCCCATTGGTCAGTGTCAGTGTCTCACTGCTCCTGTTTTCAACTAATCACAGAAATTAATACTCGCTGCAATTAGTCTGTCGTCTATCTTTTCAAACGTTAAAGCCAATTGGCGCCATCTTAGACAGTGGTAACCATGGAAACAAATGATTGGATAGTCGTTTGATGGTCATTTTAGACCCGAAGCGGGTAAATACGACGTTGTCTGCGTTGTCTTCGGTGGCCCGTCTGTCGGTCAGTATGACGATGCTGATGTCTTCGGGAGTGTATCGACCCCGTCTCCTAGACGACCGATTCATTCTTCCGAAGCTGCTGAATCCCCGGGCGAAGGGTCCGTCTCCCCAGAGGCGCTCTGGGGTCCTGCCGCGCATCGAGAGTCTTCCCATCATGAGGAACAACAGCGCCACTTCTTCGTCCGCTGCCAAGAAGCAGAGACGCAACCGGAAGTCGATGCCCGGAAAGATCGGAAGCAAGAACGGAAACGGAAACGGAGGAGGAGGAGGAACGGCGACGACCGATATGACGACGACAGTCAAAGCGAACGAGGAATGCAGTCACGTGACCATCGAGTCAACGACGTCATCGTGCGCGTCTGGACCGGAAGTGGAACAACTGAACGACGGAGGAGGAGGAGGAGGAGGAGAGACGAAGGAGGTCGACGAAGACGAATGGATGGAGAGTCCGATCAACACTTCCGGGATCCAGATCGTCATCGACAGAGTGTCAGACGATGAGTCAACGAGAGGAAGACAGCGGCAGGAGGAGGAGGAGGAGGGGAATTCCAGTTCCGGTCATGCAATTCCGTCTGATGTCACTCCTCCTGATCAGCTTCCAGGTCGTCACAGAGGATGCCACGGTTCAGATTCTGAAATCCAGATCCGTCCGAAAGAAAAGCGCGCTTGTTCCGTTGACATCGAAAGGGAAACGGCCGTTTGCTTTTCTTTCAACAAAGCGTCCGGAATAGAAGAAGAGGAAGAAGAACTTTCGCCCGATCATTCTCCTCCCTCTCCCCCTCTTCCCCCAACTGCTGGTGACGTCACCGACAGATCCAGCAGAGGTCTCGCGTCTACTCCCACCTACGAGGAGGAGGAGGAGGAAGAGGAGGAGTCTGGCTCCAGGAGCCGTTGCCATGGAAGCAGGCAGACGACGACGAGACGACGTCCGGTGACGTCATCGGGTGACGTCATCGGCGGCGGCTGCAGTCCGGCGGCGCCGATGTCCGTTCGTCTGTGCTTCAGTCAACCGTCGACTGATTCGTCCGTCAACGGAATGACGCCTGATGAGGAGGAAGGAGTAGAGGAGGAGGAGGAGGAGGAGTCAGTCTCCATCGTCGGAGGAGGAGGAGGAAGAGGAAGAGGAGAGGACCCTCGTTTCCCTTCGGCTGCGGGGAAATCTCATCAGCCCAGCAATAGTCACTCCGTCATGCTCAGCGACACTTAATATAGCAATTGTTGACTCAAAGCGACAGATCGATGAGATCGATCATTGATCGTCGATTGCCAATCATCAGTCGAAGTTTCGATTGATCTGTCATTGATTTCGATCGATCGCCCGTAGATCACGTGGTCATCCAGTTGCTTCTACGCATTCGTAACTATTAAGCAATAGCTTAAGCCACTGTAAATATACGTGTGCTTAATTTTTACTAGCCGCTGTCAATTTTTAAATGTACCGATTACCACAGATCAATGCAATTCGTGCGATGATAGGAGATGCTATTGAAGAGATTATTATGAGTAAAGGCTTCGTTGGTTCACCGAGGAGCAGTGCACAAAGAACAGGCAAAGCACAGTACAGCAATTGCTATTCTACAACATCTACTAGGATCTGTTGAAGTAGAAACTGCTGAAGAGACTCCCCATGGAACTCAATTGCATTCGATGTGATCTCAAGGAGAAGAAAGACAGGTTTGAAAACAGAAGAAGACAATTGCTACCTGTATTTTAGCAGCTTCCTCTATGGATATGAGACGTGGACGATTGGAAAAGACCAATAAAGCGCAATATTTGCCGTTTGAGGAACAAATGCAAGAGATTCCAGTCCAAGGAATCATTGACGCAAAAGGTAAAACGGAAGAGTAAGTCTATGTAGAGCCTATAGAGCCTATATTGTTGTGATGGCTCTAGTCTAGACAAGAAGGGAAGATCACACAGAGAATGGTTTTATGAAATAAGTGCCACATCTCTCGGAGCAAACAACACCAACAGGAGAAAACTGCAGAACGGAAGTTCAGATGATGATGATGACAACGACGACGACGACGATGCTAATGGTGCATGTTGTAGAACTAACTTCACTCTTGATTAGTCAGTAGCCATGTCAGCAATGTAAATGCAAGCCACAGTTTCATCGATAAAGCTTCTTAGGTCGACTTTTTGGGGCAAAGGAAGGATATTCCCCAGTAGATGTACTAATTCATGTCATACCATTCAATGTTACAAAACTACTAAGAAATATCATGTGATCGCTCTCTAGCTCATTTATATATGTATATATATATACATGTATAGTATATAACATGCGTAACTTCTTATTGCCATTTGGTAACTAAAGACCCGTACACATATTTGCTCACAGTTGTGCTGCGCATGCGCAGTTGTCAGACACCTGTTAATCAGATCTTATGCAGAACTGTCAAAAGAATCGTCCGTTTGATTTGGATTGTTCGAAGACTTTGTCTCTATGTTGATCACTTTATTCAAGTTAGGACTTTGATTGTTGGCAGTTTCTTTGTCTATTGATTGGGCGATGTCTGCCTCGTCTTATGTTGTTCTATCATCATCATCATCATCATCATCATCATCATCATCATCATCATCATCATCATCATCATCATCTGTCTTGTGGGTCGGAATAGAAGATATGACTCTTCTAATTCATAAAGGCTCCATTAGGGGACATGTTACCTGGATAAATCCCATTACGAGTCCATTGCGTTGTCATTCGGACAGTTGGCGGACGGATCTTGGATAAAATGAAGCCATGCCTGTTGCAAAAGATGGCGGACGACAGGACTGTTGCGATTCGGGTGAAGAGATGTGCGTCTTAAGAGCCGCTTTTTTCGATTGGAAAGAAGTGTTGCAAGAGTAGAGAGGCTTCGCTCAGACCGTTAATGCTGTTTCGGAAAGTTATTATTTTGTGAACGCAGTTTAATGTCGCATAACCATTCGAGTTGACGCAAGACATAGCAGTCAATCGATCGATGACCTACTGACCTGGAAGCTGATTGGTAGAACGGCTAGGATATCCGGCTAAATTATCCGTGTGAGAATGCAATCGCATTCGCCCGGATATATCCGTGAGTGATTTTTTTGTCCCAAACAAAAGTTTTACGGATATTTTTTAAAGTGGAGCACCCGTCGTTTAATGCCAGCTTACCATTCACACGGACATTGTCCGGGTTACTACTTAGGGGATATATCCCCGTCACGCATCCCCTAATGGAGCCGCAACTTTAAGAGACTGTCATGTTTTCCTCGTGTCATGCTGTCACTGTCACTGTCATGTGGATTTAGGTCTCCATCAAATGATTCCGTCTTCCAATTTCAGAAAATGCAAACTGTTTTAAGGTGTTGTCTGAAGTTTGAACATCGCCCATAGGCTGCCTATCTATTGCAGCAGCAGCAGCAGTCAGCCTCTCCTCAGACATTAGTAGACAGAGTGGTTAAAAGATGCTCTTATTAGCATAATAACGCTTTGATGTCAATGGTTGACGACATATTCATGGGTAACAGCGATCAGCGAAGACCCCCAATGGAGGAGGCGGCGTCAGTTGTTCTGTCGTCCTCTGTAATATGCAAGCAAAGCGGCGGCGGCGCCTCTGGCCATCGCAGAGAGTCAGTGTTTCTTTTGCGTATTTGAGCGTCTTATAGAATGCCTTAGTTGTGTTTTGTCCAGTTTTGATGTGCGCTGTTCTTTCCGATTTTAATGAAGTTTGGCTGAACACTGTTTTTACTGAACTTTCTGTGATACATTTATTCGTTTTTTAAAATATTTTCGTTAGCCTTTTGTTTTTTTAAAATATTAATGGAGTTTAAATATTATTTGTTGTAAATGTCTGTTTTTTGCTTGGAAGAAGTGCTGCTGTTATATCGCTACACATTGCATTCATAGATGGATGGAGAAGCAAACATTCATGGCAGATAGGATCACGCTAAAAGATACATTTGTCTAAATCTGCTCACTCTGCAATCGAATTAGAATGTTCCGCGTGAATATTTTATGGACCAAAGTCCACACTATCTGCAAACCATTTCTCAGCAAACGGAAGTGACGTGAGTGAGCGCTTGAGCTGCGTTCAAATAAACCCTGGTCTACGTCTGTGAAATAAATGCCACTTAATCTCCAAATCGTTTCATTGCAATAGAACAAAAAGCAAATCGCAAGAATGTCTGTAGGAATCATTTAACCACCATTTCAAGAAGTGTCCTCTCATCATTTGTGCGATTTTTGTTCTGTTTGGTGAGACTTCCAAACACCCATAATAATAAATAATAATAATAATATAATAATAATAATAATAATAATAATAATAATAATAATAATAATAATAATAATAATAGCAAGGTTTAGAGTGGTTGAGTAGGATCTGCCCTGTGTGTGAGAGCCAGTATGTTCCACGCGGCCATTCATTCCCATAATGGTCAGTTGGTCACTCGCTGTGTAATTTCATTCTTTGCCCTCTTGTCCTCTAATAGATGTTTGTTCCTGTATTCTCCTTCTTATACGCATAGAATTTGAAGATTCCGAACAATCTGTTCGAAATCTAGTTAAATGCTCTGCTTTCCGATGTATCGCATATTCGTCGAATGATAAGAAAGCACGAGACACGTCTTAATAGGAAAGATGTTGGCTTCTGTTGGACTGCCTGTGTGTAATCGAAGGAAATGTTCATTGCTGTATGCATTGTATATACGAAGGCGTTTTCATTACAATTTCCTACAGATGTCTTTGCGTTGTTTCTAATTTTGCCAGAGTCACTTGATTCAGTCCCATTGCAAATCAGCGAATTCAGTGAAATAATTAATCAGAGGAGACGCATTTCATTCTGACACAATATCTGAAAGCAATTCTAACTCTGACTTTGTACGACGCATACAGAATGGCCATTGGCAGATCGCAAAGACTTACTAAGATAACAAAGAGTCACAGACTCGGTTAATTAATTAATACAGCAAATTGCTGATGAAAGACTGATTACTCTGAAGACCTTTTTTGAAACAACAAATTCTTCGAACTTATTTCAAATGGGATTCATGGTTAAGTTCAAGCTTATATCGATCAATTTTCTTCACTTTTCAAAGAATTTTGGGGAAGGGAAATGAACGCTAAGATTTTACAGAAGGAAGGCTAAGTTTTCGTCGTAGAGAAACACTTTTATATCCAAATTCAGTGGACGCTGTGTTTTTACCCACGGCTCATCCATTCGTAAAGCATTTTGTTGTCTGACACTTGACGACCAATTTAGCTTTCGTTTACAATGTACATGTATTCTGCCATGAACTCATCACAGATTCTTTTGTCTCTCTTCGGAGGCAAGCGAGATCTTTGGCCACAATCAATGTCACAACGGACAGTCGACTGCGGATGTTTCCTTGTTCAATTGTGGTCTTCTTTTGCGTACACTGATAGCAACTCGCAGCCGAACATCGCCAGAGTTTAACTTTTCCAATCTGTGTGTGGCTCCACCTCAGATTTTATCCCGACACCAGTGTTCAGTTGATTTAATTGCACAGAGGAGAATGCGAGGAATCGGTAGATCATCTATTCACGTTGGTTAAGTGTATCTTTAAAATGCAAAGAGATGCATTTTGTAGCGAAAGATCTTGTTTGGTTGAGATGAAACCTTCAGCAAGATAGAAGTCTGTGGTTTAGTATTAGAGCTCATATGTAGGCTACTTATAGTAGGATAGCAAAATACTTGCTAGTATTGGATGCTGAGAAGTATTCGTGGGTGGTGCTTTATAATCTTCATTTCAACGGCGAGATATCAAAGCTATCCACGGAACCGTCCTTTATCTTGATTGGCCAAAGGAATTCCAGTCGAAGATTAATCCGCAGTTTCTTCCGCGAATTCATCGGTCGTAAGACGCCGATCATCATCCGCTGTCTACGGGGAATCGCATAAAATCTGCAGTGGCAGCATCGACGTTGTGTTTCCAATTGGCGCGGAGCTATTGAGAAGCTGCCTTGGCCCTCTGGTGACTGGCGCTGCCAATAGATTCCCGATCGGACCTCAACGCCTTCGACCGGTCTGTCTCATTCACCACCTGATTGCCCAGGTGTCCGCCCACCCCACCCACCCACCTCACCCCTCCCCTTCTACCTACTCGAGCGTCGGCTGCAGTAGGTGGTGCCATTGGCAGACGCCGGAGATCTCTGTGCACAAGAAGGAGTTCTGACATTCGATATTTCGGCGAATCGACTTCGATGAAACCGCAAAACTCTAAACTGCGGCTGACCGGACATTCACTCAGCGGAGAAATATCGAGTAGTTCATATTAGGCCTCAACATTAACCCTCTGACAGCTGCTTTGCCATTTACCAAACTGACGACCATCGAACTTTGAAGCTGCTTCGAGTTGCTCTCAACTTGCGAAGAATACTTTCAGAATTTTTCTCGTGATTGGACTCGGAATGCCTCATCCGAAGACATTTTAACTACAGGTCACGTGTCGTTCATAAAACGACCTCGGTCTGACGTCAACTATGAAAATGACGTCATTATACTTAATTTACGTCATGGTGGCGTTTCCGCTAAGCTGTTCACTTCCGGCAAAAGGCGGAAGTGGATCGACGACGATCGGCTTTCGAATGAGTCGTCAGGAACTGGAAAGACTCGGAATAACACAAGAAGAAGCGGTCGAACAAATCAGACTTCTTCTTCGGGACAATTATCGATGCCCGAGTTCACCCCGGGTCAAGGGGTCACCAGGGGTCAGGTGCAACGCCGCCGCCGCCGCCACTGCAGCCGACGACAACATGCTGAGATATTACATCAGAAACAGAGCAGTGACTTGTAATGATGGAAGCAGGCCTGGGTGAGTATGCTATGTCAGCTGTGTTCTGTCATTTACAGCGTCTAAACTGATTATAATAATCGACATTGTCAAAGCTGTGTCCTTTGTCTGATTAATAGTTGTTCCTTCGTAGAAATCTCTCATTATATCGAGCTTAGTGAGAAGCGGTGGAATGCATAAAGGTGTACAACTGTACATAGTCAAATGTTCCATTCATCGCCGGATCTTACCGTGCGAAGAACTCTCCTACTACCGACTCTCGCGGTCCCTTAACTTAACCTCGCCTTCCGTTCCTCGTTGTCGTGTCAATGTGGCTGCAGTTTTTTCGTGAAGGATCGCTCCTTAAGAATTAAGCGCCGGATTTCTTCACAGCAGCGAGTTTTTTCTTTCAGCCGAGTCACGAGATGGGTTTTTTAACATCGTCACCTTCTGCGTGGCCTTCATTGACATATGTCAGCGCTGTCAAAGAGCTTTTGATTTTGGTTTTTAACTCAGCTACAGCGCTTTATAAATTGTCCTGTTACAATATAATTGCCAACAACAAAATGTATATTTCCAGCAAAATCTATATTTCCAATGTATATGCCTATATATATATGCAATATATACATACTGTATATATTGTGTATATTGTACATGTTGTATATATTGTATAAACTATATACTGCATGTATATACTGTGTGCATATATATATATATATATATATATATATATATATACACATACACTGTATACACGCATCTATATATAATATATATGTGTGTGTGTGTGTCTGCTGCCGTATTTGAGAACTTTCTGCAGTAGGCCTATATCTTTTTCTGTCTGTCTGTCTGTCTGTCTGTCTGTCTGTCTGTCTGTCTGTCTGTCTGTCTGTCTGTCTGTCTGTCTGTCTGTCTGTCTGTCTGTCTGTCTGTCTGTCTGTCTGTCTGTCTGTCTGTCTGTCTGTCTGTCTGTCTGTCTGTCTGTCTGTCTGTCTGTCTGTCTGTCTGTCTGTCTGTCTGTCTGTCTGTCTGTCTGTCTGTCTGTCTGTCTGTTTGTCTGTCTGTCTCTCAGATTGCCTACTTACAAGTCTTACCTGCGACTGCATGCCTACCTGGATTTACTGTGCAAACCATGCAGCCACAAACTACGTATACGGATTACGGATTTTGCCAAAAATGAGCGCTCGTGAATAAGCTGGTGCACTGCGCCAAGCTTGCGGACAGCGCTATAGAAGCTTCGTTTTAACTTACTTACTCTCTCTATATCTATCTATCTATCTATCTATCTATCTATCTATCTATCTATCTATCTATCTATCTTCCTGCCTTTCTCTCTCGTGCAAGTCAGTGTTGCTTAATTGCCTCGAGAGCATCTCTGTTGTTTTGCGTCGTTTTCTTCGTTTCTAGATTTTCTTAAAGAAGACTTCTCATCCATTGACCGTTAAGTGGTTACCTCGTTGAAGCAGTGGCGTGTACACTGTACAGCCAAAGCAAAGTCAATTTGGAAGCTACCATCATCTGGTGGAGATCCGGCACAAACAGAAAGCGCCCCAATTATATACACCCCTATTTGCTGTGCGCCAGGGGCCGAATCGATAATTGTAAAGGGTTTTACTGTAGAAAAAGGTGTTGACAAGCAAAAAAGGTCGTCGGGTAAATTTTTACGCCCCCTCTGGTGTGCGTTCGAGGCCAACGCCCCACCCGTCCCCCTTCTGCACGCTACTGCGTTGAAGCGAATAAAGCGAAGCGAACTTTGGCATGTTGGCAATAGCCCCAGGGTAGGCCTACGTGGGGGGGAGTCCCCTTAATCGGGCCCTGCGCTAGTTTTGCGATTACAGAAATGCAAAACCAATGAGAAAATGTTACACTTTTTTGTCTCAGTCTGAATGCTGATGCTGAATTTAGTGAACCACGGTGTAGACTGACAGTTAGTTTACAGTATTAAATGAACTTCTATAGCGCCATTTTGTAATGCTTCTGGCATCAGTCGATGGTCGTTCCTTGATTTGAATCCTCAACCGGCAGATCTAATGAGTCAGTGAGATTTCCCGGTTCCAGTTATTGCGAATAGACAATAAGACAAATAGAGAAGAGGTAAGTTTTGAGTCTGGGTGGAAATGTCGTAAGCGCCGTCAGCGGCAGAGGGCCGATGAATAGAAGAGTGAATTCCATGGATCGTCGTTTCTCTTATTCGTTCCGCTGTGAATGCTCCAATTGGCCCCCGATCCAATTGGCCAGTAGTTTGCTTCTAACGCTACACAACGATCCAACTGATGGGCTAATTGGACTGCAGAGACAGGGAGAAGGCGGGCAACCAGCGCATGTCGGTGAAGACTGGAGGGGAGGGGGAGGGAGGGGAGGGAGGAGGGGAGGGAGGGGGAGGGAGGAGGAGGGAGGGAGGGAGGGAGGGGGAGGGGGGGGAGGGGAGGGAGGGAGGGAGACAGATGTTGACGTGCTGAGGTCGACCGACGACTTTCCCGCCCTTGGCGTTCTATTTATCTGAACCGCCAGCCGAGAGAACGTTAGATCATCGGCAATGGTGATTGACAGCCTCGTTTTGACGATCGACAGCCTCGTTCCCATGACTGACGTTACTTTTCTCGCCGGTGTCTAAGTGGATCTCTTCGGCGCCGAGAAAGGCGAAGAGTAAGGGTGAGGTGGGTGGAGGGATGAGGTGGGGTGCGGTGGGGTGGGGGGTTCCAAGCGGGACACGAGGAGAGGAGTGTTGAAGGTTGGTCGAATGTGGAATTTGCGTTCCTCGTTACTCGTTGTTTCTAATCTGACGACGGGTGGTTTTACCATCAGGGTGGTTCAAGCGTACTTCTGCCGAGTCCTGCTGGGCGGTCGAAAAATCCGCATCCGCCTAATCAACAGAGGAGGACGAGTGGAAATCGTTAGCGAAACGATTTCTCAGTGAATAGAAAACAGACGACGCAGCCATTGCACGACTCGGAAGAAGAAGACAACGAGCAGCGCTGCGAAGGATGAAAGGAGACGATTGATTGAGCATCGATTGCTTTATTTGAGACCATTGACAGAGTCTGCTGAGAATGATTCAAATTGTTATCTCTGCTTCTGTTTAAAGGTTTTACGTTCGTAAATCACAGAATGGAAGCACAAGATGGCTGATATTCCTCGAAGGTGAGTTACGCTCAACTGATGTCACCGAATGAAGCTCTTAGCTCTGATATTCTGAGCGTTTTAATTCTTAAAAATAGCCCATATATCGCTCACTTTGGCGAAATGTCTTCAGATGCTGTTCGTATGAAATCAGAGTCATTGGCCATGGACGAAATCATCACGGCATACACCAACGTTAGAACTATGTTACACTACCTGAAAAAAATCTAAGACTTCTATGGTATCATTAGATTATGCGCCGAACAACGATGAGCGATATTATTAGATTAAATTGGATTAGATTAAAGATTCCATTTGTAGTCGCAGCCAGCGCCACTGAATTAGAATCCAGAATGTCTTTGAGTGGATGGAAGTTCTATGGATGGAAGCGCTATAGAAATTTCATCTTACTTACTTACTTACTTAATAATTGGATGGGTAACTGATACGAGGATTTTTTATTAATTTTAATTGATGATAAGACTTTTCTAACTCAATGGAAATTATCCGATTCTCTTGTTGTTCTGTTGTTTGATGATAGGCGGTTGGTTCTGTTTTGACAATCGAAGCTGTCATGGGCGCTGGCAAAGTACACCGCATCTCATGAGCTCCAACTACTTACCTGTCTCTCGCAAAGGTAGCATCCAGTTCAATCATTTCATGCTTAGCAGATACGCTCAATCGCTCATCGAAAGGGGCCACTGTTTTCCGCGGGATGCGCGGATTTTGAGCCGGTACGTCCACATTGGGACTGTTGCATTCAGGCTTGGAATCCATTTTAGAGGCTCTGAAAAGAGATCAGCGCAGAACAACCAAGGTGATCAGGAGACGTCCAAGATTAAGCTATGAAGAAAGGCGGATTGACCACTCTGAATAAAAGATGAGTGAGAACAAATTAACGCATTTCATTTAAGACACGTGAAATAAAGGGAAGTGTCACATGAAAGATATTCTTAAGAGCACAGTATGTCGGTGCTCGGGACATGAAACTAGCGAATAAACTATAACAAAGCACTTTATGTTTCTTAGTCAGTTAGCAAACGCAATGAATTGGACGCTAGGAATAAGCCGCTAGAGCGAATGTTCTAAAGGAAATACGACTGAGACAGGTAGAATCAGATTTACGTTCTGTAACAACAACGGGAAATGCAAATGTGTATTCAGCTCTATGCACGACATCGATCTATGCTACATAAGCATTTAGTTTTGCAGTTGCATTAAACAAAATGTTTACGTTGAAATTGTTTGAATGTTCAGGATCTGGTATTTTATCATGGAATTCGGAGGAAAATCCTTTCATCTCAGATGGAAACCTTGTGTAAGTTCAACAACACCAGAATGCAATATCAACTGATTCTCAGATTCTCTTTAAAACGGAAAAAGACTAGTAGTCACTCAGAGAGAAAGAGAGAGAGAGAGAGAGAGAGAGAGAGAGAGATACAGGCAGACAGGCAGACAGACAGACAGACAGACAGACCCAAAGATCTGAACAGGTCATGAATTTTATGCTGAATTGCCGAATGTTAGCGCGTCTTCGTTCTTCTTGGAATCGGTCGTTTAGAGCTTTGTGAGTGACCTTTCATGACTTGGAACCAAACTGTGACTTGACCTGAATACGTACAAGACTAAGCATTTCAGTCTATGGAACTGCAATTGATCGAGGCGTTAATTGATTTCAGATATGTTCCTTACTGTTCGAGTGATTCGTGGAGTGGAACATCACGACCGAAACAGAAAGGCAATGAGGCAATTCGTTAAAAACTCAATCGCTTTCATCGCTTGTTTAAGAGAGAGAGAGAGAGAGAGAGAGAGAGAGAGAGAGAGAGAGAGAGAGAGAGAGAGAGAGAGAGAGAGAGAGGAAAGGTTTTCATTTAAACGCGCATTTGTTCAAGTGTTTCAGTCGAAGGTCATCACGATTAGCTGAGTATCCAGACAAAAACTGTAATGCATAGGACATTTCTAAGGTTATTATAGATTTGGTAATTATAACGATTGTTAATTCTGAATGGGGAAACTGGTGGCGATGTTTCACGATTCCTAGAAATGGCTGTTAATGAAGTTAACGTCGTTTTTGTTTGAAAAGGTGAGTTTGCTTTCATGGGAGCTCTCATATTGGACGAAGTGATTCGAGATCTCCACCACCTGCACGGTCTCTCAACCGCCTCCAGAATATTCTTAGCCGGAAGCAGGTATGCTTTAGGGCAGAGACCTCCATCGCAGTCTCAATGCTGTTGACTTCTATTAATAGCGTAATTCGACTTAGACGCAAACGATTTCTGCAGTCAAATTATCCTGAAATTCTCTTATGAAGTCGGAATTCAATTTCAAAAAAGGAAAAGTACTGTTTAGACGATTAAATCATTTAAATGCTTATTTAAGTCAACTATGATTGACTTTATTAAGCATTTAATAATAAGAGAATGCATGACGGAAGCTGCCAAGTGCCAACCAATAATGCCATCTGAAGGATCGAATGATCAATTATTTATGCGCCAGGAAGACCTGGTCGAAGACGTCTAGATAAAATGGACCAAATCTACGACACACAGTTATCAAGTCACATGACTCGAGATAGAAAAAGTTCAATCAAATCTATGAATTCTGAGCTCCTTAGAGACTAAAAACTAATGATAAGGATGAGGACAACGACGACGACGGCAAAATCATTGTCCGAATTTTGCTTTATCATTAAGATTAACTGATAAATGGAAAGGTACCGCTTTCTGAGTCAACGGTGAAGCCATTGCGGGGAGCGTATAGTCCTTCAGTCCTTCCTGTGCAGGTTAAATCGCGATGTTTCTGTTGAAGCGCCGGTGGAACTGGAGTCCTTCTGAACGTCGATCGTCTGGCAGACGTTGTGTCGTCCCTCGGTTCATCACAAGTGGAAATCCGTGGAATTGCGGACTCCGGGTGGTTCCTCGACAACAGGCAATTCAGAGAAGTGCCTTGCACTGATTCGCACTTCTGTTCGCCGTCAGAAAGTGTCCGAAGAGGATTTCAGTACGTAGACAGCAGCAACGCTCTGACGACACACTAGCACTGCGACAACAATGTCAGTCTCGATTGCATTGACGTCTCTCCCAAATGGAGCATCTATAATGTATAGTGGAGAACATAATTAATTAATAATTGGGTACTGTGTTGACGCTGATGCATGTTTCATCGCCGTGCACCGGTGCTTGTCCTTGTCGTTTTCTGCGCATATAGGCTGTGGCAGGGTCGGTTGCCTCGAGCGTGTCTACTTCGGTTTCCAACTGACCAATGGAAATGCTATTTCGGCCAGAACGTGTACAACTCTCTTCAGAGTAGGTTGTTCTGTATGTCTCTGCATGCATAGAAGTGCATCGTTCTACTTGTAAAAGCCATCAGAGTCGTCTATGCTTCGCGCATCGATTGGCTGTTAAACATGCAGAGAGAATTGGTAGAAACTCGAGTGATGCAATGAGATATCCCGTGGCGTAAATGGAGAAGTAACTGAACGTCTACTAATCTGTATTACCGGGTACTAAGATTAAACTAGCCCTTACTATGAATAATTTCTAAATTATTAAAGCAATTGTTATATTCTCGTTCTACCAGATCGACCATCGTCTCCAATTGCGTAGCCACAATGGGGCACATGGGAGGGGACGTGCCCTCAACTCTGACCTGAACTGGCCGTCAGATTTGAACATAATCGATGAAAAATGCATCAGTTGCATGATGATTGGATGATTTCCGATATGCTGTCAAATAACCTGAAAATGCGCTCCAAATCGTAGTATACCCCTATATTTTTTACCTGGGGCTCCGTCCCAGACCCCGTTGGAGAGCTCTCGACGCTCTCCAATCCTTCTAGTGGAAATTGGAAACGTCGGTCTGGAGAAACTTGTGGGGGTCCTTATTCTGGAAGCCTGACTATACCAGTGATCGTCTCCTTATCTATAACTTTAAGGAGATTTAGAATTGACAATGCGCTCCGTGGAATCATATATCTAGACAAAATGTTCCACTTGCAGCGATGATAGCTTTGATCTTGCGACCAACAGCCGCATTTTGAAGGCATCTTAATTAAACCGGTCAGAGAGAGAGAGAGAGAGAGAGAGAGAGAGAGAGAGAGAGAGAGAGAGACCGTACCTGTCGTGGTTTATCTTACAGCGGTCGTCTTCGTTGTCCAGTATCTGTTTGATGAAGCTCAGCTGTTGGCGGATAACGTTGGTCTCCCGGTGTCTCGTAAGCAGTGGGACTACATTCAGGGCATTGGACAGGAATTCAAAACTACATTAGACAACGTCACGTGAGTCACCTGCAATCTACATACAGCATTTGCTAGAAAATTATTATTTATTCAGAAACTGCGGGAAAAAATTTACTACGAAGCTGTACAATTCGTCGCATTGTAATCGTGCGTAAATTATGAAGACTTTTAAATGGTTTTAATTGGTGAATAAATTCATTATTGACACTTGAGATTCGAGGTTAAGTTCGTTTGTCAAATCCTTGAAACTGGGTAAATGTGGCCTTAGACAGAAGAATTTCCGGCGTTTTGTCTGTTGCAGTGCTCTGTTCGCTCCGGCCTGTCTTTCGCACATGCTCCTGACCAGCAGGCGAGTATCCTGCAATCAGTCTTAACTAATAGCTGCATCGTCATTCTGGCAATTGAAGAAGCTATACTAAGACCTCGGTCTCAGAAGTGAAGACCAGAGGTAGGTTTCGTAATTATCTATCTATCGACCAGAGCGAAGCGGGGTCAACTGAACAGCGGTAAAAGCAGACAGTGTAGTCACGGTATGTGGTCATTGTCTGCCGCTCATTTTGTCTTTGATGTTTGCAGCGATTGGAAGCAATCGACCATAGATGGCGTTTCACTTCCGGAAGCGTTGGCATGCTGGGAGTCGGAGAAGCACGAGTTCAACTGGTACACTACGCTCAAAACTCAGAAGCACCGACACGGACAGATTGCCTCTAAACTACGGTACTTGTTTCATACCCGTACTGATTCCCTTGAACACGTAATAAAGCAATATGCCTTTGTTAAAACGCTCTACACGCAGACGCGGTGATGCCTTACTATAAGACAACGGTAGTCGAAATTCAGAGCTACTTGTTTTCCAATCGCAATCTACTTAGTTGATAAGCCGGAAGCAGGTATGCTTTAGGGCAAGAGACCTCCATCGCAGTCTCAATGCTGTTGACTTCTATTAATAGCGTAATTCGACTTAGACGCAAACGATTTCTGCAGTCAAATTATCCTGAAATTCTCTTATGAAGTCTGAATTCAATTTCAAAAAAGGAAAAGTACTGTTTAGACGATTAAATGCTTATTTAAGTCAACTATGATTGACTTTATTAAGCATTTAATCAGAGATTGCATGACGGAAGCTGCATGGAGGGCGCCACAAGCCAAATATTGGGTGAGCCAACATGGCCTGTTTAAAATTGGACAATGCAAGGACTAGTGCTACAGTAGGCTATAGATATGCAAAAATTCAGAAGAGTGATGAAATGAATTAAAACCACATATTCTTGTGTCCCCATATTTGCTGTGTCGAACCGTACTAGAATTGTCAATATATTCTGTCTCAATTTTTTTCTAGAGCTTTCGAAATGCCATGAAAAATAATGAGCCATTTGAAACGACACTATACAAAGTCTTTCAGAAATCTATTCTCTGTCAAATGTCTAAAAAATTCATCGAGAGATAAGATGGCGCTTAAGAGAGCTGGTTTCTTCTATTACAGGTTTTATAAACCACAACAATATTATAAAATTGATACCCTGTTTGAAACTGGACAAAGCAAGGACTAGTGCTACAGTAGGCTATAGATATGCAAAAATTCAGAAGAGTGATGAAACGAATTAAAACCACATATTCTTGTGTCCCCATCTTTGCTGTGTCAAACCGTACTAGAATTGTCAATAAATTCTGTCTCAATTTTTTTCTAGAGCTTTCGAAATGCCACGAAAAATAATGAGCCATTTGAAACGACACTATACAAAGTCTTTCAGAAGTCTGTCAGGTTTTATAGACCACAAAAATATTATGAAATTGATACCCTGTTTGAAATTGGACAATGCTAGTGCTACAGTGGGCTATAGATATGCAAAAGAGTGATGAAACGAATTAAAAGTTGGAGCTGCCAGAAAATAATGCCATCTGAAGGATCGAATGATCAAACATAAGTTTAGACAAAATAATGGCATAGAAGTAGATGGCATTTGGAAAAAGATAGGAAAACTTTCTTCAACCTGAATTTCAACTGCAATTTGTTTACGGATGTCTTTTGTAAGAACGTCTATTGACCTTCGTTT
>CM030847.1:16196088-16198588 GCA_018105865.1 Metaphire vulgaris
AGGCCCAGAAGTAACCCGTTGCAAGTAATCAGTTAGCTTTATTTCACATATTATTTGTCTTCGTGAGAACGCCCTCTTCCGTTCTTCCTTTTTTTCTTTCTTTTTTCTTTTTTCCTCCAGATAAAATGTTCAGTGAACCATGTTTCAAATTCCAAGCATGCATTTAGCATTTCGAAGATAAAGTGGCTTTGGGAGTTTAGAGATTAACCATGCTCGCTGTTCAAAGAAATGTTTTATACTTAACTCCAGCAAAGACAAAGGCATTAGATTCCACTTCGAATGACCTTGAACGAATCTTTCGAAGGCAGTTGACCTTGACAGTCTGACTGTCTGAGTCTACCTTAGCATCAAATCCAAAGCAGAACAACATTGGTCTCTGGATATGGAAAATGGGAAAAGACAATTTCCGGCCTACGGTAACCACCTGTTGGATCCCTGGCTTTCCCTGCTGACGTCACAGTCCTCGACTTCCGGTGCTAGCCTAATCCTGGAGTTGTTGACGGCTGCTGATCTGTGGGAGAGTGAGGGAGAGGGAGGGGTCGAAGGAGGAAGTGACGCTCTCAAATGGATGCACAGGACAGAGGCGGTGCCTCTGGCTCGTAACCTCTGACCTCTAACCCTGCCCCTTAACCCCTGACGCCTAACCCTGCCTGTAACCATGACGCTAGCCATAACCCTAACCAGTAAATCTAATCGTGATTTATTCGTCTCAAGTGAAACTTCTGCAGATTTTGAAAATGTCACGAAAGGCGACAAACGACAAAATCGAAGCAGTCTGTCTTTTTCACTTCTCAAATGGAGGGGCGGAAGGTGGGGAGACGTCATATTTCAGCGATTATCTGAAGAGTATGAAGGCACGTGACTAATGATGCTGTAGAATCCCGTCTCCCATAACAACAAATAAATTAAATTCAGAATTGAATGAACTGCTCTGAGATCCTTGCACTGAATTACCTCAATTGATGTCCGTCCATCTTCCGCAACACGGTACAGACACCGAGCAACGAAACTAAGTGCTATGGACTGTCCATAGACACTGAGAAGGCAAAGACAGTGGTGTTCGGCAGTGATGTTAATCCTTGTCCTGGTCCTTGTCCTTAAGGACTCCTTAAAGACCAATTTGAAGTCTTTGTCCTTGTCCTCGTCCTTGGGGAGTCAGTCCTCGTCCTTATCCTCGTCCTTGCAGATCGGTCCTTGTCCTGGTCCTCAGGCCCTTCGAGAGGGGGGCAGGGGGGGGCAACTGCACAGGGGCCCGGCGGTCTGGAGGGGGCCCGGGCCGATGATGAATATGTATAATTAACAATAAAATGAATAATAGCACTAAAGAATGGTTACAAATGTCAGTTCAGCAGAGGGGCCCGGCGAGCACAAGGGGGCCCGGGACACAGTGCTAAATAAACGGCAGACGACGAGCAAAAAAAAAAAAAAAAAAAAAAAGGTCGTCAAGAAAAAATTATGGCTTCTCAAGGGCCCGTCGGCCATTCTGCACAGGGGCTCGGAGGGCCTGCTGGTCCTTGTAACTTAGTCCTTGAAAAGTCCTTATAAGGACCAAATTTTCAATTGTACTGATAATTATATTCCAAGGTAAGAGTAGTATGTGGATTTATATTTAGGCTACATACTTGCTTTGAGTTACTCTAAAATGTTTAGTCATTGTTTCCTTTATAATACCAGTTGAGGAGTTGATTCTTTAGCAGAATTCTTTGTTGCCCAGCGACGTTGGTTCCAGTTGAACGAGTGTTTTTGCAAAGTGGTCTCATAATTAGACCTTACCGTGTGTGCATGACTGATCAGCTTCTTGAAACACTTGTTCATTTATTATTATTATTATTATTATTATTATTATTATTATTATTATTATTATTATTATTATTATTATTATTATTATTATTATTATTATTAAACTTGACAATTTCTTAAGCGTAGTAACATAGCTAGGTGGCTAAAGTCAAAGGCGCATTTGAAATGCAGCATTGCTGTTGACTAGACTATGTTTTACAACATTCTTTTTTTCCTTTTCTAATTTTGTATAAGGGAGGGAGGTCTACTACTACTACTACTACTACTACTACTACTACTACTACTACTACTACTACTACTACTACTACTACTACTACTACTACTACTACTACTACTACTACTACTACTACTACTACTACTACCACTACTACCACCACCACCACCACCACCACCACCACCACCACCACCACCACCACCACCACCACCACCACCACCACCACCACCACCACCACCACCACCACCACCACCACCACCACCACCACCACCACCACCACCACCACCACCACCACCACCACCACCACCACCACCACCACCACCACCACCACCACCACCACCACCACCACCACCACCACCACCACCACCACCACCACCACCACCACCACCACCACCACCACCACCACCACCACCACCACCACCACCACCACCACCACCACCACCACCACCACCACCACCACCACCACCACCACCACCACCACCACCA
>CM030847.1:16201088-16376432 GCA_018105865.1 Metaphire vulgaris
CACCACCACCACCACCACCACCACCACCACCACCACCACCACCACCACCACCACCACCACCACCACCACCACCACCACCACCACCACCACCACCACCACCACCACCACCACCACCACCACCACCACCACCACCACCACCACCACCACCACCACCACCACCACCACCACCACCACCACCACCACCACCACCACCACCACCACCACCACCACCACCACCACCACCACCACCACCACCACCACCACCACCACCACCACCACCACCACCACCACCACCACCACCACCACCACCACCACCACCACCACCACCACACCACCACCACCACCACCACCACCACCACCACCACCACCACCACCACCACCACCACCACCACCACCACCACCACCACCACCACCACCACCACCACCACCACCACCACCACCACCACCACCACCACACCACCACCACCACCACCACCACCACCACCACCACCACCACTACTACTACTACTACTAAAGGGCAGACCTGACATTAATGGGATCAACAGGTGGGGGCGGCGAACACCGAAGTCGAAACAGGCTCCAGAGAAGGTTTTATCGGCAATACCCCAGAGGGTTAATTAAGGACGAAGAGTTGCTGTCGCCTCCGACGTTGTCACGGTAACTTAACACTGCATTGATGTATGTCAGAATCTGGTATTAATAAAGAAAGGCCCCAGAGGAAGACACTCGGACGGTCAGAGGAAGGGAGGGGAGAGGGCGCCGGCAGGGGGCGGTAGAGTTTTGACCGTTAGGGGGCGGTAGAGTTTTGACCGTTAGAGGGCGGTCGGGTTTTTGACCGTTAGAGGGCAGTAGAGTTTTTGACCGCTAGAGGGCAGTAGAGTTTTGACCGTTAGAGGGCAGTAGAGCTTTGGACCGCTAGAGGGCAGTCGGGTTTTTGACCGCGAGGAGAGTCTGTGTTTAGCGCGGGTGGCGAGCAGTCGAAAAGGCTCGAGGAGTGTCTTATACTGGCCGTAAAAAGGAACTCGTGTTAATTTCAATGAAGCGCTAGGGCGATCCTCAACAACAACTACAATATCATCTCAAACAACATTAATCCTAAGGAACGTCAACTCGTAAAGGGACCATTCTAAAGGCGACATTAACATCATACGTCAAAGCAACATCATATAGACCTACGTATAAAGGAGCATTATACGTTAAAGGAGGAACATCTTATACGTTAAATTTGTGATTCGAATTGAAATTGTGTTTGGTTTTTTCCTTTCTGACTTTTTTGTCTGACAGAAGTTGGTCCTTGTCCTTGTCCTTGATCCTTGTCCTTGGGGGTCAGTCCTTGTGGTCCTTATGCTTGCGGGGTAAGTCCTCGTCCTTATCCTCGTCCTTGGGGGTTCGGTCCTTGTCCTTATCCTCGTCCTTGGGGGGGTCGGTCCTTGTTAACATCACTGGTGTTCGGCCACAAAGAGATAGGAAGAAAAATTAAAATAAATGGAATAGAAGTAGAGAACGTAGAAAACTTCACCTATCTTGGAAGCAACATGACACATGAATTAGACTGCAGACAAGAGGTAACAAGAAGAGCAGCAAGAGCTCTAGATCAACTGACGGCTATGGATAAGATCTGGAAAAGCAAATCAATAAGCACTGAAACAAAAAAGAAAATACTCGAAACCTGTATCTTCAGCAGCTTTTTATATGGATGCCGCATACGGCCTTGGACTTAACAACGGAAACGCTGTGTTTGATGATGATGATTATGATGATGATGATGATTATTATTATTATTAGTAGTAGTAGTAGTAGTAGTAGTAGTAGTAGTATTGGGCGGGAAGTTAGCAGAGTGGTAACAACGTTGGGTGATGGAGCAGGAGGTCGCGGGTTCGATTCCCGCAGGAGCCCCAAAGGTCGACTCAGCCTTTTTGCGGTGGTAAAATGAGCAGCAGTGGTAAAATTCCCTGCGATAAGTCAAACAGGTACACTACGCGATACACTAGCCCAGTATCCGTGGCATTGCACGCCTGGCTGAGGGCTATAGAGATCAACGCCGCCCTATGAGCCCGTGAGGCTCGGGAAGGACTTATTATTATTATTATTATTATTATTATTATTATTATTATTATTATTATTATTATTATTATTATTATTATTATTATTATTATTATTATATTAATTTCCTAATTTCTCTTTGTGGAGTCTTTTATTTGCATTTTTGCGGTTTCCTTTTTCTTAGTCGCTCGGAGGATAACATCACTTTCATGCTGATCGTCGTTGTCATGGTATTCGTCGTGACGCAGACACCTGCCATGATGACGCAGGTGTTCGCCAGTTCCTTCGACGCTGACCACCTCACCTGTCCGAGCATCTTCTTCTACTTTGAGCGACTCAGTGACCTTTTCGTCGTCGCAAATTCGTCCTTGAACTTCTTCATCTACTTCTTCTGCAGTCGCCGCTTTCGTGAGATATTTGTCGACCTTCTGTGTCAAGGTCATTCGTTTTCCTCCGGCGGAAAGAGCAGAGGAATGGCTGCTGTCTCCTCCGTCAATCCGTATGTGACCGCCTCACCCATCGCCCAAGGTACAGACGAAATACATGTGTGACCTCTGAACTTTCGATTACGTCACTTGACCTAACCCAAATGTTATTTATCTTTCAGACTGAAAGTATTTTATGTACAAAACTCGGCTCGCGATCAAACGCCTACTGTGCTTCGTTGAACCCGCGACCTATTAACGGTTCACAGCCCGACCCAGGCCTGAGGAGAGTGGGGTGCAGCCGGTACATTGTTCCGGGGCCCGTGGAGCCCAACAAAGGGCCCATGTACAGGTCATCAAATGTTTTTCACACTTGTTAGGCGAATTCAGACCTGAAAAGACTGACAAGCAAAAAAAAGGTCATCAACAGTTTTCACTTGTTATGTACCCGTGACTACCTTTTGCACCGGGGCCCGGAAATTCTCTCGGCGGCCCTGACCCGACCTAATTGGTTTCAGTAGCCATGACAACAGACCTAATAGAATTGAAACGATTTGATCTTAGAAGATTCTTGTCCACTGACAGTCAGCTGCACATTTAGCAACAATTTCAGTCACAAACACAACACAGAAGGGCAGACAACTGCTCAAGTGAATTTCTGAGTGAAAATTAACAGGAGAATAGAAGTAAGTGGGTCAATGTGTTCGGTGAACTTTTAGACCATGAATAAACGAAAAGCAAGAGGTTCCAGTCACTGAATCCTGATGCCATGAACTTTACAATGGGACAATCGGAGCTTCCTATTTGATGACAGGATTTGGATTTCTAAGAGCAGACGTCGTTCAACCGGCCATTTTAGAATGCGAAGTATCTGCAGTCGTTTGGTCGTCATTACGCAAAGACGGAATCTGCTTCCGTCGCTCCTCGAAATTCCTTCTTTCTTTTTGTGATTTCTCGCAGAAAAAATTGAAACAAGAATGAACGAAGTGCAAACTCATTATGAGTAAATGTCAAACATCGTCAGATTTTGCAGCAAAGGACTGTTTAAGGCGGACATGCTGTGGCTCGTTACGCTTCGGTCTAACAGTCGTTGCCCAACAACAACAGTCACATGACCTGGCTCTAATTCAATTTGGATTTGGTGCGCCATCGGATGATGCCCTGGGCAATATGAAAGTGGCGCCATAGAAGTTTATTCATTGATTGATTGATTGATGAGAAGTGAAGCTTCTGCCGCCAAAGACGCATTTGCCATTTGACAAAACGCTCAATTTGAAAAATAGCATTTAGTAATAACATCTAGCAGCGACATCTTACGATAAAAAAGTAAAAGTACACTCCATAGGCTCAGCGCCCGTACGGAGAACCGAAGGGTTAGCGCCTCCTTCAGTTTTACATCGCAACGGCTGAATGAGGGCGGTTGCCAGCCTTTCCCTCGCCGCCTTTCCTTCCACCGAGTTAACACCCGATGTACTCATTCACAGCTGAGTCGACTGGGGGCGCTTGGGACAGAAACAACCGAAAAGTTTCAGTCGCGGTCGGGAGTTGAACCATGGCAGACCAGTGCGCTAACCACTGCTCCACCGCGCACCCCTACGATACGAAGATAAATAACGAATCCATAGTGTAAATATGTGTAATAATCGAAGTGAATGGAGAAATTGTCTTCATCGGTCTTTATCAGGAGGAGAAGGAGGAGGAGGAGTCGCCGTATAAGACTATTGGCGGTCATTGTTATTTCTTCTTTATTTCAATTGATCACCAAAACACTTCGCAGTGAGTCGTGTCTTTGGCGACTGTGGCGTAAGAGACGCAGATCGTCTCTGTCTTTGTTAATACATAAGCGAGGTTTTCTGAAGGCGAAAATACACGGAATAATTACTCAGTAGACAAGTATAAGACGCTTAAAGCGAAGAATCTTCATTATTCGTACATCGAGAAGACTTTGATGGAAAACATGTTGTTCGGATTCCACTCGGTGACTGCCAGCAGTCCTCTGCTGGAGCAGCCAACTGCCTCCGGGTACTTCACGGAGTCATCTTCCGTCAACAGATTCCGAACGAAGCCTCCGAACGAATCGAACATGCACACACGGCAGCAATCGTCGGCCACGAGGACGTTTCCACTCGGGTCGACAGCGATGCCTCGAGGGCCCTTCAGCGCTCTTCGCCTGACCTTGCGGTCGGTGGGCGGGTCGACTGAAGGTCGTCTCGTGGCGTCTGTGGCGTAGAACAGGAACTTTCCCGACGGATCGAACACTTTGATGGCGTTGTTTCCGCTGTCCGACACTATGATGTTGTCCCTGGCGTCGACGGTCACGTGATATGGATTCCGGAAGTGAGAGTGTTGTGATCCGGTTGATCCGAACATCTTGATTCTCTTTCCGTCGCTCTGGTAAATGCTGACGGTGTCATTGAAGACATCGCTGACAATCACCTGCCCTCTGCTGTTCACCGCTATGCCGTACGGCCAGCCGAACTGGCCCTTGCCGAGCTCGGCCACTGCAGCCCCCGTCTCCGTCAGGATCTTCACCCGTTTGCCCTTGCAGTCCGTCACGGCGATGTTGCCTTCCCTCGTGACTGCCACGCCGAGCGGTCGGACCTGGCCCTGGGCGAGGCAGGCGAGACTTCGTCCCGTCGAATCGTACACCTGCAGTCGGTTGTTTCTTTCGCTGACGCCGTCGTATTCGGCGACGACGATTCGATCGCCGGACAGGAAGGTGACGTCACACGGATTGCACATTTCGCCGACGTCACTCCGCTGCTTCTCCGTCTTCCAGAGGAGTTTCGGTCGAACGAGGATCGACATGCTGTGAGGATCGACGCCCAGCAGCAGCCGTGCGCTCTTCTTCCTCCTCAGCGCCGTCCAAGCGCCGCCGCCGCCGCCCTCGAAGGCGACCATCCTCCTCTCGGCCGTCTCCTCCTGTCTGATCCTTTCGTCCAGTTGGTCGATCAGCTGCTGTGATTCCATCTCGAGGACCGTCTTTATTCGATCGACGACATCTTCGTAGATGGCAAACAGTTTCTTCGACTGCGACATTTCGAGAATCTTCGTCGAGAGGTTGAACAACTTCCGGTGTTTGATGACCTGCATCACGATCGCCTGGAACCTTCCATCTCTCCTCCAAAGACCCGATGAGTGAGACACTCTGCTGCGTTCAGTTGGCGAAGTGCTTTGCCGGTTGATCGACGGCGAGCGACGCCAGCTCTTAGACGAGTTCTGCTGTTGCTGAGCAGGAAACGACCCGACCGACGTCCTGTCGGAGTCATTCTGCGGCGCAGAAGACGACTGTAATGGCCACTCGTTTTCTGACCTGTTGAGAGTTACAGCGCTTCCTTCTCTGCTCGATGAAGTCTCGTCAGATGTCGCTGGTGGAGGCAGATGCGAAGGACAGCAGCGACTGCTGCGCACGGCGTCTGCCGCCGATCCAGCCGCAGACGCCGCCGCCGCCGCCGCCGCAGCAGCAACAGCTGTTTCCGCCCTGCTTCCCCTGCAATCGCCGTTAGACAGAAGGGAAGCGACCGAGTCGGAGGCACTCAGCGCCTGAAGCGACTTAATCGCCGATTCCAGTTTGTCAAGTTTTGGTCCGAATTGGTTGAGGAGTGTCTTGAGGTTGTCTCTTCTCTTCGCCAGAGCGTCTCTCAGCTTCGACGTCTCGTGTGTCGTGTGGTCGTTGAGAACGCAAACGACGCACGCTGCCTGATTGCAGTCGACGCAGAAGTAGTTGCAGGTCGTCTTGCTGTGCGTCTCGCAGTAGAGGTCGAGAGACTCCTTGTTCGAGACGTGGATCGTAAAGTGTCCCTTGAACAGCGGATGCTGGTCGTGTAAGATGCGACACGACTTACAGAGGTGCATCGTGCATTTGCTGCAGTAGAAGTCGGCCATCTCCTGTTTACATTGGAAGAGACAGACGTCGCATCGAAGGAGGACGTCGCTGCAGCGAGAGATTCTCCGACGGCAAGCAGCTTCCGGTACTTTGCATTCTGGGATATCGACGGGGGCGGGGCCACCGACGGATATCGGGGTGAGCTTACGACACGTGGGACAGGGCAGGGCACAGTTCTGGAACTGCGGATCGGAGGATCTGAAGAGAGCGTAGTAGGACCGGAGGCACTGTTCGCAGAAGATGTGATTGCAGTCGAGGATGCGTGGATTCGTGAATAGTTCGAGGCAGATTAAGCAGCTGAAGAGGTTGCGGTATTCGGACAGCTCCTGGTAGGTGGTGAAACTGGGACGGCGACTAGACAACGCCATTCTTCTGTCAGACGCACAGCACAACGAAGGAGGAGGAACTCCCTCCTGATGAGCTGAAAACAACACCAAAACATTTGCCAAAGATATTTCTAACAGCTAACGAACTGAAGAAGAAGAAAGAAAACGACGACCGATCGCTTGAAGTCGACGACCTTCATCATTCGATGTCCAAGATCTTCCTACCATAGGTAGGTAAGTAAAATCTCGTGGATTTATATAGCGCTTTGAAAAGTTGTACAACAGTAGCTGTTTATTCTTAGGAGCTCAGTTTTTCTTAAAATAGCTCATGGAAAGGTTAATGATCAGCGTAGGTATTGAACAACCGATTAATACTGTCAGGGCCGGATTAAGGTCCGAGTGGGCCTGGGGCTGAGAAAAAAGGCCGTCGCCTACTTCCAAATCGTGCTGAAAATCGTGCTGACAAGCAAAAAAGGTTACCTCGTTATCTCGAAAATCGGTGGGCCTATTTTCATGATGGGCCGGGGGGTTACAGCCCCCTCAGCCCCCGCCTTAATATGGTCCTGAATACTGTTTGCGGTCGTTGTATATAAATACCAGTAACAAATGAACAATTCTTAATTGAGGAAATGTATAGCGCAGATATACTATATATAATTATATTATATATATATAATATATATATATATATATGAGTAAGGTATAAAGTACAGTAGAACCTCGTTATCGTTATAACGATTTCACTTAGAACGTAACTAGTATATCAGTCATCCCTGACAATTTGCAACCGTGCCTTCTCATACGCCGCACCTGAACTTTGGAACTCGATCCCAGCTTCCCTCCGCAGACTTGGACACTTTCAAACAAAAAAATCTGAATCCTCATTTTCTATAACTCCTGCATTATCTCCTCAAGTCTTCAGGTCTAAGCTTAAATCCTTCCTTTTTCTGAAATCATTTCCTCCATAGCTGTAGCAACCTAGCCTCACTGCCCTTCGGATTTTGACTAGGCCTATTGCCTGGCTGATCTTTCACCTTTCCCATAACTATTTTAAGAGAGGGTGAGCGCCTATATGAATAAGCAGCTACTGTTGTGCTGCTTTCCAAAGCGCTATATAAATCCACGAGATTTTACTTACTTACTTCGTTGCAGATCTGACGTCTGACTGAAATTCCGCTTCAATAGACGGATTGTCTAGTCTGACACCGTTTACAGCTAACGTTTTTACGGCTATTTTATCAGCAGTTCAGAAAGTATAATGAGATAGACATAGATCGGCGACTGATTCTTGGCGTCGAGTATCCTTCAGAGAGGTCCATGGGTTGGGATAACCCATGGGTTGGGTTGGGTTGGATTGGGTTGGATCAGACTTTTCCACAATAATGGTGGGTTGGGTCGGAAAATAAGTCATGGTTGTACTGTATTACGGAAGGTTGGGTTGGGTCAAGTAACACTATTACCGGCATGGGTTTGGTTGGGTTGGAGATTTTGTGGGTTGGGTTGGATTGGGTTCTAAAAAATGGACCCATGGACAACTCTGATATCCTTAGCCTCCAAAACCACTCGAAATAGCGCTATTGCTATTACTAAGCTCTACCGTAGTCATATTAATAACCAGAAGAAGAGGAAGATGAAGATGAAAAGAAGAGGAAGAAGAAGAAGAAGAGGAGGAAGAAGAAGAAGCAGAAGAAGATAGGAAGAAGAAGAAAAAGAAGAGGAGGAGGAGGGTGCGTATTTGGGTCATCGTGAAACGCGGGACTTCATGACCTTGTTTGAAAGTAAGGCCACTTGAATGAAGGTCTTCCTCGAAGTCAGTCAAGCATTTTTAGAACCCAAGACCATTGACTGCGTTTAATAACAATCTAAGAAGTAGTCTGTTGGTTGTCGCTTCAATCTCGTTTGACAGCATTCGCTCTGAATGCATTCCATGCATACGCTTTGCGTTTTATTGCTTAACAGATCTTTAAAATGGTCATTCATGCATTACAGGTTGACAGTGACACAGAGATGGCCATGGGAACATTTTTTAGAACCCAATCCAACCCAACCATCAAATCTCCAGCTCAACCCATGCCGGCAATAGGGTTAATTGACCCAACCCAACCTACCGTAATACATTGCAATTTCTTAAACCATGACTAATTTTTCTGTTCTGACCCAACCCAACCCACCATAAGTATGGAAAAGTCAGACCCAACCCAATCCAGTCGGTTAACCCAACCCATGGCCATCTCTGCCGTGGCGTAGCCAGAGTACCGGAATAGTGGGCATCAAGACTTCTGCAGACAGACAATTCCAGTCCCAACTAGGAGCCTAGATTCAAACCTTGAACTCTGGAACCGACTATTCGACAATCACCTAACCACTAATTAGACAGAATTCTTTTGATGTTTCTGCTCATAGGGTTCCCCTGCCCTTCCTGTGGCTGCCCTAGTAGGCATCATAGATGTAAAAACGTTGGGAAAATAAATTTTAAAAACGTTAAAAAACGTTGCAAAAATAAAAAACGTTAAAAACGTTGAATAAAAAACGTTACCGATGTTTATCTGAGAGAGATTAGGGCAAGTGGGGAAAATAAAAAACCTAAAAACGTTTATTACATCTACGGTAGACATCAAGATAGACACATACTTCCCATTTAGTCAGATTATGGGTCAGATTATGGGGTGGGAGGCGTCATGAGCGGGGTCTGGGACTCCACCCCAATTGCATAAATTTTGAGTAATGCTAGAAATAGACGGTGAGCTCTGATGCATATTTTAAATACTTTAATTACAATTAATTTAATTCTGAGTTGTCAAATGCTGTAATACAACCACGCACATCGATTCTGTTGACAATCACCCTACCCTACTCTCTTGGAAAGATTTCTCATCGGCTTTACGCAAATTCCACGACCGATCCCAGCCCGAATAGGGGGCTCGCCTCTGTACCCCTTCTTGGCTATGTCAATCCCTAGAAAAGCTAAAATTAATGCTCAGAATAAGTTGACAATGATTATCACATTTCCATTATTATAAATTTCTAGTGTCTGTATGTCTGTTTTCATTGGACGAGACGCTGTTGTCATTTTATAATCGTTACTAAGCAACCAAATTTAATAATGGGCGAAGCTTGAGAGCGACGTAATTTTATTAACACGTGCTTGAAATGTCCACCGATGCTGTTATCTACTGATGCTGCAGAGACAATGTATTAACGTATTAGGACCAGGGAAACTAGAAATTATACATATGGTCAGTTATTTATGCTATGCGATACTGTTACTTGGTGTTTTTTACAGTGTGTCAGGTTCAATATGATTTGTCTAAAATTAATATTGATTTTGAGGCGTACTTGTGTGCTTTCATACCATAAATGACCGTAGATTACATTTCTAAGCAGACCACGTTTAAATTTTATTATATTTTTAACTGTTTACCAATTTGTTTGGCAACACATATTGGTCTTCAATAATTCTCAGGCATCGTGGAAAAATACTCGTGGTTAGTCTGCTCTGATTACTAAAAAGTGTACACGAACAATCGACAGCGTATAACTTGGTCAACACGAATCTATTACCCATCGACGAAGCCTCAGAAACGTATCCTACCTTTCTTTAACTAGGTTAAAAGGGAATTGGCGTCATTGACTCTATTCGCAGACGAAAGTCAGCAGAAAGGCTTCGTGCTTGACGATCTGTCATCCATTTCGGTGAATTGTGAAGTAAGAAAACTGATTGGAAATGATCGACATCGCTGGCTTCAACCGATGGATGAAATCGCAGCCAACAGCAGAGGTTGGATCCAGATTCCGTTCTTGCATCTACATAATTTATTCTGCTCTAAGTTAGTAATGTGCGTCGGTAGACATAGGTAATTAGTTATATATTTACCTGTGCTCTCAGGTGCTACGATAAATGCACTGACGGCCCCAGTGAGTACCGCCCCCCGCTCAGTTGATGCAACGCAGTCACGCACCAGTGCTCACAAAAGGTAGAGTTTCTTCTGACCACAGAACGTACTCTCCCTACAGTCACTGATTCGGTGTCTTTTGTGCTGTCTTTTCAGCTAGAGACTCTCTTATGCTCTATTTTCTATAATATGCTGAATACTAATCGTATGGTAAGAGAGAAAAGACGATTTGTTGACTTAGCGTCTTGTTGTAAGGGGCTGTCCATTAATTACGTCAATAATTTAGGGGAGAGGGGTTTGAAAAGTTTGACAGTTGTTGACAGGGGGAGGGAGGTCAAAAGAAGTTGACGTCAACAATTTCACTTTTTACAAATAATCAAAAACTAGGAAATTTCATGGAATACTATTTATTACAATGGAAAAAACATGACAAAAAAGGTAATAACCACCACATTTTGACACTCGATGAGCAAAAGAGGGGAAAATTGGTCATCACCGCAAAAAATAATGATCTTGTTATTGGGATCTGTCATTGATCTTGCGGGGGGGGGGGTCAAAAGTTTTTGACATAATTATATGGGGTAACTGAAGTTGACAGTTGTTGACAAGAGGGAGGGGGTCAAAATTGCCCAAAAATTGTTGACATAATTAATGGACAGCCCCTAAGACAGAGGCGTCGACGGAGCGCGGCTGCGCAGGTTCGTGTTGCTGTTGTCTTGCTACCTGTACAATGTTCGTGTTGCTGTTGTCTTGCTACCTGTACAATGTTCGTGTTGCTGTTGTCTTGCTACCTGTTGTACACTAGATCACCTTCGGATGGTCTTGTTGCTTCTGGGCGTTCGTTGGAATTCTGCAATCAACTGGGTGCTGTTGTGTCGTATCCTGTCTGCTCCAGTGGCGGCTCCAGGATTTGGCAAGTGGGGGGGGCGTTAGGGTGGCAACTTCTAAGCACCGGAGGCCAACCATTTGCTGATAGGTACGTAGTATGTAATGTAATGTAATGTGGCATTCGTATAGCGCCTCTTTTATTTCTACTCAGAAACGCTCCTGGCATTGGAGTCGCAGGGTAAAGTAGTGAGACTTTAGCTTTCACATTGAGCAGAGCGAGGGAGTAAGAAGTGAGGTAGTAGTAACTGTCCCAACCGGGGTGCCCAATGTGGAGCCAGGCATTCAATAGGGGGCACCGGCCCCTCATGTGGAGCCGTCACTCGTCTGCTCCTCCATTTTCTTTCCTTCCATCGTCTTTCTGTTCCATTGGCTTTCTTGATGGATGTCTTCTTGCTGCTGTAGTAACCATCTTCTTCGTTTCCTTCCATTGGTCATCAGGTGGTGCACATGGTTTGTTCTCCAGACCAAGTGCTTGGAATCTATTGCTCTCATTCACTGCTTGATACTCCTATGGCCCGTGGGCCACATCCTGCCCGCCAGTGAGCTTAATCTGGCACTCCGGCCCCCAGCAAAAAAGATCATCACCTTTTTAAAAGTCTGACAAGCAAAAGGGGTCATCGCTAATTTATCGCACTTGATATGCATATTTTTCAGGACTTCTGAACTTTTTCCAGCACAGACTATCTATTAAAAAACATCAGCTTTAAAACTTTTGTGGGGCCTTTCGTAAAATTATTTAATTTCATGTCCCTCGGACAGACACTGCCATAGCAATTTGACCCTTGCTGTCCAAAAGGTTGCCAACCCCTGTCCTGTGGTGTTTCATTGACATGCTATTTCACTATTTGTCTGATCTTCTGCCTCTCTTCTTCGTCCTCTCTTTGGCCTGATTCTGCCTCTGGCGATGACCTGGGTATTCGTGGCCTGCAGTCAGCTGCAGGCGTCGTCTCTGCGTTCTTCAAATAGTTGGCTGTGGTTCTTCAGCGCTGTTTGCATGCACTGAAATCTCTTTGAATTCGATGTTAGCCATTGGGTCGATGTCTCTGCGTGGCGTCTTCGCGGTGGCGGATGGAACAGACGCGGTTAAATAATATCGCCAGTCAAACTATCAAAGACACCCGCTGCTCTTAACTCCACTGAGTCCTGAACTCCTGACCATTAAAACTCATGACGATCAATTATCTTCGGCGCAGTGGGAGCCCTGCTCAAATCAGTTCACTTTTATAGCGCTACTTTTCTATCTAAATACTTTATGCATTTATTTAAGGGGATGAATCCAGAAATTTGCATTAAATTGAAACTGATAAAGCTGAATTGGATTTCGTTTACATTTTAAAAGCAGCCTTGAAGTAAATCAGAGCGGTCGGCGTTTTAAGTGTTTGTCCAACGAAAGAGGGAAAGGGTCATTGAGGGTCAAAGTTCACTTCCGCTGTCGTCTACATCTCGTTTTAAGTGTCGATGATTCTGATTCGTGCCTAGTGTACAGTGAGCGGGATCCAGGACACTCATTAACACCCCTCCTCTCTCCCCCTCCCCACAAAGGACCAGGGACTTCTACATATAAGTAGTCTGTACCTGCTAAGAACTGTCTGTGCTGATCATTCGGACCAACCAACCAACAGATAGATGGGGCCAGTATACCTCCAAAATGTACCCCTCCTCGTTGAATTCATTATGATCCCGCAGAAGTCGTGTCAGGAATGACAACAGTGGAATGACCAGTGTCATGGCATGACTGCTCTGTCACGACCTGTCGGTTGCAACAATCGAAGCAAAATGTTTACTTCAGTCGAAAGGAGGATCAGTAGACCTAACAACAGAACAAACCAAGATTCACAAAGATCAGCAACAACAAAACACACAACAACAACGACGACAACAACAACGACGACGACGACAACAACAACAACGACGACAACAACAACGACGACGACAATGACAGCGACTACGACGACGATAACTACAACAAACATGATTATAGACTGTGATTCTCACTCTGAAGCGACCATCGACTGATGCAGGTTCCTAATTATAATGGCGCTATAGAAGTCTAAGCATTGACTTGGTCCTGAGAAGAACGACTGAATGCCAGAGACAGTCTCTGTGTTCGATGGAAATGAATGCAGATGACACTGACCGGAAATTCATCCGAAGACGAAATTCTCGAATACGATCGTCTGAAAGAGAAAGTCAAACACACAGAAGCAGACGTCTTACTAGGAGACTGATCATCCCTCTGTAGCTCTGTATCTGTTTCCGTATCTGTAGCTGTAGCTGTTACTGGGTCTACTGCTGCCCAAGAGTCGTAACATGGCTCTATGCGTCACGTAGAAATCATCATAGCCGGACGAGAGTGAGAGAGAGAGAGAAGAGAGAGAGAGAGAGAGAGAGAGAGAGAGAGAGAGAGAGAGAGAGAGAGAGGCAGAGGCAGGCAGAGATGATGGTAGAGTAACTGTTCGAGTGAAGCACTGAAGCCATTTGACAGTGAGAGATCAGTGAGCACCAGATGAATAATTATGAATGGACGGTGTATGGATTTCTCAGGCTTCGCTGTTTAACGCAGAGGCCAACGATCGCCGTTCACTGGGGCAGCACGGGGCAGCAGCAGCAGCGCCGCCAGCAGCAGCAGCAGCAGCAGCAGCGGAGGCCTTTATTCAGGGCACACGACGGGCACTTAGTACAATCAGAAAAAGAGATTCTCATTTCTTTTATTAAAGAAATCTTCTCATCTGGAAATTGGGAGGATTTATTCAGAATGATGGCAGGAATTCTGAGCTAAGAATAATTTTATAATTGAAAGAAAGACAATGGAGATATTTTCCTTTGGTCACGTGACATCGACTCTTCTGACTCAATCGCTGTTGAGAAATGAATGTCAAGTCGTTATAGAATACTTTAGAAATGCATTTGGAAGTCTTTTATAAGAGTTTCTTGAATGATTTCTTCGCAGCTATTCTTTGACAGGAAAAGGAATTTAGTATAAACGTGTTTATGCTCAAATGAAATTCACAAATATCTGGAAGCGGCAACATTCTTTAGCTACTGACGACGGCCACATTCGTCAGATGGCAGACTGATTGTTTGTTCATTTCCCATCCGCTTATAACCTTAAACTTTCGACTGTGTGCCTTCCAATCGCAGCTTCTTTTGCTTCAAATGTTCTTCCTTTGCGTGACTATTAGCCGTCTATAAAGACTCGCAATCGTAGATTTTGACCTACAGCTGATAAGGAAACGTTTACCTTTACATTAGCTTACTAAGCGTTATGCACTGTCTTATTATGTGTGCGCTATAGAAGCTTATTCTTTAGAATGACAGAGCGTAGATTAAACTGGTCAAGAAGAGGTAAATGAAAAGATTTTCTTTAAATGGAGCAACAGACATCTGGCAGACATAAGACAAGAGTTGGAAGGGGAACATACAGTAATAGCGGACACTATAAAATACGAATGGACGATTCTAACGCAGTGAAATTGTATCTAACGTTTATCGAAGGTGTTAAATAGATTTTACCTAAATAGCGTTTAATGATTTTTTAAACTTCGTCAATTTCGCATTAGATTGAAGAGAAGTAATTGGAGTGAAATCCACGCAATGGGTTCCCGAATAGAGAGAGGGTCGACGCACCAAGGGAGTGTGTGCCTACTAATTGTACGAAACTAATAAAAATCACCTCAGACCAATTAAGTACAAAAGCAAGCAATTACCAATTCTCTTGAAGAAAATCTATCATGTCGAGTCCAATTTTTATATTTATTCATAAAATACTTCTGAATTAATTCTCATCATAAAGGCGAGATCATGCTACAACAGATAGGCTAGTAGTTAATAGTATGAAACAGATTCGTCTAAAGAAGAAAGTGACTTAGATTAGGTTCCACAACGGTCACGTGTTCATACTCTATTCCCCAGCAGCAGAGAATATCAAAGAAAGACTGAGCTGTAAAGAGAGACGCCCAAGGACCAGGAATTCGTCGAAGAGATTCAATCGACGTCATCAATATAACGATGTCGGATGTGAGTCAATTCGCAAGAATCGTCGCTTGGGGGGGGATTTTCAAAAACCCTCTTATCTTAGGGGATATTGTACTATTCCCCTCCCCTACCCCACTCCAAAGTCATACAGGAGTTTACTGTTGTATATAGAAGAGCGCAACAATAAACGGACGACGCATTCGTTCAATTGGGTTAAGTTCTGTCTTTGTGAATGGGAAAGAGACGCGAAGTGGCGAGAGGATGGAAGAGCAACAGAGTGGTGACAACGACAAAGAGATGACATAACCAGAAGAAGAAGCGATCGCACACGGCAGCCACATGCCACCAACCACCGACGCCGCCGCCGCCGGCCACACTGCTGCTGCTGCTGCTGCTGTCTCCCTTCCCACCAGAGGCAACGGACGCCGAGGCCAGGGTCGACGAGGTCAGGGTCGACGAGGTCAAGGTCGACGTTGTGTAGGTCAGGGTCGGGACAGCGCTCGGAAGCAACGACGCCAGGTCAGTCTTCTTCATCCGATAATTCTTTCCATTTTCGGAAATGGAATCAGTCACGTGATCGTTTCCGTTCGTGAGCGTCGGTCGACGTTCGAGAGACTTCTTCCGTCGAATCCGCGGATCGTCATTTCCGTTTCCGGTGATTGCCTTTGATTCGTTCGACGAATGACGACAGAAGCGACGATGACGTCGACAGCCAGTGACGTATGGATTGAGCAACGTCACCAGACGCACTCTTTCTGCCATTTTGTCTTCTTGTTCGTCCGTCTGTTCGTGCGCTGTGCTGCGTGCGTCTTCTTCTTCTTCTTCTTCTGCGCAGTTGAATACGCAGAGCAGTGGGGCGATGTGTCCGAGGAGCATTCGCCTGGCCCAGGGGGGCACAGGACGACCCTTCGTCTCGTACAGATTGCCAACGAACACCGTGGCCACCATCGCCAGAGTGGTGATGGCCATGATACACGTCAGATATACTCCTACGTTTAAATAACAGAGACACACACACACACACACACACGATATAAAGTCACGGCTATTGTCGTCGAATGGTTGGTTGACCATTGCTGTCTTGACAAGTGATATGAGTAAATTGATATAATACATTTGGGTCTCAATCTATTTAATTTAGATCCTGATTACAAATGAAATCTATTCGCCAATCAATCGCGCGGAGTCTGAATTCTGTAAAACCTCACTCTAATTAAAGCAAAAAGGGCAACACCTTTGTCGTGTCGCCAGGTGATTGTGCAGGCGCTATCTGCCAATTGACGGTAATGGAGCCTCAGTGGCTATCTATAGACTGTAGCTAAAGCAGTTGAGAGCTCTGAGTCATCACTATGGCTATTAATAGATCTACTGTGGCTACTAACCGAGCAGAGGCACGTGATCAGATGTCCTGGGAATGGTGTCAGCGACGTTGACGAGGAAGAGACGGAAGGAGAGGAGGGCAGCCACTCCGATGTGAACCTTCTGCGAAGGAATGCAGAAGAAGATGCAGAGGAGAACGGCGGAAGTGAGGATGCCCGGAAGAATGACGTTCATCACGTAGAACGTGTGTCTCCTTCGAAGCTCAATACCGAAGGCGATGTTGGAGAATCTCTGGTGAGGACAGCACTCGAAGTGGAACTCCCTTCGGGCAGACGACGTTTCCATCACCTCCCACTCGCCGTTCTTCTCGTACGTTGCGAGGCTGATGGTCGTCGTGTCAGTCGTCAGGTTCATCTTCGTCGTATAATAGGACCAGGCGCCGAAGACGAGCTCACAGCGCTGGTCGTCGAACGGGTAGTAGGTGATGTCTATGCTGCACATCGTCTTGAAGATGCCTCCTGGCTCCCAACGAAGCGTTCCGTCCGACCTCAACGTCGCCTGAAACTCCTTGTATTCACCGTATATGCTCTCAGCCCTTCCACAGCAAAAAACACCATCATCATCATCATCACCATCATCATCATCATCACCACCACCACCATCAGCATCATCGTCGTCGTCATCGTCGTCATCATCCAACGATCGAATATACGCTTAGTGATTCCTAGAATACTGTAATTCCTTCCACTCAAATGGTTTTATCTCTGGAACTACTACATTACACTTTGAATTGTGTTCGCCTTAACTGACAAGAGTCCTTTAGACGCAGTGACCTCCACTGCAACGCATTCGATTTCGAGCATTTTAAGCAGAAGAGACTTACGCAAGTATTCGTTATTTGTGGAAATCTCATTCGTCACTTCATTCGTTCATTCATGCACTCGTTCTCAAATACAAAGCTAACAATTGAAATGCTAAAAATTATACATTCAATCATTCAATCACTATTCATTATTTCTGCTTTCTCTATTTCATTTTGTCTATGCAAGAATCTGTCATTTAAAAACTCGTCCACTTCATCCGTTCACTCTTTTCTTCCATCATTCACTTCATCATTGCCTCACTTATCGCCGTTGAATTGACCACACATCGACAATCAGTGTTTCCATACAAAGAGACCAGATCAACTGATTGAACTGATGTCCATCCTCTTATCAGCTCTTTCACACCAGCTACTCTCGACACCCATCGCACTCATCACACTCCACAACACATCGCATCTCTCTCTATCTGTCTGTCTGTCTTTCTCTGTCTGTCTGTCTGTCTGTCTCTCTCTCTTTTATCACAACGAGTGAGAAAGCACACCGTTTGCACCGTTTGTCTGGCTGTCGAGACAATTGTCTCTCTTTGACAGATCGATAATAGAATCAGCGATCCATCAGCAGCGCAGACGGACACAGACATTCAAAAGGACACATAGAGACAGATGGACGCATAGAGGCAGACGGACACAGACATTCAAAAGGACACATAGAGACAGATGGACGCATAGAGGCAGACGGACACAGACATTCAAAAGGACACATAGAGACAGATGGACGCATAGAGGCAGACGGACACAGACATTCAAAAGGACACATAGAGGTGTTTGGTTCACCCGTTTATAAGCGCAAATTCCGGTCTCCAGATGTTCTTTCCGAAGACGACGATTTCATCCAAACTGCTGATCGTCTTCGTCCAAGCCAAACGCTCGTCTCTCCAATCCTGCAAATAATAAACAACCGTCACTCAACTGTCCTGCAAATAATAAACAGTAGATCCTAACATTTAGAAACCAGCTCACGAGATCCTCAAAAGGCGATGACTTCAAGTGTAGAGAAACGAAGACGACTGACGTCATCTGCGGTTCAATCGATGACGTCATCAAGTCATCGAATAGCGACCTGAGTGTAAGGATATATATATATATTCTATAGATTCTATAGATAAATATAGATAGATAGAATATATATATATATATATATATATATATATATATATATATATATATAGAGAGAGAGAGAGAGAGAGAGAGAGAGAGAGAGAGAGAGAGAGAGAGAGAGAGACTCAGCAGACGATTCCTCCTTTCTCATACGCAGCTAGACCGCCAACCACTTGACTTAACTGATCACTACAGCTCCTAAATCGTCACCACTCTCGCCATCCAAACGGTCACACCGTCACTTCTGTCAATCATCGATCATCGCTTGACCAAGACAAGCAGAGTGCCAGCCGAGACTGTCTTGTCTGTCTCCAGAGCTCTGTCGCCGTCTGACACTTCGACTGACGGACGCCATTGGCAGCAATGCTTCTGCTATGAATTGCCAATGTTGAAAGTGAATGGAGACAGCCAAAGTGTCCTCCTACCATTTGCCAATTGCCTTCTCCTCATTCAAGACAGCAAAACCAGCAAAACCGTCCACTTTTCATTTCAACAAAAGAAGCGATAAACGGAACAATGTCTCCATATTGAATCGTTTAACATCCAACGGTTGACTAAACTCACCAACATCAAGAGACCGGTCGTCGTGAAAACCTGATTCCGGACATTCTACAAATAGAGAAGACACTGTGCGTCTAAAGATCTCATTTCACGTCAAATAATTAATCTATTTTGAATGCAATCGGGAATTTGCTTCCGACGTCCTGTCACTAAACGCCGCCAGAGTAAAGAAAAGTCGTTTTCTGCTTCTCACAGATTTTGTTAAATTCAAAGATTTTAGTTTTTCTCTTTTCTCTGAAGAGAATTCTCTTCTTTTGTTAAATTCAAGGCAATGTCATTATCACCACCACCACCACTATCATCATCATCATCATCATCATCATCATCATCATCATCATCATTATCATCATCATAATCATCATAATCATCATAATCATCATAATCATCATCATCATCGTCATCATCGTCATCATCAGGCGATGGATTGTTTTACTGAGGCGAAGCTTGTTTCTTTTGATCGAAGAGATGGACGTAATCGACCAGGGGCTTTATATCCCCTCCCTCCGACATCTGTGCTATAGGAGGCACCCTAGGAGGGTTAGGGTGGGGAGAGAAGATCCCTCTGATACACCCACACTCCCACAAGTCAAAGGGACGTTTGAAACGACCGTTGTCAACGGCGACGGCATTAGCGCTCCTTCCCCTTCTCCCCATCCTCCCTCTCCCTCATCATCTGCCTCTCCTTTCTCTTCTCGCTTCTCATCGCACTGAAGGCGGCAGAAAGGAAAACTAGATCGATGACATTTCACAATTGATGACTTCTTTTTTTAAACGACAGCACTGCATCACACCGACATCTTATATTACTATATATTATATATATATATATATACAGGGTGTAAAAGTGAAAAGGGCACCCCTTTATGATATTTAATATCTCGGCTGCGTGTATAGCGATTTCAATGAAATTTATAGGCCATATACCTGGGAATGTTTTTGATGCAATTGCCAAATTTCATGCTGATAGCTTTGGAGTTTGCTAAAATATGGCCAAAAAACTAAAGTGACCCAAATTTTAAAATTGACATTGGAATATAACGTCATAATAAAGTGATAAAAAATTAACAATTAATTTTTTTATTTATTTGGCTCTGAAAAGGGCCGTTTTAAAGGGGATTTCAGATGATTTGCTACGTGAGCAGGTGCTCAAAATGGCCCCCTCAGCCTTCACACATGCCGACAATCGCTTCTTCACTGACTGTATCGACTTCTTGATCTGGTTCTCAGGCAAACTCTCCCAGATATTCTTCAGCACCGTCTTCAACTCCGTGATGTTTTGTGGCTTTGGCTGATACTTTTGATATCTGTCGAGCATGATTCCCCAGACGTGGAAGTCAAGTGGATTGATATCTGGGGAGTTGGGTGGCCAGTCATCTTTCTTGATGAAATCTGGACAATGTTGCTACAGAAAATTCTGGGTCCTGAGAGCAGAGTGGGCAGGTGTTCCGTCTTGCTGGCATATGAAATCTTCTCCAAGCATATCATGACATTCCTGCAGCAAATCATAATGCTGCTGTGTTTATCTGTTGGCCGTAAGTAACCCTTGACCTTGTCTGGCGCAATGACAACGACGCAATTTTAGACTTTAAAAACGATACAAATTACTATGACGTTATCTTCTGTTTGTCAATTTTAAAATTTGGGTCTCTTTAGTTTTTTGGCCATATTTTAGCAAACTCCAAAGCTATCAGCATGAAATTTGGCAATTGCATCAAAAACATTCCTAGGTATATGGCCTATAAATTTCATTGAAATCGCTATACACGCAGCCGAGATATTGAATATCATAAAAAGGGGTGCCTTTTCACTTTTACACCCTGTATATATATAATATATATATATATATATATATATATATATATATATATATATATATATATATATATATATATATGTCACCACTAGGACATTTCAGTCACTTATTTTAAGATATGGTAGACACCGTGCTGACGGAACGGGTTCAACTCCCGTAGGAACCCCTAAGGTCGACTCAGCATTACCAGCCTGAGGGCGATTGTAACATCAAATGAGGAGCAGCGTTCGCTGCGAATTAAAGCGCGGGCCTAGATGTTTGACTGGCAACCTACTCTAGATTAATGGTCCATGGCGTCTGCGCCGTTGTATGTCTAACTTTGTCTGAGAGAGAGAGAGAGAGAGAGAGAGAGAGAGAGAGAGAGAGAGAGAGAGACCGTAGTTCAGCATCGGTCTCAACGCTCGAATCGGCGCATGAAAACTCTATTTTAAGAATAAGAACTAAAGAATTCACGCACTCGTAAACACTTGTGCAAGCATAGGCGGCGGACTCCTATCGGCCCCGTCGGCCCTTTTAAAAGTACCCCGGCCCAGGCCATAGGCCGGACCGGGGTACTTTTAAGAAGTAAGAACTGAAGAATTGTAATTCTTTAAATTGTTTTATTAAACGTTCATTTCGAATTTAAAAGGGAGCTGCTGTCGTGGGAGGGCGAATGCACTGCCGAATAGGGCTTTACAGTCGTCGCAACAACAGATAAGATCAGATAGGCTGGTCATAGAAGCTTACACATAATATAATATATAACAAGGTTTAAAGTGGTTCAGTAGGGACTGCTCTGTGTGAGGTGTCAAACGCCGTAGTAACGTATGTGCATCAGTTGACAATTAGATTAAAAGACGGAGGAAGACGCTTAGACGAACAAAGTGGGGAGACGGTGGGCGAAAAGCCGAAGGGCAGCAGAGGGTGCCAGTAAGAGAGCGGGGGCACCAGGGAAGCAGTGGAGGGCGCTAGAGAGTGTTTCATCGAGAGAGGGCAGTCGGAATTATTGGGCCTCGATCAGTTAGGTCTTCACTGTGTTCGCATAAATCGCGGAAACAATCTCACGGCTTCAGCGATTCAATCGTTCGACAGCGCTTCACCATCCACACAATGGACAAGTCTGTTGTTAAACGTCGTAAGCTGAATACATCGAAGACCCTGAACAAACTGTAAGTACTTCAGATAATTATACAACATCTGCGCAAATTATTCCATAATGATGCGTGTAGGACTAGGACTATGCTACGGAAATCACCGCATAAGACTCAACATTTGACATGGACACCCCCACCGGAATTATGAAACACCCCCGAGTTGTTTTTCTCCATAGTTTTTCATCCTTCCCAATCCCATTGTATGGAGCTCTATTGATATTCTTGATTTTATATCTTCTCGCTGACTGTCGCGCTTTCAATCATTCCTCCGACATATCTGAATGACTGGACTTGTTCCATTTGTATGTCCATTCACTTTAATATTCACGGGTTTTGTATTTCCTTTTGTTATTTTCACGTCCCCCACCATCCAAGACCGTGAAGATGGGAGAAAGGTCGTCAGTAGGCCTAAGTTAGTTAGGCACCTCGACCCGCCAACGACCCGTTGCCGCTATATTGTAAACGGCGCGGGGTACTTTTTATTGTCTTCCGCCGCCTATGTGTGCAAGGCAAAGTGATTCAGATTCTGTTGAGGCAATATTGTTGGACAAAGCACTTGATAACCCCTCTCTCCCTCTGTCTCTTTATGTCTCTGTCTCTCTGTCTTTCTCTGTCTGTTTGTCTCTGTGTCTCTGTCTCTCTGTTTCTTTTTCTGTTTCTGTCTCTCTCTCTCTCTCTCTCTCTCTCTCTCTCTCTCTCTATATATATATATATATATATATATATATATATATATATATATATATATATATATTCCTAAAGATTCAAATGACTTTCGAATAGAATCGAAGAATCTCGCTTGAATCAATCTTTCCATTCCTCTTTCATCTTCAGGCGAATGGAGAATAGCCATAGATGGTTGTTTTGGCCGATGAGCTCTTGAATCAGTCAGATTGTCATTTTCAATTACCAACTGTCATTATTGAGCCTGAAAAACGTCTCTAATTTATACAGGAGGAGAGCTGTCCCCAAAGACCCGGGTTCGTCCTCGTTTACTCTTTAATAAAGAATCTCTAGTCTAGAATACTTCCCTGATTGCGTATAAAGAGTCCTTGAGCGGGAAGAGAAAGAGGACATGCGGATGAGGAGGAAAAGGAGGAGGAGGAGGAGGAGTATTCGATGAGCTGCTCACCAGTTCCTGTATCTGGAGCAGAGAGAACTGGATGTTGACTTCCACTGTCTTCGTCGAATTGATGACCGGACGAGCGGATGGATTGTAGTCCTTGAATAAATAGTCCAATAGAAGTTCCTCCTCCGATTTAATTCCGTTGCAGACATCGACGCATCCTTTGAACAACAACAACAACAACAACAACAATACTAGTACTACTACTACTACTACTACTACTACTACTACTACTACTACTACTACTACTACTACTACTACTACTACTACTACTACTACTACTACTACTACTACTACTACTACTAATAATAATAATAATAATAATAATCACAAAGCAACCATCTCAGACCCAGCGTCCTTACATCGCACCCGGAGTCCATCATGTTCAACATGCTTAACATGCTTATATTAAGAGGGGCTGGACATGCTTTTGTCAGACGAAGGCAATCAGTCGTTGCTGACATTTTAAATCGTTTTCCTTGCAAAGTTTCTAGAAATACTTTCTAAATGCGAATTTGAAATGAATATCAGTTTTTCTCTTCTCGATGTGACAACTGCGCATTTTCACACAACTTTCGAACGACTAAAGATCTCCTTGTTTGGAGTAAAATTCCAATCTAGATTGAATCTTGGCCATTGTAGGTCAAAGGCAGAGAGAAACGCTCTTAGTTGGTTAGATGTTCAATGATTTAACGATACTTGGGTCTTTTGCAATTTCATTCATCTAATGCAGACGTGTAATTTCTAGGTTGGCCATTTAGGCAGAATTGCAGCGACGTGTCTGTCCAGAAGACCTAGGCAGCTGTGAGAGCGAAGCAGCTGAACGGAGTTCGAATCACGTGATATTTAATTAAGAGAAATCTAATCGATGAATTGTAAAACCATTCGACGTTTCCTAATGTCTTTCGCATCTGAGGGTAAACGTAAGGAGAGCGAATGCGTCAATGAGTTACTCATAGAAGGAGAATTCTTTGTTCAGTATCGTATGTCGACGCATGAGCTGGGCAGGACGCGAGTCAACGGGTCCCAACCAATGGGTCCTGGTCAATGGGTCCCAACCAATGGGTCCTGGTCAATGGGTCCCGGCCAATGGGTCCCGGCCAATGGGTCTCGTGTGTGGTCTTAGATGCAACGAAGAACAAAGAAGGGAGATGCAAACGTTGTTTAGAAATGAAGTTGAATGAAACAGAATGCGAATGTGCAATCGAAGTGTTTAGGGGCGGAAAGGTAGAAGAGAAGTGGCAACACCACTGGTCTGTAGAGCCGATGGAAGCGAGTTCGATACCCGCAGAGGAGTCTCAGAGGTTGACTCAGCTGCATCCAGTCGACGGCAGCGATGAATAGCAGCGCCCTGGCAACATTGCCATGGTAACCAAAGGTTCGACGGAAACGGCTGGCCACCGTCCGCCGACGATGAATGGCCTAGCCACATGTCGGGCCTTGGCAAAGAAACCGGGATCAGTCCCGGCAGAGTACCTACGGGGGGCAATGAGCCTAAAAGGGCACACCTGTCCTTTACCTTTTTCAGTTGAAGTGTTGGAACAGGAACACACATTTAGAAAAATCGCAATAATCGTTTGAAGTCTTTATTTGAATATTCTCTTCGAATGAAAGAGAGAAATGTCGTCTCACTTCGAGTGACGAAGCAAACGAACAGAACAGAAATCAGTCGAAACATCGTCTGCTCCTCCTCCTCATCTGACGAACAAGATGGCGGACGATTTCTTCTCTATTGCTCTTCTGTTCAATAAAACAAAGTCCTCTCTATAATGAAACCAGTCACATGACGAACCGCCATATTGGTCCTGCTCAATTCACTCTGATTCGATGCAACAGCAAAGAGCACGTCGTCATCATCATCATCATCATCGTCGTCGTTATCATCGTCATCGTCGTCGTCATCATCACATTAGAGGTGCGTGGCAGAATACAATCAACCTTTAGTACATGTTTGCTTTAGAGCATAGAACCTAAATATAAACTAATAAGACTAGATCTAAGATGCTACCATTTGGAAGTCATCGAAAAGCTGATGAAGTGTTTAGCAGATAGTGTAGAAACACAGAATTTAGATTAGGATTTACTCTTATGAATCATCGCTTTCATAGAAGCAAAACTGTTAGCGTTTCTCAAAGCAATAAATTCGCACCTATATGAGGAGTAATGAACAATATTTATGTAGCGCTTATCTGTGAAGCCGCGTTTAAAGACTGAAGTTAACCCGAAGCAGCAATTAAGTTTAATTCTATTTTGTAGAATAAATTGATCAACAAATATTGCCAATAGACGTGATGATTAGGCGCAGAGAGAGAAGCAGCAAAGATCACTAGAAAACGCTTTGAGAAATACGAATGGAAAAGTTTCGTGACAATGAACCCGACGCCTTTGCTTTGTCAGCTCATATAAGCGTTTCATTAAAAACCTTCAAGGGATTTGATTTTGAATTTAATGGAAAATAAGTCGATCCTTTCCTTGAAATTTCACCAAATACGCGCACAACTTTAGAAGACATTCGCATTAGGAAAGCGCTGAAGCAGTTCACATTTCATTTTCATTCGACGAAGTGCACCCGGTTGACTTTAACATTTGCTGCCGTCTTTCAGTGTTCGAAGTGGTGTGCGCCGCTTCTGAATAAGCAGCGCAGCGCACACCTCTTAGCAAGAAAAGCCCGCAAGACGCGGCTGTTTTGATAATGTTTTGACACGAAAGTCCTGAAAAAACTTCGAAATTCCAGAGAGCTTATTTTCCCGAATATCTTCGAATAAAGACCATTAAGCGACTAACAGTGCTGCTCACATTCTGCGCTCAACGGCCAATGAGAGACCATTTGCCGATTGAAAGTAAAAACTCTTCTTAATCTACACCAGAGAACAAACAAGCAGGCATATAGATAGACAGACGAAGAGACAGGAGAACAAGGGCATGGCACAGAGAGAGAGAGAGAGAGAGAGAGAGAGAGAGAGAGAGAGAGAGAGAGAGAGAGAGAGAGAGAGAGAGACTGACATAGAAAGTTGCAAGAAGCGCTCATATTATGTTGGATGTTCTGTCTTTGAGCTGAATGTCTTGCCGACATCAAAACGCCAAGGTAAAGGTCATTGACTTTGCAGGAAGGACATGCGCCTTCTGTCGGCCTTGGAATTCCCTCTCTAGTCGAAGGCCGCAGTTGAAAGTACCGAAAGCCGGACGGGAGGAGGAGGAGGAGGAGGAGACCAGACTGTTGCTGTCTTAGAGCTTGGCTTTTGTTTTAGCGTTCAGTTGGTTTTGTAACCGAGTGTCCTGTCGTCGTTTTCTCTATTAATAGTTAATAGGTTCTGGTTCATTGGAATTGCTGAATCAGCGAATCCAAACAATAAACTAACAGTAAGACCATCGCAATGAATTGTCACTCGCCCAACGACGACGGATTTTCCATTTTTATCGTTTTATTTTATTAAAATACAATCCAGAATCGGAATTCTCACTCAACCCTAGGCATCCCACCGACCCTCTGATTCCTAATCATATCCTCCACCGCCTTTTCACGCTCGTCATCTTCGTCACACTGTCAGCTTTCATACTCCTCTGATGTCTTGAGGCTTCAGTTTAGTCTCAGCGTTTATAAGGCGAAATCATTTAATCTTCACAAATAGAAAACATCGACTGTTAGTAAGAAGATCGAGCGACCAAAGAACTCACCGAAGACAGAATGATTATTCGGTCGACATCTATCGTCCGTCGATCGCGTCTACACAAATCTCGTTCAATGTTCTGATTACGACGACGACGACGACGACGACGGCTTTTAAACGGAACCACATTTTGATGATAACGATGATTATGACGACGGAAACAGCTGAGCTGAAGAGACGCCGTCTGAAGGGAAGAAGCAGGACTTCTTCTTATGCGTTACTTCCGTTTCTGTTTGCTCCTCAAAGGCCATCGACGCCACCGCCGCCGCCGCTGCGCCGATGCATCGGCTGCTGCTGCTGCTGCTGAGGAGGAGGAGGAGAGGGAGGAGGAGGAGGAGAGGGAGGAGGAGGAGGAGCAGATGTAACCCTAACTCTAATCTCTCTCTCTCTGTCTCTCTCTGTCTCTCTCTGTCTCTCTCTGTCTCTCTCTGTCTCTCTCTGTCTGTCTCTGTCTCTCTCTCTGTCTCTGTCTCTGTCTCTGTCTCTGTCTCTCTCTCTCTCTCTCTCTCTCTCTCTCTCTCTGTCTCTGTCTCTCTGTCTCTCTCTCTCTCTCTCTCTCTCTCTCTCTCTCTCTCTCTCTCTCTCTCTCTCTCTCTCTCTCTCTGTCTCTCTCTGACCGCACGCTACAAGCAGCGTTCCTCAGAGGCGGCAGTCGTGGTCTTAGCTTCTCTTCTGCTGAGGATCAGGATCTTCCATGACAACTGAATTGCCTTTATCGACGGTTGAGACGAACAAAGCGAGAACTTTTACACTGAAGATCCACAGCAGAGGAATCGGCCATTGGCGTCGAACCGTATACAAGTCGCCTCTTACCTTTTTCCAGATATTTTGATTTCCCAAGAACCTCAGATAATTTCCTAACCATTCTATAATTTCAAGACGATACTAAAGTCAATTGAACTGTATAGCTGCTCTTATAGGACTTTCTAAATATATTTTCGTGCGACGCCCTAATATATGAAACTGTCGAATGAGCAGGACGTTTGATACGCGAGGTTCGAGTCCCCGAAACGCTCAAGAAATGCGTCGATTCAATTACTTCTATAGCGTATTCCACAGTATTTACTGCGGCATAATGAAATTGCGCTATAGGTCTTCGTTTTAAGCAGAAATGTCACTTGTAACTCACTATGTCCGGTGTATGTGTGCGCGATGGGGATCCACTGTAGAGAGGGCCGGAGGGGGGAGAGTCAGCGCCCTGGTCAATCATCTCCGTTTGTCCATCTCTTCATTTAGCGCAAAATTCCTGTTCTTTCACACAATGAAAGCGCCACCAGAACATGCTGGACATGTTATGAAAGGGTCTGGCTCTGAACAAGCATAGAACATTCTAGACTCCAGAGGGATAATAATTATGAGGGTCCGTATATTAAAGCAGCACCAAGAAGAACTTGGCTAGACAACATCAATGAGTGAACGGGAATCGAAAACTACGGCGCGATTAAAAGCATCTGCAGAGAACAGAGATTCAAACGGAGAGACAGATCGTCACTTTCAACCTTCGAGTTGAAGACGGCACTTCTGGATGATGATGATGATGGTGGTGATGATGATGGTGATGACGACGACGACGACGATGATGATGATGATAAATTGATGATGATGAGTACGATACTGTCAGTTAGGAGAAAAGTGATATGATTCTAGTAATTTATATGAATTCTGGAAAACCTTATTAATAATTATCTAAACTGCGGTTAACTTTTAGAATCGACTCTTCTTCACACTGTGTTCATGTTGAACGCAATCAGAGGCCATTACTAATGATATAGAGTAACAGCTTCTCAGCCGTTGTTTCCAAACGACTTTATCAGAATGTTCAGAAACGTAACACGTTATATATAGCTTAATAACAATAAATTAAACTGATCATTTGCTATGTCTGTTCGCTCTGTGGCATGCAAGCCTTCTTTAATGAAAAAGAGAATCCCTCCTGCCCCATGACCATTGCTGCTCTGATTTTCCCTATCTTTTCTAAACTTAGCATATCCCTGTATATTTAGTTCGTCATCATCGATGTCACACTTGGCCCATGATTCTGTGATTCCGATGATGTCTGGACTCATAACTTTTACTTGCATCTCCAACTCGGCCATTTTAAAAACCCCAATCAAACCCCTGGCATTTACATAAAAACATTTCAGTGTTTTTTCCATGCACTGACATATTACCTACATTACCATTATTAATAATTTCATCCGTATTATAATAATAGTGACAGCTAGAGTAACCATATTCTATATTACAGCCAGATTCATGCCTAATTAACTCTGTATTATCGCTATATTTATTTTCACCTTTAGCACCTAGACTAGACAAATTATGGGTTTGTCCATAACTGTCGACCTACTTAGTTTAAAACCTTACAGCAGCATTTAACACAAGCAAATATTCTTCAGGCTATTTTATCTGCACCATACCTGTTGAGATGCAGCCCATCCCTTCTCAAATACTTATCCCAAACGTCGAAGTCAGCATTCAGAAACTCAGCTCCTTCGTCGTTGACGCTGGTCCTCTTCCTCTCCATTTCCCGTGACAGTCTGCGTGGCAAGATTCCCATCACCACGACTCGTCTATTTTCTTCTTTAATTCCTGCAAAATAAATTTATACTTCTTTATAATATCTTCATTTTCATCAGAAAAAAGATTATTAGTTCCCACTTCAATCACACATGTGTCACCATACTTGTGCAGGGTTGAGTCCAACATCTCCTGGACTTCCTTGAGCTTGGCTCCCGGCTGACAAATGGTGACAAATTTGTTGGACTGCTCTGCCAAATTTTGTTCCACCTGTCGAACATTGGAATCCCCAATGAGCACCACCCTTTTCTCGACTCTGACGCTCTCGGCCTCTTCTACAACGTAGACGAAGGTGTTTCTTTCTCTCTCTCTCTCTCTCTCTCTCTCTCTCTCTCTCTCTCTATATATATATATATATATATATATATATATATATATATATATATATATATATATATATATATATATATCTGTCTTCTTGGAGCTGGGGCGATGGCTTCTGCTTCTTGGTTCTGACGGTTATCTCTCGGATTCCTTCCTTCTTTGTCGTCGTCGTCGTCGTCGTCGTCGTCGTCGTCGACGGTGTGTTCTTCTTGACGATCTCGGCGTCGGATTTCGTCCGTGAGTCTTCTCTGCTGCTCCGCCATCGTCTTTTGCAGCGCTGCCATACTCCGACACTTCATACAATACATACAGTATGTCCTCCTCCTCCTCCTCCTCCTCCTCTTCCTCCTCCTCATCCTCCTCCTCCTCCTCTTTGAAGAACTCCGCCAGGCCGCTCATGCCACAGGTATCGCAAAAGTCTCGTTAGACGCTTCGATCTCGATCGGTTGCGAAGATAAGAATGGAAGGGTTTTAATTCGCGCTTATGTTAAAATGGCTTCATTGCGTTATTCTGTAGATTCTGTGTCGTGCTAAAAGCATACAATGCTTTTGCTGCCAAGAAGCTAATAAGCGGACGCTAATCGAGTTCATCGGCGTTTGGCTGTGACAGGTTCAGCGGCAGATGTTCTTCTATCGACTTTCAGCGCTTTGCTTCGTCCGGCGATTAGTTTGGCTTAAGTTCAACGGATCCAGACTCGGTGTCTGTTACATTCCTCTTAGAAAAATATAAACGATGGAGTTTACATCAGATGAAGAGGAGGAATAGGAGGGGGAGAAGGAGGAGGAGGAGGAGGAGGAGGAGGGACATTGTTAAGGTCAGAGGTTGCGAGCGTTAAGCGTGAGGCAGAAGTTCTACAATTTGGTCAAAGTCCTCGTCTACGACCACTGAAGCTATTTTCGTTCAGAGAAGAGCTTTCGACAGTGATAATTTCTAGAATTATTTACTATATATATATATATATATATATATATATTCACTGAGAATGCATTGATTTAAATAGCAAATGTATCAAATGAAATGTCAGGTCATTCAAGAAAGATTCTCTCTTTTGTCCAAAACAAAAAAGACACGGTTGATACTGCAAAGCAACGACTAACGTAGGAATTTAAACGAATTAACAGCTGTACACGTAATTAAAATCGACTAGATGAAACAGTTAGCTGCATCTATGGAGCAGAATCGAAAGATAAGAGACAGCAGCAGCAGCAGCAGCAGCAGCAGCGGGGCCAGCGGAGACTGAGTGTAGAACGCCCAGTACAAAGGGCTCGGCGTCTGCCATTTGAGGCGTGGTTCATATTTTAACCAAGAAAGTAATTATTTCCATGAGTATCAGAGTGTGTCGCAGTATTCCTATTTCAAATGGCGGGAGGATAAAGAAACAAATCGCCCAGAAGCGCTCGCAATCGAAGTTTGCTAAACGGTTCACGAATTGATCATTACTTCGAATATACTTCAGCGGAACTCAACCAAATGCAGTGGCTATGAACGATTCGTAGTCCAATCTAAATACACATTTTGTTCTTGGAATTTGAAAACAAAATTACTTGAGGTAATGATTTTTAACTTTCAATGTCATGGATTTATTAAAGGACGGTCATGTCATGTCTAACGAACTTATTAAATTTTCTAGAAGAGATAAATCAGACAAAATGACGAAATTGTTGGAAGAACTGAGTTGAAAGATGCAAACAACATTTCTTTAGGCCTAGTGCGAGTAATAGACAGACTGAACGAATTAGGCGATAAGACAGTATAAGGTCAGCAACTATAGTGTTAATACATTTGTTTTATTTTCTTCATAATCATCGATTCATCATGATCATTATGACACGATCATTCTGTTCTGTTCTGTTCTGTAGCCATCCTCGATGCGAGGTTGGGCTACACTATGTATCACATCTCTCCATGTTTGTCGTTCTTCTGTTTTCCGAATCATGTTTTGAAACGAGAGTCCAGTCCATGTTGTTATGCTATCTAGCATGCAGGCTGTTCTTGGTCTTCCGTGTGATCGTCCTCCGGATCCTTTGATCATGGCAAAACAAATTACGAAGAACTGAAATTTAAAATGTCTGCTGTTTTTTGGCTCTGTATAGTGGAAATTGTGTTTGTTGTTTTTGTCGTAGACTCAAAGACAACAGTTGTAGCAAATTCGACAAATAAGTAAGTAAGTAAGTAAGTATAATCTTGTTAATTTCTATAGCGCTTTCAGAAGCAGCACCGAAGTAGCTCCTTATTCCTATGCGCTTAATCTTTGAATGCAGTAGCTACAGCCAAAGGTGGGGTCATTCATGCATTATGCATTCATTCATGCACTCATGCAAATAGAAGCTGGAATACAGTGATAGTGGTTTTCAAAACAGGAGAAATCCTCCTAAGCCACTTATAATCATATTATTATTATTATTATTATTATTATTATTATTATTATTAGTAGTAGTAGTAGTAGTAGTAGTAGTAGTAGTAGTAGTAGTAGTAGTAGTAGTAGTAGTAGCAGTAGCAGTATCAGTAGCAGCAGCAGCAGCAGTAGTAGAATGAACTGGGATGAAACTAGCAACAGCTGTAAAGAGAGAGAGAGACAGAAAATAGAGACAACTGGAATCATATCATTCGTTCTGCCACCTCATCTTCAGACAATGAAGGAGAAGAACCTGATTATGATGACAAGACCTGTAATTAATCATAATAGAAGTATCTCCGGTTGGATCATTGCCATTTCGCACTGGTTGCAACGATGAAAGAAAGGATACATAGGAAAAGAGGGATTAGAAAGGGAGGCGGAGTCTCGCCTCGTACGCCTTAGTTAAGGCACTGGGTTTACTCTGTCCTTCCTTAAACCAGTGAATAGAATTGAAAGACGTCTGCAGCTGCTAGAGATTCAGAAATACGGTGGTCATATCACTCTTAATTGCAAAATGTGAACAGTATAATCCATTATAATTATCTCTTTTAAAATCTGTTTCTGCAACAGTCCTGTTTGTGAAATGATACGCTGTGCAGAGTTGTCCATGGGTTGGGTTAACCCATGGGTTGGGTTGAGTCCCGATTTTTGAAAAATTAATGGGTTGGATTGGGTTGGGTTGGATTTCGTGAATCTATACATTTTAGCCTCGTCTGCACCTGTTAACCACGTGGTCTGTTTTGGCCTACTAATAATATCTATAGATTCTTGTATTATGTCATATTGACGGCGCATGCGCTAATGGCGCCATGTACGTTAGTCTAGATTCCATAATTGGCAATGTACTAGGGAGTCTGTAAACTGGACCATGACAATTCAGATCGAGTATATCACGTGGACGGATAAACAGAGAATGGCTGTTGTTTACTTGCCTCGGTCACAACTAGTTGGCAATACGCAAGATAGAAAGATATTTTCAGGTTGTTCGAGGTTTGAATTCCATAAGCAAGCGAAAATGGCAAGCGTCATCCGAGAGGCAAGACTTTTAAGACTGATCGAACGACTGGCGTCATAATCTTCGCCTGGAATTCCACCTTAGGTTGGATCTGCCAAGTTTGGCAATGGATTTTAGGACTTACTCACGGAAGAACGCATCATATGTTACCGGCCATGGGTTATGAACTTATGTTGCCTACTCACGGAAGACCGCATTACTTCGTAACGTGCTTCTTTGACCAGTCTATGTTACGGCACTATGGAAGTTGTTTCGAATACATACATACATACATACTAGGGGTCTGTGGGTATACCCGTACCCGCGGATTTACCCGTACCCGACCCGTACCCGTGGGTTGGGTATGGGTTGGGTAGACATTTTACGGGTGGGGTTGGGTACGGGTACAACAGTCACGGGTACGGGTATACCCGTAATTTATCCGAAAATTGATGTATTTTATCATACCCGTATGTCAGGTTCACAATTTCACATTCATTTCACAGCAACAATATTAATTGACAGAATTATGTTCAGACTTCAGAAGCTCATGGAATTTGGATGTTAATATTATAATTTTTTCTTACCTGTTTAAATTAAAGGCAGACAGTTGGTATTATATTGTACTTACTGACAGCATACTGTGCATGACGTCATGTTTTTTAAAATTGCTGACGTCTAAAACTCTAGGCTATATTTGTTTAATTGTGTTTGTAATTTTTATGCAAGACTGCTTAATTTTTATCTATTTTATTTCATACTTTGGCAAATTGGCAGTTGTCATCACAGACTCACAGTCCTTTGCCATTAACACTGCATTAATAACAATTCATTAAGAATAATTTAGTTCACCTTTGTAAAGTTTGTACCTAAAGAAAAGAATTGTTTAAGAACAATACTTGTCTACTGTTTAGTTTGTTTTCATGTTATTGCAGTTAGCACTGCCTGTTGCAACAAAACAGACAGAAATTTAAGTAATTCCCCTTCTCCGAAAACACAATCCCGAGACGGGGTTTTGTATTGGGGAACGGTGTTTACATTTTACACGGCCCAACCACGGGTATTGACGGGTACGGGTATACCCGTGGTTTGGGTCGGGTTGGGTACAGATTTTTAATGATGGGTTGGGTCGGGTTGGGTACAGTCTAACAATTCACGGGTTGGGTTGGGTAGGAAAAATGCTGTACCCGCAGACCCCTAATACATACATGTACATACATACATACATACATACATACGTGTACATACATACATGCATACATACATACATTGAATTAAATGCATCACATCGCGGCGACGCTGGCATTAATACAATCATTGTTTCTCAATTATGAGAATGATGAATTTCCGGTTTGTTGCAATAACAACTCGAAATAAGCAAATAACTATTTATGTGCTTGAATGTATGTATGTTTTTAAAACTGCGATTGTACTTTCACGTTGTTGTATGGATGGGTTGGGTTGGGTTGGGTTTGGGTCAGCAAACATGAATTTTGTTTGGGTTGGGTTGGAAAGTTGGTGGTTTGGGTTTGGGTTGAGAAAACCGACCCATGGACAACTCTGACGCTGTGTCCAAGCAACTGCACTGTTGCTCTTTCTTCTTCACACAAGCTAATACCGAGATCAAAGACTGCTCTTTTTGTTGTGACTTACGAGTTTTTAGAATGAAACGAGGTTATGTATCCGCGGACCGTCCGTATGTTTGACATCACTGCACTGGATAATTAATCGACAGAACTTTCGTTTGTTGTTCTTCATTCTCGTATAGACATTGACGTTAGTTGTTTCTCGGTCCGTGGCCCCAGGCATTGGAATGCATTACCAACATCACTTCATATAACCATCGCATTATCATCTTTCAGATTTAGTCTTAATGCGTACCTGTTTGGTTCGACCTATTCCCTTGGACTGCTCACTCGCTCGTTGGTCTGACATACCCTTCTGGCAAGGTGACCATATTATTTCCAGGCCAAACCGGGACGGTAGTTATAATATAAATTCTAAACTAGGCCCTATACTGTTCATTTGAAAGTATAAAGTTTACTTAAAGTATTTAATCTATAGCAGCTGTGGTTTTTAAAATTGGATGGAATCCATAGGTTTATCGATGTCCTTATATGGAAGTCAATAAATTTTGGCCAACAAATTGAGAACTGAGCACTTTAGCAGAAGAGAGAGAACCTAAAGCTAATGGCATTTGCAGCAGTGTGTCAGGGTTCGACTTGCTACACACGGCATCTCCTCCTGTTTGACGAGATTCTTACCATTGTCATTATGCCTAAGACGTAACGCCAATGTGCCATCTAGAAAGGCTTATATCAAAACAACACGTGCTTCAAGATGTTTTTGCTATAAATAGGAATCAAGATTTATCCTAATAGACTTAGTCTGTGACGTCAAAAAACATAAGGTATTCGAAAGTCTGAATGTTCTTCCAGATGAAATAAAACAATATTCTGTTTTCAGTTGTTCGACCTATTTCACAAACTACTAATACGACATAACTGCTCAAAGACCATGATGGCCTCGACCCAATAAGAACTCCCCTGACTAACGTCTCCCCTATCGTTTGGCTACTTTCCATCGTCTTATGCTACAGTCGTGGTGTCGTCCTCCCATCGCTGCAAACAATTGACTAGACCTATCTAGAATTTAAGTTTTATACCCAAAGTTATTGAACAAAACAGTGCTGATAAAATTAAAAAGGACGTGGACTCAAAGTTAGAGCGACTCATAGAATTACTCTTCTGAGTGCGTAGCCAGGAATTTGATTTGGAGGTTATAAATTTTGAGCTATATATTGTTATATATATATATTATATATATATGTATATATACATATTATATATGTTATATATGTTATATATATATGCTGTATTATATATACTGATTGGGGGGGGGGGTACATTATATACCGATATACCCCTCCCCCGTCGCTACGCCCCTGACTCATCTTACCGTTTGCTACTTGCAAATAGTCTGCAAGTAACTCTATAATCTAAATTATAAGCAGTGCTGTTCATTTGAAAATATATTAATTTGTATGTGTGCTTAGTCGAAATTGACACTTCCTATTGCCAATGAGCGTCTGCCTAAACAGCGTTCAAATGGTTCATCTCATTCGACCGAGACATACTTTAATGACTCAGGAAAAGCAACACGGCGATTGACATTAAGCTAAATAGATAAACGTAAGAAAAAATCAACAAAACCGATTAAAATGAAGAAGATATTTTATGAGATCGGAGCCGGCTTATTAACAAACGTATTACTGCTACACTACACATTCATGAAAACAGCCGTTGGAGAGAGAACTACAGAACTAGGAACGATGTCCAGCAGTTACGCAAACCTAATTGACATCATAACATCAAGCCCAACAAAAACACAAACCTCATTTTCGTCTACTGAAGATGGAGGGACAAGTGACAATAGTGTCGAATCAAATTCAAATACACAATCACAAAGAACAAATACACATCAAACGAATTTTACCACGATTGCAGCGCAAACATTATTCCGCAGTGTCAGCGAAAATATCGGGTCATCATCATCATCATCATCATCATCATCATCATCATCATCATCATCATCATCATCATCATCATCATCATCAGAGGAAGCTCGAAATTCTGCCGAAACACCAGAATTTACATCGCCAAACGCAGTTCCATCGGATTCGACCATCATGCAGGCAAAGGTCTCAACGTCCACTGGGACCAATTTTCCACCAAGCACTTTTGACAATCAGGTGACAACAGTTGAGTCATCAACATCAACAGGATTTACTGTCTCCATTTCAACACCAGAATTGACATGGCCGATAACAATTCCCTCGTCTTCATCTATCGTGGAAACAAAAGATTCACTCACGACTGCAGCATTTGATGTAGTTGTGACTTCTGAAATTTCGTTGACAACAGTAGATTCACAAGCATCAAAAGAATTTCCAATTTCCACTTCAGTATCAGACCCTGCATCGTCTATTACAGTTCATTCACATTCTCCAATTATGGAAACAAGAGATTCACTGACCACTGGAGCATTTGATAGAGCAGTGACTTCTGATGACAAGATGACAACAGTAGATTCACAAACATCTATAGAATTTCCAATTTCCACTTCAATTTCAGACTCTGCATCGCCAATTACAGTTCATTCACATTCTCCAACTATGGAAACAAGAGATTCGCTGACGACTTGGGCATTTGATAGAGCAGTGACTTCTGTAGATTCTATGACTACAGTTGATTCACAAACATCAAAAGAATTTCCAATTTCCACTTCAGTTTCAGACTCTGCATCGCCAACTACAGTTCATTCACATTCTCCAACTATGGAAACAAGAGATTCGCTGACGACTTGGGCATTTGATAGAGCAGTGACTTCTGTAGATTCTATGACTACAGTTGATTCACAAACATCAAAAGAATTTCCAATTTCCACTTCAGTATCAGACCCTGCATCGTCTATTACAGTTCATTCACATTCTCCAATTATGGAAACAAGAGATTCACTGACCACTGGAGCATTTGCTAGAGCAGTGACTTCTGATGACAAGATGACAACAGTAGATTCACAAACATCTATAGAATTTCCAATTTCCACTTCAATTTCAGACTCTGCATCGCCAATTACAGTTCATTCACATTCTCCAACTATGGAAACAAGAGATTCGCTGACGACTTGGGCATTTGATAGAGCAGTGACTTCTGTAGATTCTATGACTACAGTTGATTCACAAACATCAAAAGAATTTCCAATTTCCACTTCAGTTTCAGACTCTGCATCGCCAACTACAGTTCATTCACATTCTCCAACTATGGAAACAAGAGATTCGCTGACGACTTGGGCATTTGATAGAGCAGTGACTTCTGTAGATTCTATGACTACAGTTGATTCACAAACATCAAAAGAATTTCCAATTTCCACTTCAGTATCAGACCCTGCATCGTCTATTACAGTTCATTCACATTCTTCAATTATGGAAACAAGAGATTCGCTGACGACTGGAGCATTTGATAGAGCAGTGACTTCCGATGACAAGATGACAACAGTAGATTCACAAACATCTATAGAATTTCCAATTTCCACTTCAGTTTCAGACTCTGCATCGCCAATTACAGTTCATTCGCAGTCTTCAATTATGGAAACCAGAGATTCTCTGACCACTGGAGCATTTGATAGAGCAGTGACTTCTGATGACAAGATGACAACAGTTGATTCAGAAACATCTATTGAATTTCCAATTTCCACTTCAGTTTCAGACTCTGCATCGCCAATTACAGTTCATTCGCAGTCTTCAATTATGGAAACAAAAAATTCACTGACCACTGGAGCATTTGATAGAGCAGTGACTTCTGTAGATTCTATGACAACAGTTGATTCACAAACATCAAAAGAATTTCCAATTTCCACTTCAGCTTCAGACTCTGCATCGCCAACTACAGTTCATTCACATTCTCCAACTATGGAAACAAGAGATTCGCTGACGACTTGGGCATTTGATAGAGCAGTGACTTCTGTAGATTCTATGACTACAATTGATTCACAAACATCAAAAGATTTTCCACTTTCCACTTCAGTTTCAGACTCTGCATCGCCAACTACAGTTCATTCACATTCTCCAACTATGGAAACAAGAGATTCGCTGACGACTTGGGCATTTGATAGAGCAGTGACTTCTGTAGATTCTATGACTACAGTTGATTCACAAACATCAAAAGAATTTCCAATTTCCACTTCAGTATCAGACCCTGCATCGTCTATTACAGTTCATTCACATTCTTCAATTATGGAAACAAGAGATTCGCTGACGACTGGAGCATTTGATAGAGCAGTGACTTCCGATGACAAGATGACAACAGTAGATTCACAAACATCTATAGAATTTCCAATTTCCACTTCAGTATCAGACCCTGCATCGTCTATTACAGTTCATTCACATTCTCCAATTATGGAAACAAGAGATTCACTCACCACTGGAACATTTGATAGAGCAGTGACTTCTGATGACAAGATGACAACAGTTGATTCACAAACATCTATAGAATTTCCAATTTCTACTTCAGTTTCAGACTCTGCATCGCCAATTACAGTTCATTCTCTGTCTTCAATTATGGAAACAAGAGATTCACTAACCACTGGAGCATTTGATAGAGCAGTGACTTCTGTAGATTCTATGACAACAGTTGATTCACAAACATCAAAAGGATTTCCAATTTCCACTTCAGTTTCAGACTCTGCATCGCTAACTACAGTTCATTCACATTCTCCAACTATGGAAACAAGAGATTCGCTGACGACTTGGGCATTTGATAAAGCAGTGACTTCTGTAGATTCTATGACTACAGTTGATTCACAAACATCAAAAGAATTTCCAATTTCCACTTCAGTATCAGACCCTGCATCGTCTATTACAGTTCATTCACATTCTCCAATTATGGAAACAAGAGATTCACTCACCACTGGAGCATTTGATAGAGCAGTGACTTCTGTAGATTCTATGACAACAGTTGATTCACAAACATTTATAGAATTTCCAATTTCCACTTCAGTTTCAGACTCTGCATCGCCAATTACAGTTCATTCGCAGTCTTCAATTATCGAAACAAGAGATTCACTGACCACTGGAGCACTTGATAGAGCAGTGATTTCTGATGACAAGATGACAACAGTTGATTCATCGGCATCAAAAGTATTTCCAATTTCCACTTCAGTTTCAGACTCTGCATCGCCAACTATAGTTCATTCACATTCTTCAATTATAGCAACAGGAGATTCACTAACCACTGGAGCATTTGATAGAGCAGTGACTTCTGTAGATTCTATGACCACAGTTGATTCACAAACATCAAAAGAATTTCCAATTTCCACTTCAGTTTCAGACTCTGCATCGCCAATTACATTTCATTCACATTCTCCAATTATGGAAACAAGAGATTCGCTGACGACTGGAGCATTTGATAGAGCAGTGACTTCCGATGACAAGATGACAACAGTAGATTCACAAACATCTATAGAATTTCCAATTTCCACTTCAGTTTCAGACTCTGCATCGCCATTTACAGTTCATTCGCAGTCTTCAATTATGGAAACCAGAGATTCTCTGACCACTGGAGCATTTGATAGAGCAGTGACTTCTGATGACAAGATGACAACAGTTGATTCAGAAACATCAAAAGAATTTCCAATTTCCACTTCAGTTTCAGACTCTGCATCGCCAATTACAGTTCATTCGCAGTCTTCAATTATGGAAACCAGAGATTCACTCACCACTGGAACATTTGATATAGCAGTGACTTCCGATGACAAGATGACAACAGTAGATTCACAAACATCTATAGAATTTCCAATTTCCACTTCAGTTTCAGACTCTGCATCGCCAATTACAGTTCATTCGCAGTCTTCAATTATGGAAACCAGAGATTCTCTGACCACTGGAGCATTTGATAGAGCAGTGACTTCTGATGACAAGATGACAACAGTTGATTCACAAACATCTATAGAATTTCCAATTTCTACTTCAGTTTCAGACTCTGCATCGCCAATTACAGTTCATTCTCTGTCTTCAATTATGGAAACAAGAGATTCACTAACCACTGGAGCATTTGATAGAGCAGTGACTTCTGTAGATTCTATGACAACAGTTGATTCACAAACATCAAAAGGATTTCCAATTTCCACTTCAGTTTCAGACTCTGCATCGCTAACTACAGTTCATTCACATTCTCCAACTATGGAAACAAGAGATTCGCTGACGACTTGGGCATTTGATAAAGCAGTGACTTCTGTAGATTCTATGACAACAGTTGATTCAGAAACATCTATTGAATTTCCAATTTCCACTTCAGTTTCAGACTTTGCATCGCCAATTACAGTTCATTTACATTCTCCAATTATGGAAACAAGAGATTCACTAACCACTGGAGCATTTGATAGAGCAGTGACTTCTGTAGATTCTATGACCACAGTTGATTCACAAACATCAAAAGAATTTCCAATTTCCACTTCAGTATCAGACCCTGCATCGTCTATTACAGTTCATTCACATTCTCCAATTATGGAAACAAGAGATTCACTCACCACTGGAGCATTTGATAGAGCAGTGACTTCTGTAGATTCTATGACAACAGTTGATTCACAAACAACAAAAGGATTTCCAATTTCCACTTCAGTTTCAGACTCTGCATCGCTAACTACAGTTCATTCACATTCTCCAACTATGGAAACAAGAGATTCGCTGACGACTTGGGCATTTGATAAAGCAGTGACTTCTGTAGATTCTATGACAACAGTTGATTCACAAATATCAAAAGATTTTCCACTTTCCACTTCAGTTTCAGACTTTGCATCGCCAATTACAGTTCATTTACATTCTCCAATTATGGAAACAAGAGATTCACTGACCACTGGAGCATTTGATAGAGCAGTGACTTCTGTAGATTCTATGACAACAGTTGATTCACAAACATCAAAAGGATTTCCAATTTCCACTTCAGTTTCAGACTCTGCATCGCTAACTACAGTTCATTCACATTCTCCAATTATGGAAACAAGAGATTGGCTGACGACTTGGGCATTTGATAAAGCAGTGACTTCTGTAGATTCTATGACAACAGTTGATTCACAAACATCAAAAGAATTTCCAATTTCCACTTCAGTTTCAGACTCTGCATCGCCAAATACAGATCATTCGCAGTCTTCAATTATCGAAACAAGAGATTCACTGACCACTGGAGCACTTGATAGAGCAGTGATTTCTGATGACAAGATGACAACAGTTGATTCATCGGCATCAAAAGTATTTCCAATTTCCACTTCAGTTTCAGACTCTGCATCGCCAACTATAGTTCATTCACATTCTTCAATTATAGCAACAGGAGATTCACTAACCACTGGAGCATTTGATAGAGCAGTGACTTCTGTAGATTCTATGACCACAGTTGATTCACAAACATCAAAAGAATTTCCAATTTCCACTTCAGTTTCAGACTCTGCATCGCCAATTACAGTTCATTCGCAGTCTTCAATTATGGAAACAAAAAATTCACTGACCACTGGAGCATTTGATAGAGCAGTGACTTCTGTAGATTCTATGACAACAGTTGATTCACAAACATCAAAAGAATTTCCAATTTCCACTTCAGCTTCAGACTCTGCATCGCCAACTACAGTTCATTCACATTCTCCAACTATGGAAACAAGAGATTCGCTGACGACTTGGGCATTTGATAGAGCAGTGACTTCTGTAGATTCTATGACTACAATTGATTCACAAACATCAAAAGATTTTCCACTTTCCACTTCAGTTTCAGACTCTGCATCGCCAACTACAGTTCATTCACATTCTCCAACTATGGAAACAAGAGATTCGCTGACGACTTGGGCATTTGATAGAGCAGTGACTTCTGTAGATTCTATGACTACAGTTGATTCACAAACATCAAAAGAATTTCCAATTTCCACTTCAGTATCAGACCCTGCATCGTCTATTACAGTTCATTCACATTCTTCAATTATGGAAACAAGAGATTCGCTGACGACTGGAGCATTTGATAGAGCAGTGACTTCCGATGACAAGATGACAACAGTAGATTCACAAACATCTATAGAATTTCCAATTTCCACTTCAGTATCAGACCCTGCATCGTCTATTACAGTTCATTCACATTCTCCAATTATGGAAACAAGAGATTCACTCACCACTGGAACATTTGATAGAGCAGTGACTTCTGATGACAAGATGACAACAGTTGATTCACAAACATCTATAGAATTTCCAATTTCTACTTCAGTTTCAGACTCTGCATCGCCAATTACAGTTCATTCTCTGTCTTCAATTATGGAAACAAGAGATTCACTAACCACTGGAGCATTTGATAGAGCAGTGACTTCTGTAGATTCTATGACAACAGTTGATTCACAAACATCAAAAGGATTTCCAATTTCCACTTCAGTTTCAGACTCTGCATCGCTAACTACAGTTCATTCACATTCTCCAACTATGGAAACAAGAGATTCGCTGACGACTTGGGCATTTGATAAAGCAGTGACTTCTGTAGATTCTATGACTACAGTTGATTCACAAACATCAAAAGAATTTCCAATTTCCACTTCAGTATCAGACCCTGCATCGTCTATTACAGTTCATTCACATTCTCCAATTATGGAAACAAGAGATTCACTCACCACTGGAGCATTTGATAGAGCAGTGACTTCTGTAGATTCTATGACAACAGTTGATTCACAAACATTTATAGAATTTCCAATTTCCACTTCAGTTTCAGACTCTGCATCGCCAATTACAGTTCATTCGCAGTCTTCAATTATCGAAACAAGAGATTCACTGACCACTGGAGCACTTGATAGAGCAGTGATTTCTGATGACAAGATGACAACAGTTGATTCATCGGCATCAAAAGTATTTCCAATTTCCACTTCAGTTTCAGACTCTGCATCGCCAACTATAGTTCATTCACATTCTTCAATTATAGCAACAGGAGATTCACTAACCACTGGAGCATTTGATAGAGCAGTGACTTCTGTAGATTCTATGACCACAGTTGATTCACAAACATCAAAAGAATTTCCAATTTCCACTTCAGTTTCAGACTCTGCATCGCCAATTACATTTCATTCACATTCTCCAATTATGGAAACAAGAGATTCGCTGACGACTGGAGCATTTGATAGAGCAGTGACTTCCGATGACAAGATGACAACAGTAGATTCACAAACATCTATAGAATTTCCAATTTCCACTTCAGTTTCAGACTCTGCATCGCCATTTACAGTTCATTCGCAGTCTTCAATTATGGAAACCAGAGATTCTCTGACCACTGGAGCATTTGATAGAGCAGTGACTTCTGATGACAAGATGACAACAGTTGATTCAGAAACATCAAAAGAATTTCCAATTTCCACTTCAGTTTCAGACTCTGCATCGCCAATTACAGTTCATTCGCAGTCTTCAATTATGGAAACCAGAGATTCACTCACCACTGGAACATTTGATATAGCAGTGACTTCCGATGACAAGATGACAACAGTAGATTCACAAACATCTATAGAATTTCCAATTTCCACTTCAGTTTCAGACTCTGCATCGCCAATTACAGTTCATTCGCAGTCTTCAATTATGGAAACCAGAGATTCTCTGACCACTGGAGCATTTGATAGAGCAGTGACTTCTGATGACAAGATGACAACAGTTGATTCACAAACATCTATAGAATTTCCAATTTCTACTTCAGTTTCAGACTCTGCATCGCCAATTACAGTTCATTCTCTGTCTTCAATTATGGAAACAAGAGATTCACTAACCACTGGAGCATTTGATAGAGCAGTGACTTCTGTAGATTCTATGACAACAGTTGATTCACAAACATCAAAAGGATTTCCAATTTCCACTTCAGTTTCAGACTCTGCATCGCTAACTACAGTTCATTCACATTCTCCAACTATGGAAACAAGAGATTCGCTGACGACTTGGGCATTTGATAAAGCAGTGACTTCTGTAGATTCTATGACAACAGTTGATTCAGAAACATCTATTGAATTTCCAATTTCCACTTCAGTTTCAGACTTTGCATCGCCAATTACAGTTCATTTACATTCTCCAATTATGGAAACAAGAGATTCACTAACCACTGGAGCATTTGATAGAGCAGTGACTTCTGTAGATTCTATGACCACAGTTGATTCACAAACATCAAAAGAATTTCCAATTTCCACTTCAGTATCAGACCCTGCATCGTCTATTACAGTTCATTCACATTCTCCAATTATGGAAACAAGAGATTCACTCACCACTGGAGCATTTGATAGAGCAGTGACTTCTGTAGATTCTATGACAACAGTTGATTCACAAACAACAAAAGGATTTCCAATTTCCACTTCAGTTTCAGACTCTGCATCGCTAACTACAGTTCATTCACATTCTCCAACTATGGAAACAAGAGATTCGCTGACGACTTGGGCATTTGATAAAGCAGTGACTTCTGTAGATTCTATGACAACAGTTGATTCACAAATATCAAAAGATTTTCCACTTTCCACTTCAGTTTCAGACTTTGCATCGCCAATTACAGTTCATTTACATTCTCCAATTATGGAAACAAGAGATTCACTGACCACTGGAGCATTTGATAGAGCAGTGACTTCTGTAGATTCTATGACAACAGTTGATTCACAAACATCAAAAGGATTTCCAATTTCCACTTCAGTTTCAGACTCTGCATCGCTAACTACAGTTCATTCACATTCTCCAATTATGGAAACAAGAGATTGGCTGACGACTTGGGCATTTGATAAAGCAGTGACTTCTGTAGATTCTATGACAACAGTTGATTCACAAACATCAAAAGAATTTCCAATTTCCACTTCAGTTTCAGACTCTGCATCGCCAAATACAGATCATTCGCAGTCTTCAATTATCGAAACAAGAGATTCACTGACCACTGGAGCACTTGATAGAGCAGTGATTTCTGATGACAAGATGACAACAGTTGATTCATCGGCATCAAAAGTATTTCCAATTTCCACTTCAGTTTCAGACTCTGCATCGCCAACTATAGTTCATTCACATTCTTCAATTATAGCAACAGGAGATTCACTAACCACTGGAGCATTTGATAGAGCAGTGACTTCTGTAGATTCTATGACCACAGTTGATTCACAAACATCAAAAGAATTTCCAATTTCCACTTCAGTTTCAGACTCTGCATCGTCTATTACAGTTCATTCACATTCTCCAATTATGGAAACAAGAGATTCACTCACCACTGGAGCATTTGATAGAGCAGTGACTTCTGTAGATTCTATGACAACAGTTGATTCACAAACATCAAAAGAATTTCCAATTTCCATGTCATCAGCCGGATTTATATCGTCAATGACAGTTTCTTCGGATTCTTTCAACATAAATACAAGTGACTCTATTTTGTCAGAATCATTTGGCGCGGTAGCCATTTCCGAAGCATCGGCGACAACAGTTAAGTCACCAGCATCAGAATCTTTAATTGCTTCTTCCACTCCAGAATTGGAAACGAAGGACTCAATTTCTACCGCTACAATTAGTTTAGCAATCATTTCTGTGGATCAGGCGACATCGTTTAATTCATCAACATCAACAGAAACTGCTATTTGCAGGTCATCGTTAAGCACAAGTGAAAGGGACATTGATTGTGTTAAGTCATTTTTATCATTCCAACAATTGCCCAATTCCTCTTTATCGGGAATGAAAATACCCGATTTTGGTGAGTTTTTAAAATACTATTTCTCTTTAATGCTTATATTTGAGATTTGAGGTTTTGATATATTACATGTATTTTATTTAACCGGTCACCAAGTTTTGGTCTTTCGTTGTTGTCTGTAGCTTCTGTCAGTCTATTTTATGCCGGATGCAAGCACGCCCGAAGTGGGAGTGCAGGGGGTGCAGCTGCACACCCTGGAAAAATGTAGGGGTGTAATGCACTCCCTGGAAAGACGATGGTCTGCATCCCCTCTGCGCCTCCTGTTTCGTTAAAAACAGGGGTTCAGAGTGTGCAGAAGACCTTTTTATGCTTGTCACTTCGGGAAAATCTGCATCTCTGAGCAAAATTCGTTCCGACGGGCCTGGCCAGACGGTTTTGTTTGGACTTCAGCCCTGGACATTCGTCCATCCAGTGCATTTTCGTTCGACTGTTGCTTTTATCTTCGATCGTTTTCGCTTATTGGTGATGGTGATTCATCGCCATCCGTAGCCTTTGCTGAAAATTCTCGATGATTTTTCGATATTTCAAATTGTGACAGAATTCCGGCCGTTCATTTATATTACGGTAACTATTTGCGAAATGGAGTTTGCTTCTGTGAAATTGCTCTATTTGCTTATAGGTGGTGAAATTCTTGTCATCAATTCCTCCATCAATCTGACGGAAAAACGAGTGGGAAATCGAAAATGGTTTTCTTTCGAGTTTCTAGAACATGTTGAAGACGAAGTTGGTGTTTTAACTTTATGTGGATATTAATATTTGCTAATGATGACGATGGCGAATCTAGCCCTTTGTCATTTTGCCTTTGAAGGCCGTTTGATTCCTGGCACAATGTATTCATGTCATTGATGCTTATTCTGAACAGTTTTGTGACGTTTCTTTTAACCTCATTATACGTCAACTTTGCATTATAAACATCTGGGCATGATTAGAAACGTGTACGGCTGCGTTTTAAACGACTCCCTAATCTTAAACGCTTCGCAAACTGGTCAACAATGCCAAAGCTGATTTTCCAATCTCATCCATTCACTGCTTTACGACATTCCTGTTTGAAATGTTTGCATGGATATGACAAGTGTGTTAAATTTTACATCGCCAGTTAGGACAAATTTCTCCATGGTATTGCATACAACAGTTTGTGTTCCAGGCATAATTTAAACAACCACCTCCTTACGCATAAGATAAAGTCTCGCAGCAAGAGAGTTATCATTCAGATCCAAAACGCTACAGTAACAATTGCTCATTCTTCGTCTATCTAATTAGCCTTATTAATGTTTTCGCACTCGTCAATATCTTAAGCCTGTGCTTTGATGTATAGGAAACTATGCTAACTGGTCTGGTTAGCCAGTCCTTATGTTTTCTATATTTTAGTGATTGACATTTGTACACTGCTGTTGTCCTTTGTTGCATTCTATTATCTGGAAAATTGATCTACTTAGACCTCTTTGCAAAAAATTCATTCGTGGAAATGCAATATGAAGACAGCCCTGTCGTTGACTCGTCGATCATTGAATTTATATTCAGTGGCGTAGGTGAGGCCTGATGGTGTAGGGGAAGTGACCGCTCGCCTGAGCAAATTTTTAGAAAAGTTACGCCTTTCTGAGAAATGTAATAAATTTTTAAAAATTAAAGCAAACAAACTATCAGTTTCAAATGAAAACGTCTCCATTGCATTGGTAGCAACGGGAGAACTTTTTTGCTCGTCAAGACTTTTTGAGCGATCTGGGAAAATTTCGATGTGGCCCCCCTATTCGGGTTGAAAAGGTGGCGCCTTTTTAATATGCTTGCGGCTCCCTTGGTGCTAAAACTTGGCTACGCCATTGTTTCTTGTCCTGGGAACGTAATGCCATCTCTTCGAATTCAATGGCATAAATTCTTTGGAATTATTAATGGCTTAGTAACTTAGTTACCAAAAGCCAATTCTCCTCAGCCGACGAGGTGTAATTTTTAAATGAAACGGTGTAATTCAACTCTTTCTTCTTCTTTAGGTGCCTTGTTTTACAACGTTGGCGACCATGGACTTCCACTCCTCTCTGTCGTATGTCGCCTGTAGCAGTTCTACTTCTGATATTTTGTCTTTCGCGTCGCATAGCAGGTTTTCGATGAACGTCAATCTTTGTCTCCCTCTTGCTCTTTTCCCCATCACTTTACCTGTTGTGACTAAGTTTTCCAGGCCTTTTTTCTCATTATATGTCCGAAGAATTCTAATTGTTTTTTTATAGTCTTTAACAATTTCCTTCTTGAATTTGCCTTTTCCAAAATTTCCTGGTTTGATGTTTTCTCTGTCCAAGAAACCTTCATCATCCTCCTTAAAAACCACATTTCCACTGCCTCTAATTTTTTTCTTCATATGTTTGGAAATTGACCACGTTTCTGCGCCGTATAGCAATACCGACCAAACATAAGTTTCCAAGACCCTACTCATTTGCAAATTAAAAATATTCGATAAATAAGAGATCTTGTGCCTAATCTACAGTTACACCTCTTATCAATGCTCTTGTAACCAACAGAATTCTTTCTCGCAATGTCATATGTCAATAATAATTATTATTATTAGTGAATCAACTGTCGAGTCTTCTCCAGCCTGTATTACCTCACCAGTTATGCCATCTTGCTAGCCTTTCCTTTTCTTGCGCTTTATTTACCACTTCGGCCACTTCGTCTCAGAGTATTTCGTCTTCTTCTCATGAGCTGGTGAAATGTTATCTAGCTCTTTGATACCTCCTTTCTGCTCCAACGTCTCTGCTTAGTTCACTGCTATACTCTGTCCAGTGTCCACGGCTCTGTTACTGCACATCTGCAGTGTAGATTGTAGCATTTTCCTGTCGTTGCCTCTTACTGTAAGCTGTCGTGGTTTCCAATCTCTGTTTAGGCTCTTTGGTTGGCTTGAATGTCTCTTTAGTATGATACAGTATATGTTCGCATTTGATTCTATGTCCTTGCATTTCTCTTTCAACAATGTCTCTTATCGCATTTGATTCTTCTCCTTGAAGTGACTCATGCCGTGTTTATTTCGCTGTTCGTTTCCTTTGAAATCCTTCGGTTCTTTGGTTGTCTTTCCTTCGTTTCTTTGGTTGTCTTTCCTTCGTTTCTTTGGTTGTCTTTCCTTCGTTTCTTTGGTTGTCTTTCCTTCGGTTCTTTGGTTGTCTTTTCTTCGTTTCTTTGGTTGTCTTTCCTTCGTTTCTTTGGTTGTCTTTCCTTCGTTTCTTTGGTTGTCTTTCCTTCGTTTCTTTGGTTGTCTTTCCTTCGGTTCTTTGGTTGTCTTTCCTTCGTTTCTTTGGTTGTCTTTCCTTCGTTTCTTTGGTTGTCTTTCCTTCGTTTCTTTGGTTGTCTTTCCTTCGTTTCTTTGGTTGTCTTTCCTTCGGTTCTTTGGTTGTCTTTCCTTCGTTTCTTTGGTTGTCTTTCCTTCGTTTCTTTGGTTGTCTTTCCTTCGGTTCTTTGGTTGTCTTTTCTTCGTTTCTTTGGTTGTCTTTCCTTCGTTTCTTTGGTTGTCTTTCCTTCGTTTCTTTGGTTGTCTTTCCTTCGGTTCTTTGGTTGTCTTTTCTTCGTTTCTTTGGTTGTCTTTCCTTCGTTTCTTTGGTTGTCTTTCCTTCGGTTCTTTGGTTGTCTTTCTTTCGTTTCTTTGGTTGTCTTTCCTTCGGTTCTTTGGTTGTCTTTCCTTCGGTTCTTTGGTTGTCTTTTCTTCGTTTCTTTGGTTGTCTTTCCTTCGTTTCTTTGGTTGTCTTTCCTTCGTTTCTTTGGTTGTCTTTCCTTCGTTTCTTTGGTTGTCTTTCCTTCGTTTCTTTGGTTGTCTTTCCTTCGTTTCTTTGGTTGTCTTTCCTTCGTTTCTTTGGTTGTCTTTCCTTCGTTTCTTTGGTTGTCTTTCCTTCGTTTCTTTGGTTGTCTTTCCTTCGTTTCTTTGGTTGTCTTTCCTTCGGTTCTTTGGTTGTCTTTTCTTCGTTTCTTTGGTTGTCTTTCCTTCGTTTCTTTGGTTGTTTTTCCTTCGTTTCTTTGGTTGTCTTTCTTTCGTTTCTTTGGTTGTCTTTCCTTCGGTTCTTTGGTTGTCTTTCCTTCGTTTCTTTGGTTGTCTTTCCTTCGGTTCTTTGGTTGTCTTTTCTTCGTTTCTTTGGTTGTCTTTCCTTCGTTTCTTTGGTTGTTTTTCCTTCGTTTCTTTGGTTGTCTTTCCTTCGTTTCTTTGGTTGTCTTTCCTTCGTTTCTTTGGTTGTCTTTCCTTCGTTTCTTTGGTTGTCTTTCCTTCGTTTCTTTGGTTGTCTTTCCTTCGTTTCTTTGGTTGTCTTTCCTTCGGTTCTTTGGTTGTCTTTTCTTCGTTTCTTTGGTTGTCTTTCCTTCGTTTCTTTGGTTGTCTTTCTTTCGTTTCTTTGGTTGTCTTTCCTTCGTTTCTTTGGTTGTCTTTCCTTCGTTTCTTTGGTTGTCTTTCCTTCGTTTCTTTGGTTGTCTTTCCTTCGTTTCTTTGGTTATCTTTCCTTCGTTTCTTTGGTTGTCTTTCCTTCGTTTCTTTGGTTGTCTTTCCTTCGGTTTCTTTGGTTGTCTTTTCTTCGTTTCTTTGGTTGTCTTTCCTTCGTTTCTTTGGTTGTTTTTCCTTCGTTTCTTTGGTTGTCTTTCCTTCGTTTCTTTGGTTGTCTTTCCTTCGTTTCTTTGGTTTTCGTTTCTTTGGTTGTCTTTCCTTCGTTTCTTTGGTTGTCTTTCCTTCGGTTCTTTGGTTGTCTTTTCTTCGTTTCTTTGGTTGTCTTTCCTTCGTTTCTTTGGTTGTCTTTCCTTCGGTTCTTTGGTTGTCTTTCTTTCGTTTCTTTGGTTGTCTTTCCTTCGTTTCTTTGGTTGTTTTTCCTTCGGTTCTTTGGTTGTCTTTTCTTCGTTTCTTTGGTTGTCTTTCCTTCGTTTCTTTGGTTGTCTTTCCTTCGTTTCTTTGGTTGTCTTTCCTTCGGTTCTTTGGTTGTCTTTTCTTCGTTTCTTTGGTTGTCTTTCCTTCGTTTCTTTGGTTGTCTTTCCTTCGGTTCTTTGGTTGTCTTTCTTTCGTTTCTTTGGTTGTCTTTCCTTCGTTTCTTTGGTTGTTTTTCCTTCGTTTCTTTGGTTGTCTTTCCTTCGTTTCTTTGGTTGTCTTTCCTTCGTTTCTTTGGTTGTCTTTCCTTCGTTTCTTTGGTTGTCTTTCCTTCGTTTTCTTTGGTTGTCTTTCCTTCGTTTCTTTGGTTGTCTTTCCTTCGTTTCTTTGGTTGTCTTTCCTTCGGTTCTTTGGTTGTCTTTCCTTCGTTTCTTTGGTTGTCTTTCCTTCGTTTCTTTGGTTGTCTTTCCTTCGGTTCTTTGGTTGTCTTTCCTTCGTTTCTTTGGTTGTCTTTCCTTCGGTTCTTTGGTTGTCTTTTCTTCGTTTCTTTGGTTGTCTTTCCTTCGTTTCTTTGGTTGTCTTTCCTTCGTTTCTTTGGTTGTCTTTTCTTCGTTTCTTTGGTTGTCTTTCTTCGTTTCTTTGGTTGTCTTTCCTTGTTTCTTTGGTTGTCTTTTCTTCGTTTCTTTGGTTGTCTTTCTTCGTTTCTTTGGTTGTCTTTCCTTCGTTTCTTTGGTTGTCTTTCTTTCTTTCGGTTCTTTGGTTGTCTTTCTTTCGTTTCTTTGGTTGTCTTTCCTTCGTTTCTTTGGTTGTTTTTCCTTCGTTTCTTTGGTTGTCTTTCCTTCGTTTCTTTGGTTGTCTTTCCTTCGTTTCTTTGGTTGTCTTTCCTTCGGTTCTTTGGTTGTCTTTTCTTCGTTTCTTTGGTTGTCTTTCCTTCGTTTCTTTTGGTTGTCTTTCCTTCGGTTCTTTGGTTGTCTTTCCTTCGTTTCTTTGGTTGTTTTTCCTTCGTTTCTTTGGTTGTTTTTCCTTCGGTTCTTTGGTTGTCTTTTCTTCGTTTCTTTGGTTGTCTTTCCTTCGTTTCTTTGGTTGTCTTTCCTTCGTTTCTTTGGTTGTCTTTTTTCGGTTCTTTGGTTGTCTTTTCTTCGTTTCTTTGGTTGTCTTTCCTTCGTTTCTTTGGTTGTCTTTCCTTCGGTTCTTTGGTTGTCTTTCTTTCGTTTCTTTGGTTGTCTTTCCTTCGTTTCTTTGGTTGTTTTTCCTTCGTTTCTTTGGTTGTCTTTCCTTCGTTTCTTTGGTTGTTGTCTTTCCTTCGTTTCTTTTGGTTGTCTTTCCTTCGTTTCTTTGGTTGTCTTTCCTTCGGTTCTTTGGTTGTCTTTTCTTCGTTTCTTTGGTTGTCTTTCCTTCGTTTCTTTGGTTGTCTTTCCTTCGGTTCTTTGGTTGTCTTTTCTTCGTTTCTTTGGTTGTCTTTCCTTCGTTTCTTTGGTTGTCTTTCCTTCGGTTCTTTGGTTGTCTTTTCTTCGTTTCTTTGGTTGTCTTTCCTTCGTTTCTTTGGTTGTCTTTCCTTCGGTTCTTTGGTTGTCTTTCTTTCGTTTCTTTGGTTGTCTTTCTTTCGTTTCTTTGGTTGTTTTTCCTTCGTTTCTTTGGTTGTCTTTCCTTCGTTTCTTTGGTTGTCTTTCCTTCGTTTCTTTGGTTGTCTTTCCTCGGTTCTTTGGTTGTCTTTTCTTCGTTTCTTTGGTTGTCTTTCCTTCGTTTCTTTGGTTGTCTTTCCTTCGGTTCTTTGGTTGTCTTTCTTTCGTTTCTTTGGTTGTCTTTCCTTCGTTTCTTTGGTTGTTTTTCCTTCGTTTCTTTGGTTGTCTTTCCTTCGTTTCTTTGGTTGTCTTTCCTTCGTTTCTTTGGTTGTCTTTCCTTCGTTTCTTTGGTTGTCTTTCCTTCGGTTCTTTGGTTGTCTTTTCTTCGTTTCTTTGGTTGTCTTTCCTTCGTTTCTTTGGTTGTCTTTCCTTCGGTTCTTTGGTTGTCTTTCTTTCGTTTCTTTGGTTGTCTTTCCTTCGTTTCTTTGGTTGTTTTTCCTTCGTTTCTTTGGTTGTCTTTCCTTCGTTTCTTTGGTTGTCTTTCCTTCGTTTCTTTGGTTGTCTTTCCTTCGTTTCTTTGGTTGTCTTTCCTTCGTTTCTTTGGTTGTCTTTCCTTCGTTTCTTTGGTTGTCTTTCCTTCGGCAGTGATTTCATAGCTGTCTTTGCAGCATATCAGTTAGGTATTTGGTTGTACCTTTTAATATCTTCAGAGCCATTGTATTCTTTGAGTGTCATTGTTGCGCTTTTAAACCTGTTTTCGAGTTTCATCCACTGCTATCGTCTCTGAGTTCAATGCTGCTCCGATTGTTGTTTGGTTGTGCTTTATAATAGTCTGAGCTGTAGTTTGCTTATGACTAATCTAACCTAATCTTGAACTTCTATTGCGCCACTTCATAATGCACAGTGCAGCCGATGGCACCCTAAATCAAAATCATTTAAGATCGGCTTCCAGACATGGGTAGCAATTTCTTATTGACGTCTTCCATCGCTTTGCAATTGGACTAACATAATGTGATTTAAAGTGGCTTCGGAGGTTGTGTGAAAACCTCTGTAGTAACTAAAGTGACCAAAATGTTTCATTGTTCTCCATCTGGTCATCTGTCAACGTCCACTTGTGCCGCTCTGGTTGTTGGAGTCTTACATTGCGTATGATAAATCCACGGTTTACAGAAAAATCTAGCAGTCGTTCTCCGCGTTCGTTTCTGTTTCCTTGGCCATGTCTTTTCATTACAGCCCCGTATCAAGACATGTTCCATCTAATGTTGGTGTTCCCGTCTCCCGCGATTATTCTTTGTCAGTTTCTCCAAAGTCTATGTCAATTGAAAGTAGAAATCTTCGATTACTTCCTCTGTACTTTCTGTCGTTGGAGTAAATAGGCCTATCCAATATCCATATAACTGTCATGTTTAGTGGCCTCGCCGCGAATCGTGCTACCACCATATTTGTGGGCTTACAGCTTTTATACTCCCAGAAAGATGTTCTTTGCTTTATTGTTGAGAGAAGGAATCCAACTCCATCAACATATCCTCTACATTCGCGTGACCAAAAAGACCTCTCTTTCATTCGATTCATTCCGTCTACACTCTAGGCCTATCTCATTTCTGCCAGCCACAAAATATCACATTTATACATTTCCATTTGTTAACGTAGACATTTTAGTTTCCCCAGCGATCCATAATGACTCGCCACCAGGATAGGGCGCTTTGCTGTTGTTACTGCTGCTGCTGCTGCTGCTGCTGCTGATGATGATGATGTTGTTGTTGATTCTAATGCTGATGTTGATGGCAGTAGTTGACCATGGACTACTAGAATTGCCTGGACGCCCAACTGAAAAAGGAGCCATACTTCAGGGGGCTGAATAAATGCAGCCTCCTGTGCATTTGCATGTAATTTTGGACTTTTTCAACTTGCAATTGCTCGGATTCTGTGAAAGCTAAAACGATGAGGTATACACCAATGTTTTGCATTTGTATCCCTCTTTCAAACCATACGTGCAAAATTTAATAACAATTGGGATAAGAGTCCACAATCTGGCCTGAAACAGAACCACCCTCCAAAAATTTTTTTTTTATGTTCCAAGCTGTGTTGCTAAAATTGTTATTAAATTTTGCACGTATGGTTTGAAAGAGGGATAAAAATGCAAAACATTGGTGTATACCTCATCGTTTTAGCTTTCACAGAATCCGAGCAATTGCAAGTTGAAAAAGTCCAAAATTACATGCAAATGCACAGGAGGCTGCATTTATTCAGCCCCCTGAAGTATGGTTCCTTTTTCAGTTGGGCGTCCAGGCAATTCTAGTAGTCCTTGAGTTGACTTGTCGGGCTTCGGTGAATTTGTCTTGTTGATTACGTTTCTACGAATGAGTATCTCCTGCACCCCCTCTCCAAACACTCCTCTCTTATCCGGGGTTGGGTTCCGGCACAGTCGTAGCTGAGGCGGAGTTACGCAATGCCGTTGCCAAATCTAATGTGCATAAGCTTTAAAATGATTAGAACTCTTTTGCTTGAACCGTCAATGAAACTCTCAGATATGGCTCCGTTTGTCCTATTTTTTTTACAAACGTACGCCGTTTGCCTATTAAATCGCATTTAAGGCTAGTCTAGCAATTCATAAAACATTAGAAGACTGCCCAGTCTGGGTATTTAAAATCCATGCTAAACCCCATCTGACCTTCTCTCTTTATACGGGATTTTCGCCAATTCATTCCTAATTGTTCCTCGAACTAAGACTTCAATAATTATTGTTAATAGCGCTTTTCCGTTGCAGCCACAGAATAATGAAGTCCTGAAACGTCCTTCTTCTGTCAGATATGCCAAAGAATTGAGTAGGCCTACTTTAAAACCTACTGTAGACTTACAACAAATCTCTTCTAACTGGTTTCCCCTCCAAATTTTATCTTTCTGTTTCCCGTTGACAACTTTGCAACTGACTTGATCTTGGGGGAAGATTTTGGAGTATAATCAATTGAGAACTTTATTATTCCTGTCGTTTTAAACGTGCAATTAATTGTTTTAAATTGAATATTTTGACTATAAAGTAGTTTTATATTTTAAATTGTTATTTTTTATTTAAATTGTATATTTTAAATGTTAATATTTTCGCAGTTTGTATGTATGAAAGTCGATATAATTGGAGATATGTAAAATTCTCAATTACGAATTCCTTTTGTACTTTAAAGTTACCTCATTTTTATCAACTCGCATGTTTTTTGATAAAATTTTCTCTGAAAAGCAGAAAAATTGTAAACTTCTCTCGATCTAAATTTTAACAATGATGGTTGTCTTTTATGTTGCCTCAGTTGAACAAGACATTCTCCGATTGTCCAGGTTTTATACAGGTGATTGTCCCTCAAACCAGGTAAGCAGTTATTTATAAGAAACATAATTTCACTTTAGCGCAACTGTTTTTTCACTAGACATCTCATTATATTAGAAAAGTCAACTTTAAAGTCCGAGATATAATCGATTCATTTTCTCTTGTCCTCTGTCCTAGAGGTCTAGCACTCTTCTCTCTTTTAATCCGTCTCATTTTATTTTTGGGTTTTGTGATTTGGTCTATTCTGTTAAGTTACCACACCGCTCTATAGACAATAGACTGACTAGTATATTGTTAAACTGAATTTTAGCATGCTTAGGCGGCGTTTTCGTCGTTGGATTCCGATTCAAATGATAAAAGTCAGCTTTACTTTGGAGCTGTGGGCGAGAGAAGCTGTCCCTAAATGGAACGACGTCAGAGCTTTCATGAAACACCTGGCCGTTGACCTGGTTTCTAGGCTAAGTATCAATGGAACCAAACTGGAGCAAAACGACGCCATCGACACCGCCACTCACCTTTACAATCAAAGTAAAACTTCTATATTAACAGATAAGGCCGCAAACAGCGCCGCCGGGGGCGGCGGGGTGTTATTTTCCGCAAGGTTTTAAGACGGGTCTGGTATCGGTCATGATCTCTGTGTTATGAAAACTGCTGGATGAGTAATTATTAACTGCGCACTTGAATGTCTACTGTAGCAGTGGCGTAGCAAGGGTTTTGGGTCCTTTGTGCAGAGCCTCGTGGTGGGCCCCTGGAAACCCCCTTCGATTTCAAATAAAAACGCTGGGCGCTTTTGCGATAGTTACATAATATCGCAGTTTCGCTTCTCTATTTTATAATAACTAATGTTATTAAATATCGAAGCATAGAGTCTTTTGAATGTGTTCGCTATTCATGACATTAAGTTCTACTTTTGGGCTGTGTCGATTTTTTTTATTGAATAATTTTGAAAATGAAGATCTCTACTTGCCAGATGAAGCGTCAATGGTCAATATTAACTGTCTCCCCTCCCTTCTGACTGACCCATTCGACTGCCACGCCTGCGTCACAAGGTCACCAGAACTCTGCCCTAAATTCCTCATTCCTTATCATTCTTTCAAGAACGTCTATAAAAATGACGTCACAGCATCATCACTAAATGGTCGTGAATAATTAAATCGAATGTCTTTGTAAAATAACTTCAAAACAAACCCACGAATCAGATGATGAGAAGCTGGTCGACTCCTCCAACTGACATGAGACGGCGATCCGATGACAATATATACGGAGATGTTTGTTTCCAGTTGTCGTATGGTTATTGGCGGTGACTTCATAACGACTCTTTTTATTATTAATACACACAACACAGTTTACTGTAACTTAACCGATTCAATTGATTTCCGTTCATTAGTTGTTTATTGGTTTCAGCCGCTCCTCTTCAGCTGACCTGTGATTGGTCTGAGTTGAAAGGAATCTGTCCGTTGTGCCATCGATGTCTTGGCTATGGAGCCTGGATGCGCTGCTTTCCGGAATGCGACGAAAGTAGAAACGAGATGTGTTCTGTTATCGACTTTCAACAGAAGCTGACGGAATGCCAGTAAGGGGCTGTCCATTAATTACGTCAACAATTTAGGGGGAGGGGGTTTGAAAAAGTTTGACAGTTGTTGACAGGGGAGGGGGGAGGTCAAGAGAAGTTGACGTCAACAATTTCACTTTTTACAAATAATCAAAAACTAGGAAATTTCATGGAATACTACTTATTACAATGGAAAAAAGCATGGCAAAAAAGGTCATAACCATCACATTTTGACAATCGACAAGCAAAAAAGGGAAAAAATTGTCATCACCGCAAAAATAACTTTGTTATTGGGACCTGTCATTGATTTGGGGGTGGGGGGTGTCAAAAGTTTTTGACGTAATTATGGGGGGGGTAACTGAAAGTTGACAGTTGTTGACAAAGGGGAGGGGGTCAAAAATTGCCCAAAAATTGTTGACATAACTAATGGACAGCCTCTAAGTTTTTGCATACGATCTCAGTCAACGCATTCACTGCATTTAAAGTACTTCACACCTCTCGCGGCTTTGCTTAATCGGTAAAGGCAACACTTCTGAGTAGCCACATTGGCATATATTGGAGTGTTTTTACTCTAAGCGAGTGTCAATTATTGTCCCTCTGTACAATCTGTACAATCAAAAAAAGTGGGAAGACAACATCAAAGAGTGGACAGGACTCACTATCGAGCAGGCGATAAGAAGAGCAGAAGATCGTAACATCTGGAAGACGACAGTTCATAATGCAACCAATCTTCGGAGCGAAGACGGTTGAAGACAAGACAAGACTGTACACAATCTCTAATTAACTTTGGTGGATCGGCGTTCAAGTATGACGTTCGATTTTATGCCCATCGATATTTCAAGATTTTAAACTAGATGACTTTTGGAGCATAGATGTATATACTTTCAGCGATTTCAAGGGTTTCAAGGGTTCTTCTGGTTGCTTTCCGTAACTTAGTTGCAGAAAAGAATTCGTCTTAATTGGAGGCGACTGCATACATCGAGACATTCTAATGGTCTTCGTGTTCAGCTCTGTCGGTTTCCTGATTCTTCTCATCCTTCTGATTATCCTCTTCAAGCGGAAGCCCTGGCGAAAGAATAAGAAGTACACCGTCAATTACCTTCCGAAAACAGTCTTTTCAAGGTAAGAAGCAGCCCGGCTTTGTTCCGTTGTTGCAAATTATCTTTCAGAACAATTTTGCAAAGTATGGATGCTGAGAACGTTACTACATCTGCAGGCACACAATTGAATAGATGGAATCGAATTATTTATATTATTATTAAAAGTCATTTACAGATGAAGTCTGGTGAAAAGTTCGACAAAAGCCGCATAGTCTTTATGTATACCAATACTTTATGCTTATGGTCAGCGGAATGTTATGTTTTTCATCGCTGCATTCTACACTTTGCACTGCAACTGTGCGGAGCAGGGCATCTGGGCTAGACATGATCCAACTTTTTTGACTTGTGATGTGGTGGGACTCAACTCAATTTGCTCAAAGGCTCAGGCCGTCTCAAAATCCAGCATAGGGCCGCCGAAATGATAGGGCCGGCCCTGGACGAGACAGTCCCTTTAGGTCGGGGAGGCTAAGGAGGATGTGGATAAGAAGACTTGCAGCGCAGTTAATATTTATTGTTGTGTTTAATATTTGAGGTGTCAATGTGCCGATTATGTAACGTTGTAGACGGAACAGACAGGAGAGGGTGACGATGGTACACTTTCAAATGCAGGACCAACGTCGAGAAACGAAGCCGAAGAAATGGCAGGGCAAACTGAACCTCGGTTTCATGGGAGACAGCTCCATCAGTCTAGAGGGGGATCCAGAAGTCCACAACTATCCAACGCTCGTAAGTTCATTCAGGCATTAGTGAACAATAAACTTAAAAGATTTAATGGCTTCATAGAAATTTCAAGCTAAATCCTTACAGATGCACTGTAAATTGGGTATTTTGTAGAATAGTCTGTAAGAGGACTGGTCGAGTTCTTTGCCACTGGCAATGGACGCTTATATTAGAACCGATGCACAGTATAAAGGACGACGCTCTCTTACGATGTAACGTTTACGATTTCAGTCCGAGTGTAAACGAGCGCCTGAAAGAGCTAGATTCCCTGTAGCTGTGTTCAGAATATAGAGACGATCGATCAGTCTATGTTATCTAGTGTTTGGTTGAACAGACGAAGACTGAAGCATCGACTGCTGCGTTCGAAGACGATCGAATATCATTCGGATCAACTGATGGAGCGCCACTAGATCAAGAAATGGAATCTTATAAGAATTACTCGTCCTCTTTGGACAACTTCAATTTACTCAAAGACGTAGGGAAAAGGAAGGCGACTGCGCCTCACTTAATTTATGACTAATACACGGACGAAATGCGCTTGAAGTGACAATGAAAGCTATTGCCTAAGCCAATGGCAAAGGCTAGAAATGAATTCTAACTGTAGAAACTGTTATTTGCATTTTCACTTTGATTTAGTTTCAAAAAGACAGATTCTTTATCTTGAGTCGACTGGGTGTGGCCTTTGTTATCGCTTTGTATTAGCTGACAATATTACTGGAATAAGTCCAAAGGAATTAAACAGAAAAGCCTCTGAACCTATGTGAACTTGAAACTCGGCGACTAAGTTAAGATTTTAAAAGCCGTAATCGCCAGCGCTGTTAAAGGGGTCTTTGCCAGAGGCGTCATTTGGGGGGGGGCTGGGGAGCCGTGGCCCCCAAGGAAATGAAAATATTAATTTATAATGTATTAATGTGCCAAAAATTGCCAAAAAATTGCAAAAAATGTTCTCACCCCCAAGAAAAGTGTGAAATGACGCCACTGGTCTTTGCACATCGCTGCCGTTGTCTGTCTTTGTTTTCGCAGGGTTCTTCTTACGGGGACCTCGAAGATTACTTCTAAATCGATTGCGAAATTCTATCGCTGATCAAAATGCGCATTTAAGCTGCGAACGATGATGTTTCATTACGAAAAGGGAGAGTTCCGTTGAAGCGCTCAGCGTTCGACAGTGTCTGATCTTCCAATTCATTGAGTATTTTCAGATCCAGGCTTATAATAATGTGATTTTAAGTGGTTTAGGAGGCTAAGTAAGCCTGTGGCTAAATAAGCCTAGGCTTAAAACATTTCTTCCAATTAGCATTTCCTCCACAGTCTGTCTTCCTTTTCCCCTCTGACTGAACTCTGGAAGGAGCTGGTCTTTCGCAGGTGGATTTGAAGTACCATCGATTATAAAACTCAAGTACCCTTGAGTTTTATAAATGGTGCTATAGAAATGCATAATTATCATTATGATCTGTTCGCTTTCGGCCGATGCCTTATTTGTCTCGTGATTCGCTCTCTACTGTAGGCTATGTTCTATTGAGTTCTCAGACGTTGTAGGTCATATAGGGCGCCTACTTAGAAATCCGAGCAGTCGCAGATGTGTATTATGCGCTTTAGGCCTATATTCTAGAATCGCTTAATTCCGACATCCGTAGAAGATAGTTTGTGTCCTGCAGTCAGTGTTGCAGTTGCCGGGGGGTTGGGGTTGAACCCCCCAGCTAACGTTGCAGTCCTCACAAAAATCGCATATCGGGTACATTCAGTCTCTGTCATTAATTGAATTTCAGTCCTCCCCCTCCCTCCAGCTCAAATTTCGCAACTCCAACACTGCCTGTAGCGATGAACTCTGAACAGTAGGCCTATCAGGAGCTTCGAAAGAACGCCGAAGCCGATTTTGTTCTGTTTCTTTGTGAAAACGATATCCACTTTTTTGGTTTCTCTATCAGAGGCGTCGCGTAATGGTAGCCTGGGGATGCCTGGGCACAGTGGCGTAGCCAGGATTTCCGGAAGGGAGGCTTGGTTTTGATTGTAACCAACTTCGAAAAATAAATTGGCAAGTAAAAAGGTCATCCTCATCTTTCCTTCTTGTATTATTGCAGATGTTGAGTTGATGACAAACAAAAAAGGTCGCCACCTTACACCTTTACATTCTATAGCACTTCGAAATTTTTGGGTCGGCAGCCAGTCAAGGGGGTTTGACCCCCTAACCGCGTTAGAAAATAAAAAATTATGGGAACGAAAATTTAAAAAATGAATGGAAACAAAAATAAAAAATATACGCGAACATTAAACAAATTTTGTCGGCAGTTAAGGGGCTTAACCCCAGAGCCCCCTTTCAGGCCCCTTGGCTACGCCACTGCCTGGGCATCACAAAAATTTTATGCGGGCAAAATAAATGAAACAAATGGCTTTCTATGTCTCATTAAACTGCCGATGACCTTTTTGTGCTCGTCAGGTTTTCGCGTCGAGAACGGACATCCCCACAAAAATTGCTGCGCGACGCCAGTGTTCTTTATGCATTTCATTTTGTTTGTCTGTTATAAAATTAATAAGATTTCAGAACTCATTCCTCGTCGGCCCAAGGACTTGTAAAATGTTTCATCAAATCTATGCATGCAAAATAATTTTATATTCTATGTAATGAAAGTCATGCTTTTGAAAAAGAAGTGTCATATCATCATATGTCTGCTGTTGTGTTCAAATTAAAAAGAAACTGAAAAAGTAGTGTTTGAAAGAAAAAACCGTTCAGCTACAACTGAATGACTTTGTCTACCCTTGGAAAATCCTGGTCTGAAGAGGATAATTACTCGATCATCTTCTTTGGATATTCTGATTTTCCTTTCGGTTCTCAGCAAACAAAGAAGACGATAGAGCAAGAAGATCACTTGTCTTTGACTCTCGTTAGAGGAACTGGACGCCAATGGTGTTAAGAACAGTAGGCTAATACCCAGGGTTATTTCTAGGCTTGCCAATTTAGGGGTTGTTGGTATTTACGGAATTTACTCTCTAATGCTTCTGACAAGCAAAAAACGGGCTATCTTCTTCCAGGGGTGACGGCTGCACCCCCTGCACCTCTTCTTCCAGGGGGTGCGCTGCACCCCTGATTTTTTCCATGGGTGCAGCTGCACCCTCTGCACCCCCACTTCCTACGGGCCTGTCGAAGAGAAGACGGAAACTAAGACTTAGCCTACTCGACCTCCTTTCTTGGAATGAGAAGTAAGAGTGAAGAGACAGCGTATTAAAAGCGACTGACAGATCTAATGAAACAAGTGCCGTTACTTTCTAATATTCGTGACAGACGGAATGTTATTGTGAACATCCAGAAGAGCAATATAGTAAAAACTTGTGAATTTATATAGCGCTTTCGTTTTAGTACAGCAGTAGTTGCTAATTCTTAGGCGCTTAGTATAAATTTGAAATAGCTACAGGCCTAGGCAAAAGGTGGGATCAGTCGGTATAGGGATTAGGAACCCGGCAACTCAGAGGCAGCAACCCGGCCCCTTTCGATAGAATTTTCTCGTATGTTTTGCACGGACCTCACAACTACTCTAGGCCCCAAAAGAGTGCCTGCCTTGCCTACCTTTCCTGACTAGGCTACTGAAGAACAGACACGTAGCCTACAATCACACACACGCGTTTGTTCTGGCCTAAATGTGTAATTGGCCGCTGCAGTTGTGAAGAGACAGTAGAGCAAAACTTTAATTAATTCTGTGGAGTGTTTGAGGGGGGGGGTTGATCAGCGCAGGGCTTCGAGTGTCTGACGGCCGTCAGCGCCGCCTTTAAGCGGCGCCGCGTGTGACTCTGCCTTCATTAAGGCCGTGTTCTGTTGATCGGCGGTGATCGATGTATTATGACTTTATGAGGTCGAAGTGTTTGAATTCCTCTGCAGACTTTGCCTCAATCGTCTTACTCGTGGTCTTACTTTGATATCAGAAGGAGAATCAATTAAAAGGTATTATTTCTATGAGGTTCTTTCAAGTAATAAACGATGAATTTTACATATTTATGTAATATAAGTAGACTTTTGTTTTAAACGTTTCAGGCCGTAGGAAGTGGGGGTGCAGAGGGTGCAGCAGCACCTCTGGAAATATCAGAGGAAGATAAGGCTGTTTTTTTAATTTTATGCTTGTGAGGACTTTTAAATAGAAGAAAGAGCGACGACCTTTCTTGCTTGTCAAACTTTTAGGAGGCAAATGTAAATTTAGCGACGACATTTTTTGCTCGTCAGGGTTTTTTGAGAGACGAATTTTTTCTCTTGTCACAACTTTTTACCTGCACCCCTGATGAAAATTCGTTCCGACGTGCCTGAAACGTGTACAACCTCAATTCTGCGTACAACGGAGCAACGGAGGAGTCAGACATTCTTAGATGGAAGGAGAAAGGCTGTTTTCCAGCGGAGGAGACAAATGAATGTCTAATGTCGTAAATTTCTTCGGTGCTTATAAGAAAGCAACAAGGCTTCAGTCCCTGTATCAATTGGTGGCTGTCATGAGCGAGGAGTTATAGGAGGCCTATTCACAATCGCCCAGCGCCGGTGTGGCTGGAGGAGCAGGATGATGATGATGATGATGATGATGATGGTGATGGTGATGATGATGATGATCACTACACACATGGTGTCGCCACTGCAGGTGGAAAGTACCTCGGTGTACATTAGGGCTGCGCCGAGTAACTCTAGTAACGCGAGTACTCTACTCCAAATTGGAGTCGAGTAATTTTTTTGGAGTCGAGTACTCGCATAGAATAACTAAACAAAGAATAGAATAGATAAATAAAGAATAACCAAAGAATTTCATTAAAATTTGGCCTACCGTTATTTGTTACAAATAATTATTAATCAGTCTTATTTAGGTTATTCCTATTTGTTATGCCCCAGTTAGTTAAGATTTTGTCCACAGTGGGCCAACTCTAGTGAAGACCTCATTTTTTGCCAGTACCGGTAAAATAGTTTCTGTTCTGTAACTTATGTTATACTAAATTTGAAAACGCTTGAATATTCGAAAATTTGATATGTAACTGTATCTAATGTTCTGCTTTGGTTAAATGAGGGCCATGAGGCAAATAATAAGCATTATGTGACGTGTAACGTTTGCAAATCATGTATTTCCGGTTTTACGCGAGTACTCGAGTACTCGCTAAGCTACTCGACTCCTACTCGACTCCTGAACTACTCCTCGGTTAGCGCAGCCCTAGTGTACATTGTACAATGATGGTGTCATATTAACGAGACACTAGTCAAGACATGACCCTCAAAACTCCAATGCCTCTGACTTACTATGACACCTGTTGCAATCCATTTTAATAGTTCTGGATGTTTGCAATTTTCACAGGTAGCAATTACAGTTTTAAGGTTAATGAAGAACTGAAACTGATCTGATCATATTTCAGCCTCATTCTTTATTCTAATTGGCGTGTTTTTGTTTGTCTTTTGTACATTATTTTCAACAGCAGTGACAATCACTGCAGTCACGTGGTAACTGCTACTCACTGGTAACAGTTATGAACTTACTTTTGCTAATGACTCAATATTGTATGCATAAATAAGACCAATAAAATTTATTTTGAAAGCTGACCTGGGGCTGCCAATTGGCAGGGGGTTGGCTACCCCTGGTCTAGACTGTACGTCTTACTGTTTCCCTTTTCGACTGATCTCTGGAATTCTTCTGATGTTTTATTATTATTATTATTATTATTATTAGTAGTAGTAGTAGTAGTAGTAGTAGTAGTAGTAGTAGTAGTAGTAGTAGCAGTAGTAGTAGTAGTAGTAGTATGACTAATATAATTTGCAGTATAATTGTTTGATACCTTTGTACTGGTATATTGTAAATAATTGGTACTATTAATTTATTAAAGCATATTAATGTTATTAATAATTTTTTAAATTTATGTTTTAACCTATTGGCATTTGAGGTGTAAACAGAAAATATTGTTTTATATTTTATAATAGATATTATTATTGTTTTGCTTTCAAATCTTTTACTTAGCTTTCATTTTCTGAAATAAAATAAAAATATAAGATCAGATAAAAATTGCTTTGCTATTCTATGAATGATCAAAAGATGATTTCTAGAAAATCAAATTTGATAGAAAGATTTGCATTGAATTCTGTTTGGTGGATATTGTATATGCTTCATTAGTAGTTTTAGAAATAAATTCCAGATAAAACTGATGATATCTATTGGGTGTTTGAGATGAAAGGCTGTGTTAATGAGTGTTAATGGTGGGTCATTTTTAACTGAATATATCTGTCATTTTTGTGTCTGTTGCAAATTTCACTCTAAAATAATATTTTATCAATAGAGAATGACACATTAGTCTTGTTAGAATGTCTGTTTAATTTGATGTTAATTTGTCTGTTTGATGTTGGCTGGTGTTATTTTATGGCATTAAGTTATTTAAACCAACTTTTCTCACCCCATAATAACGTTGCTTATTGCATTGTTTTATGTTGTTGGCAGAAAGACACGCACAAACTAGTATTTATAATTGATTTTGGTTGAAAAACAGCTGAACTTGCCTTTGTCTTTAGCCATTACTTTCTGGCTTCGCGTCTGTTTACTTTCAGTGCTTCTATGACACGATATTTGGAAGAATTAAAAATGCCTGTTGCTAGCAGTTGGTAGCATTGTGTCTGTTGCTAAAGGCTGTTTTCTGTGTCATCATGCATTCTTATGTTCCGATGATGAGACTTCTGTGTTGAATTATTTGCAGCAATGCATGTCCTGTGGCTGTATTGTTTGGCCTTTGGCAGAATGCAAGAAAGTTGGTATGATACAGGCCTTTATTAGGTAATTACTTCTTTGTCTTAGAAATCTTGGCTAACATTGATAGAAATTATATTTATTACCAGATGTTTCATGCTTTTGGAAATGGTTTCTTAGTTTTATTTGACTTTGATGATTTATGTTGAGAATGTCTGTTTTAATTTTAGCTTTTGCAGTTCAAGTTGTTCTTGAAGTTTCACAATGAGATTTCTATTGGAAAGAATAACTGATGTTTGATTTTCAAAAAGATAGCTAAATATTTTGGTTGAATTTTGAGAAGCAGTTTTCAATCATGATTTGATTCTTGACATGATGAGCATTCCAGAGATTTTGCTTTCAAATCTGAATCTTGGAGATTTGACTGAATCAGAGCAAGATGCCATCTTTGAAGTTCTCAGGCGAGACCTGGAACTACAACGCCAGGAATCAGAACGCATTCAGTAAGTCTGCTGTTTATGCAAAGAAGATTAAAGCTTAGATGTTAGAAACTGTATTTGTATTATAATAATCTTTTCTTTGCCATAGAAAATGATAGCATCCAACAGAAGTAAATAATTAATAAGTTAAACTATGAAAAATATTATGTTTATTATAATATGTATCACATATTGTTATATGATAGAAAGTTATATGTTCAGAGTCTTAGAGCTTCTTGATTATGCTAGTTATGCACACTGCAAAACAAAATGGAGCTGACATCTCATCTTGACCCAATTTCATTTAATTGCTGCTGAATAAAATTTGAGATAATTTTCAACTGACATTCCCAATTTTTCAATGCTTACAATACCTTAGGTGGAATTGGTGTTGGTAAGAAAATTGGCATAAATGAATGCATTTGCCAATCTAGATGCAACTCTGAATAGGATAAACTTGTGACAACAATTGTGAACCCTTTAAACATTATTGCAGTGTTATATAACCTATGTTATATAAGTGTGGGGCAGGAAGTTAGCAGAGTGGTAATGATGTTGGACGATGGAGCAGAAGGTCATGGGTTCGATACCCAGGGGAGCCTAAGGTCAACTCAGCCTTACTGGCTAGAGGGCAGTGGTTAACTGAGGAGCAGCATTAAGCTGTGAGGTAAAATGTATGTCTGGGGAAAGTAATGGCAACCTACCCCAGATTAATGTCTTATACCACCTATGTCGCTGACTGCCTAGACTGGAGATAAGCGCTGGAACCCAGGGCTCGAACTCGAATATGGGACCTACCTTTCCTTTTTTTAGCATTATAAGTATTAATATTATTTTAGAATTGTTTGTGTTTACAGAATTTTTGTAAATGTACAAGATATATTCCCTTAGTTGCTGTGTTCTAAGAGTTAGTACAGAGTCTTATGGAAGAAGATTGAATCACTGATTTACCTGTTTACAATCGTTTAATTTGTTTGAAGGAATCTTCGTGCTGAAGTGAACCAGTTACATGCATTGACCGCCCAATGGCATGCGAGCGAAAACCGGGAGAAGAGGTGTCCTCTCTGTCACTCGGAGTTTGGCTGGTTGCTCAATCGTGGTGACAAGTGCTGTCAGTGCAATGCAAGAGTCTGTGACAAGTGCCGTCTGTCTGCAGCGGTCAAAGAGAACTGGCTTTGTACATTGTGCTTCAAGCAGATGTTAGTTGTAAATCTGTGGTATTTGTAAACTGGATCACTTAATTCCTGCACATATCTAGCATTATACAGATGCCTTCGGATCTTTTGAATATAATCAATGACCAGATTTTCTTCAATATCAGCAGATGTGTCAGATGTTATCTTCCGTTTTCCGTCTTGCACATGATACCCATCTCATTTTCTGTTCTTTTCTTTGTTCTTGGTAAAGTAATGTCCTATTTTAGTCATAACAATTTGCACCTCAGTCCACGTTAGTTAGGTAAAAACCTCATGGTGTAACTAAAAAGATGTGTAAGTTTTATTTCGCATATCAGAATTCCTGCTGACACTGACTGAGATTTATTGACATGATTTAACTTAGTACGTCTTTCAGAAACAGATATTCCTAGGATTACCAGATGCTTGGCAAAGGAGGACATGTCCTATTTTACCTCTTGTCCTCAATTTTTTTGTATTTTTGTAGTTTTTAAAGCCTTTTTCAAGACTTTGTAGGGAGTGCTTTGTGAATTTAACAACAGTGAAATTTCTCATTTCTTTGTCTTCTTTTGTCCTTCTTTTTGACATTTGGTGTCCTTCATTAGATATGCAGGTTTCTGGTAATACTAAATATTCTCATTTGATAAATTCAGAGTTTTCACCCTATCTTCTACAAAAGAAGTAAGTAAAGTAGAATCTCGTAAACTTCTACAGCGCCCCAGAAAGCAGCACAGCAGTAGCTGCTTATTCTTATGCGCTTAATCTTTCTTGAAATAGCTTTAGACAGGGTGGTTTGTCGGCCGGGCAAAGGTCAGTGTATCCATGAGGCGGCGGGTCAGGTTGTTATTGCTATGGGGGAAATGACTTTTCAAATAGGAAGGTTTTAAGTTTAGACCTAAAGGCTTGAGGAGACAGTGAAGGAATTAAAGGAAATGAGGATTCGGAGCTTATTGTTTGACCATGTCGTAGGCTGCGGAGGGAGGCTGGAATTGAGTTTCCAAAGTCCTGTTGCGGGGTATGAGAAAGCGCGGTTGCAGATTTTGAGTGATGACTGATTTAACGGGCGTGAAAGTGTGAGATGAGATGATGATCGTGTAGGTCGGGAGGCTGAGGCGTTAAGAGTTTTTACGAAGGTAAAACGGTTTTGACGAATGAAGTGAACTGTAAGTAATCGTTATTATCTTGTACTCTATACGTTCGGATATTTTAAGCCAGTGTAGTGACTTCAGTATGGGTGAAATATGGCAGAACTTTGGTGATTTGGTTACTGTTCGGGCTAGTGCATTTTGAATTGATTGTAATTTGTTGATGGAGGTCTTTGGGAGGTTATAGTAAAGGGAGTTGCAGTAATCCAGTTTGGAATGGACTATTGAAGTGGCGATTGTGGACGCAGTTTTGGTGTCAAGGCAAGGACGGAGGCGACGTAGATCGCGAATATGGGCATAGCAGGATTTTGATAGTTGGGAGATCTGTGATTCTAAATTTAGGGATGAATCAATTTTGAAACCAAGATTTTTTGCAGTTGGAGCAGGGGTTATTGTGGTATCTGGAGTCAGGACTAGCTTGGGACTGTCAATTTTTTTAACTTGTTGGGGTAGACCTATTAAGAGGAATTCAGTCTTGGATGGATTAAGAGCAAGGAAGTTAGATGACATCCATGACGAAATAGACGAGAATGCTGATTCAAGCAAAGTAATTGATGTGTCAAATGAGGATGGCGAAAAGGACAGGAATAACTGAGTGTCGTCGGCATAGAGTTGGTGATTCAAGTTGAGGGAATTGATTAAGGATGATAGTTGTGTGGTATAGAGACTGAACAATACAGGCCCTAGGACGGATCCTTGGGGCACTCCGAAGTTTACGCTATGAGATGATGAGGTTTGTTTGAGACACGAAACTTGGAAGGAACGAGACTTGAGGTAAGATTTGAACCAGTGATGAGCTTTGTTGGATATGCCGAACCAGAGGGAGAGTCGCTTGAGTAGAATATTGTGATCGATAGTGTCTAATGCAGCAGAAAGGTCGAGGAGGCAAAGACCAGTGACTTGTCGGAGACTGATAGCAGTTAAGAGTCTGTCGTAAATGTAGGCCAGGACAGTTTCTGTAGAGTGATTGTTAGTGTAGGGAGATTGATGAGTGTTATATAGTGAGTTATTTGAAAGATGATCGGTGAGTCTAGAAAGGACGGAAGCAAAAGGAGGCTCAGACTTGGAGATTAAACGAAGAATAGCAATGGCAGGATCAACCTTCAACAGGCTACATACCAATATTTTCAAAAGACATGACATTGGGATGAAAACAAAACTAAGAATTCTCAACACTTGTGTAATACCAATACTAATATATGGATGTGAATCTTGGACCATAAAAAAGAACTGGAGAAAAAATTAATAGCAACAGAAAATAAATAGCTTAGAAGAATACTAAGGATTGGACACAAAGAACATATAACAAATGAAGAAGTTAGAGAGAGAACACTGCAACCGAGCATCATGGAAGTTATCAGAAAAAGAAGAATGAAATGGACTGGACACATACTCAGAATGGAAGAAATAAGAAACCCAAAACGAATTTTCAACTACAAACCAGAGGGGAGAAGATCTAAAGGAAGACCTAAAAGACGATGGGTGGACGGTTTGGAAGAGGATCTGCACATGGCAGGGCTGAATGTCAATGGAAAAATTGATGGAAGACACCTAATTACTTGGAAGAAATAGCAAAGGACAGAGAACTTTGGAGAGATGTCATGGAGAAGTCAATAGCTGAACACAGCTAGAGGATGAAGACCTGACCTGACCTGACCTACAAAATATTCTTTTCATTTTCATTAGTTTTCTTTCTATGTTACTATGTGTGAAACAGTGACTCAGACTAGAAGATTTCAAATTTTGATCCTTTTGATAAATTTGTAGATTTTCTATGCTGTACTTGATAAATATCTTACTCAATAGTCAACATTTAATAGTGTTACTTACTAGTATTGACTAGATATAGTCTCGATTACATAAGTTTGTTTTCATTTTGTTAGAATTTATTTTGAAATTTAACTTGTACTATCACCAACTCCATTGCCCTTGCAGAAAGTTATTTAATGGTTACTGCTTTGTTGCAGTATGACTATCATTGGCTGGCACTGCTGATCATCATAAGCTTAGCTCATGAGTTGCTGCATGAGCTACAACATGACTTTCTTTATTCTTTAGTCCATACATCCTGTCATATGTGATGACCTGTGTACCTTGCTAACATTATGAAACTAGCACTGTTCTTGTGCATAATGTTTTTGTTGTGCCATAAAGTAGTAGTATCAGATCCAGTGTTAGACTGCATCTCTTTTCCTCCATAGTTTGTCTTGCTATTTTCCAACTGTGACTGATCTTTGAAATTAACTTTGCCTGGCTGACCACTATAGTATGGCCATTAACTATTTCAATGGTAGGTTAAGCGCCTAGGAATAGGCAATTATCAATATCTTTATCTTTATCTTCTTGACGACTTCTATAGCGCCGTACGCACGACGAAGGTCGAAGTCAAAGGCGCTTTGACATACTTTGGCATGCCGATGGGGAACGTCGGATAACAGAGACAGCGTAAAGTCAGCCCTGATGGAAACGACGGAAATCGCCGCCCAAACGCCCATGACAGCAATCCCGTAGAAAGGAGCCTTCCGCTGTAGAACCGTCCGCACCAGGCACGTCAAAGGAACAAAAACACGGGATGAGATGTTGAAAATTCCGCGGATGTTGTAAGAACTGTCCACGAGGCGAGCCACACGGAGGATTTCTGAGATGCGGACTCCCGTGAGTAAACCGTCGTCGAGCTAGGTGAATCCGACTTTGGATGGAATTCCAGGTTACAATTAGAACGGATGTCGCAGCATTCCCGCACGGGTATCTAGTCTGCAGTTCTGCCAGGCCGTGTTGATAGAAAAATCGCAAAACAAGATGGCGGACCAGACAGGCGACGAATCAGCGACTAAAACCGTCCTAATCCACCCGAGAATGACGGGAAGGTCACTACTCGCACAATAAAGTATGCAAAAGGAGATTAAATTGGTTTGGACATGTTAAAAGAATGGACAACAATAGATGGGCCTACGAAACACTGCTTACGCACAAAGTAGGAGACAGAGGGAGAGGAAGACCGAGAAAAAGATGGACGGATAACATCAAGGAAGATCTGGAAGCAAAGAACATGTCGATTGTTGAAGGATGCAGATTAGCGCAAGATCGAGCGAAATGGAAATGTTTCGTATCTAACTATTGCCGCCATGCGGGCAGAAAGTGAAGATGATGATGATGATGAATAGGCAGCTACTACGGTACCTAATTTTGAAAGCTCCATATAAATACACGAGATTTACTTACTTACTTGCTTTTCAGATTTTGTTTTGGTTTTCATCTTGTCAGTTTTTTGCCATTGAACCATATTATTTGATTACTTATTAAGTGTATTTCAGCATATGGACAGTTGTTTTGTTGATTTTTGGCTATTTGTTGTACTGTAGGGATCTGAAGGTGCAGTCAGGCTCATGGTTTTATTCAAAATTTTCACACAGCAAAATGAAAGTGCTGGAGACTAGATTGTCAAGAGTGGGGCAAGGTATGCTGGTTGCAAATGTATAGTTTCAGGTGAACGAACTCTTTTGGTCTTTATGTATTGTAAATGTATGAGTAATGATCAACATGGGGAATCAGACTAATTGCTGGGCTCTGAATCAGAATTTCCGGGTCAAGCACAGCATCAAACGAAAATAAACAGTAGGACAGAAACACAAACACAATAAAACTAAACACACACAGAGGCATAGCGTGCCAATGGCTATTATGGCTTTAGCCATGGGCGGCACACAACTGCGGGTGGCAAATTTTGAGAGATGCACACAGTAGGGGGGTGGCAAAGTTAGGAAGAAATTACATTTTTTTAGCTTGTCAGCAAATTTTAGGATGCCGATTTGTTGTGAGGATTTTGTTTAAGGGACACGTGCCACACTATTTTTTTTGTTCCTGGGGGTGGCAGGTATGGTCGTGGGCCATGGGCGGCAAAGGTGCACACTACGACTCTGAATACACATAGACAAGTTACAATGTAGATTAGTTACAATGAGCCTCAATCACTAACTGCCACTAACACTGCATCATGCCTCCATCATACTTACAGTAATTGCATTTTCTAGCTTTAGTTTAGCCTGTTTCAAGAAGCAATTGGCAAACAGCAAATCCTCTCATTTTCACCTCCTCTCGCATTCTCAGATTTATTTATTCTCAGCTACTTTGGAATATACTGTTTGTAGCCAAGACCATGATCTCCACTGAAAAAGATCTAGAACACAATCTACAATGGCCATCCAAACTGTGTGCAAAGACTCGTTCTGTTGAGAGCGTCATATTTCCTAAAGACTCAGATAAAAAGCTGCTTGCTGAACTCCTGGCAAAGACCGTCTCAACATCGTCAAATAGTTTGAGTAGCAACCGTGTCAAAGAGTCAATTAACCAACAGAACATTTTGAACAACTATGGATCAGACATTGCGGGCAATGATGTTGATTCTCCTGATCATCCTGCTTCAGACAGAGCATCAAAGCATCCATTCAGAATCATTTTTCCTCATTTGGACAATTCTGGGCAAGAGTTGATTGCTAGAGAGAAGCAGAAAGGAGGAAATTCTTCATCGAATGCCATTAAAGGAATTTCACATCAGCCGGAGTCAGAGTGTCAGAGAGGTCAAACAGAATGGTCGACCACAACCAGTCGACAGTCAGCAGCAGGTAGCATTTGATGCAGATTATCTTGCTACATATATTAAGCACAAAAATTGTGCATTATTTGGCTTTTGGCTATTATGCATTTTGATTTGACTGTGAGTGGAATGTGAATGAGGGAGTTGTTTTAATGTTTGGCACTCAGGTGGGTTATGATGCACTAGAAGTGATTGCATATGCCAAGTGGGAAGAGAAGCAAGAAACACACCCGCATTATGCATTGTTTTCTCATGAAGTTATTTCAGGATTTTCACACATTCTGTTTATATTTATTTGTTCAAGGAGATGTGGCTGTGAATCTGTTTAAATTGTTTGCATTACTTGATTATTTGAATTTCAAATATTGACCTAAGTGATTATTTGTTTTATGTCTTGATTTTTATTAATTAGATCTAATGTATTTTAAATTCTGGTTATTCATAATTTACCTTTCAGGCTGATACATTTGCTATGGCATCATTATCTCTTATGCTGCGCATTTATCATGAGTTGCTGTCCAGAGTCTTTTATAAAGTACTAAGTACTGCACTTAATCTAAATGCCTTTGAGTAGGATTGGTGTTCTGTGATGGACAGACTTTTCTGTCAAATTAACCAATTAACTGCTGCCAAAGGACTGTTTATCTTTTCATTTGGTATGAAATTGATCTGAATCTTTGACTCTGAAAAGTCAAAACAACAGCTGAATGTGATGACTTCTCAAGAATTTTAATCTCCACTTATAACTCAAGGACCACTTTAGTCTTTTGAGAGGGTCAATCTCATCAAAAGGCTTGATTTTGAACAGTCTCCTTGTGTGAGCACTTGATGTGCTATTTGAAATGCTATCGACACATTAAAGAGTTTACAGAATTGTTTTAAGTTGGTTCACTAATGCAAAGTTATATCTGATATTACTGTTTTGCTTTAAAAATCAGAAGAACAGCTACTCAGAATGACAGCAAATGAAATTTAGTGTCTTTGATAGGATTTTAGATGTCTTCTAATGAACAACTTCATTTGTCATTGCTATGATGTTATGATGCTTGAGACACACACTGGCCTATTATGCATTTAGTCTGCCTGATAGGCAGTTTGTTAATATCAAGTACTTATGCAGATCATTATCAACTGAGTTTTGTTTACTCTGCGTGGGAAGCTGGCCAAATGCTGCAGTGTCATTTGGTTTCATATTATCTGTTCTTGTCTTCAGTGTCAGAAAACTGAATAATTCAAGAGTAAAGGCAGACTATTTCTGACCATATAGAAACTAAACCACATCTCTTTCTCTTTTCACTTTTCCTCCATGGTCTGCCACTGTTGCCCACTCTGGCACTGATTTCTCTTACACTGATTTGGCTTTACAGCTATTAATTAGGAGTGTCATTCTGTATGACAGCTTTGTGTATTAGAACTGCTGCTAACAAGATACATTAATGTTATTAATATTCTATTTGTTGTTTTTCCCAACTATATGTAGCACTCTATGATTTTGAGTTAAATAGGATTGGGTGATGGTATCTTTTATGTAGCACCTTATTTGTTCTGAGTCCTTCGTTATGCAGTAAAATTGATTACTGGTAAAGTAATTTACTTGTAATTAAAATGTTGTTGACCCAGTGCCTATTGCTAAAGTGAGTCGTAGTTGTAGGCCTACAGTGTTCCAAGAAATCGATGCCAGTGCAGCCTTGCTTAGTTAATGTGCATGGACGATGTTGTATTTTGAATTCCGAATTGCAAATTTAAACATCTCCAATTCATTAAGTGGATAATTATCATAGTTTTTGTTTTTCCAGATTCTGATTATTTATAGATAAATTAATTATTCTTCATCATTTGTTTTGTTCATCAGGTTATGGAGCGAAAGAAAAAATTGGAGAGACGGCAAAGGACGTGACAGATCTTCAGGCTAAAAGACCGGATTCAGTCTCACATCAGGTCAACGATGATGATGACAAGGACGATGATTCTTCAGATGTCGCCAGTGACAAACCAGAGATGAAAGTCAATCTCCTGTTGAAATCAAAATCAAAATTTCGAAATCGTAGTGGAAATGAAGAGCGGAGAAGAGAGAATGAAAATCATCTCAAATCACAGTCACTTCCCGCATCGTTAGTTAATGAGCATGATCTCGATCTTCTGATCGATGAATTAGTTCATAATGAGATCCTGTTATCTGGGAAGGCCTGCTTAGAAGGGTCAGATTCTTTCGACATGATTGCAGAGCGCAACCAGAAGTTGCTAATTAGTGCTGAGTCTGTTAATTCTGACATTAATGCTGCTTCAAATAAGAGATATAAACTGTTGAACAAAATGAATCAGAATTCAAAACATGAAGCCGTTCAGACTGTTCAACCATCAATCAAGATTACTTCAGTTGAGCACTGTGATAGTGAGCTATTAGCCTTGAACAAGGCCAAGAGTTCGGATGAGCATCAAGAAAGCAGATCTGCAGTTAACAGTTGCTCTACTGCTGAGCAATTTTACAGAAATAATTCTGTCATCTGTGATTCCAGTTCATCACTTCTAGAATCATCAGAAGTCAATTCTGATCATCTAATGTCAACTCCAGCAATACAGCATTCTGCCTCTGATCATGCAACGTCTGAAAGATTCAATCAGTCTTTGAAATATCAGGAATTTTCAAATGACCATAGTCAGTTAAATGAATGCGATGAAGTAAAATTGAAATTGGAAAAGAAAAACAATTCACTGAACGTGTTGCCAAGAGATCAAGTTTATTTATCAGAAGCTGTAAAAGTGCTTAGGTACAACATCAGTCAAAAAGTTAATTCTGACAATGCAAGTACAGTTGATGCACACAGCAGCAATTTGAAGACACGTCTCGGTAGATCCCATGAGAAACTAGATGCACAAGAGCAAATACCAATCGATGACTTAAATTCTCTTTATCAGAAGCAAATGGTTGAATTGCATGACTCACTTTCTGTTTTCGTCAACAAGAAAATTGGAAGTGACGACCTAGACAAAGAGGTCAAAGCCAGTACAGAATTAGATGATGCTTTAATTATGCAGTCTAGCATTCCAGAGAGTTGTGCAAAACAATTCAAACATTCTTATATTGAATCCGAGTTTTTAGACACAGACAATTTTCCTGGCATTGAAAGAATACGATTGCAGTCTATGAAAAGGAAACTTGGAATTGGTGAGAAATATTCTGAATCAGAAAATCTTGGTGTAAACTGCACTTCACCACAGACAAAGATTGTCCTTAATGAGGTACTCCGTTTTAAAAATGTTAAATCAGTGGATCCTGAAAAAGACAAATCATTAAAGCTGAATCAAGGCTTTCAGCCTCAAAGAGCTGCAGATTCTGATGATGATGAAGAAATGCATGATGGTATTGCACTCACTGCTAATCAGGAGTACCAAAAGAACATTTTGCACTCTTCAAAGAGAGCCTCTTTAGGCAAATCTGCATCTTCGTCACTTGCAATTACTCACTTCACCAAAGGCCATGACAAGAAACTGCATGAAGATGATGCCTTTGAGGAAGATTCAGTCGACTGCATTCCCAAAAATGATTCTAAGAAACACAAGACTCAATCTTCTGACAATTGCAGTAAACCATGTTTTGAAATGGCGGATAAAGACATATCGGTAAACAGAACTTCTTCCAATGCAGAAGTACTATTTTCAGCTAAACCATCATTGAAAAGGACAAATGAATCACTGAATGAGGCTGTTGAAAGTGTTGTAGAATTTGAAAGATTGTCACAGTGCGATGTCATTCCACCTTTGAGTGATGCTGTTCAAGCCAACATTTCTGTTTTTGGAGCAACATTTCGGGCTACTGAAGGTACTGTTAACATCTGTTTGGCACCAGAAAATACAGCAACAGCAGCTATGCTATGAATGCCTTGAACTGATTTGTAAAAGAGTATTAATATTAATAATATTAGTAATAATAATGCACTTTCTAGCACCATTGCTATATAATGTAGTAGTAGTAGTAGTAGTAGGAAACTTCTTTAGCGCCTTTGTAGTAATACATCAGCACCAGTCGATGGTCTATTCAGTGAAAATCAGTGATACACAATGGTATCAACTGTTGATACTTCAAATCCATCTGCAAAAAAATCAGGTGACAGCCAGAGATCAGAGTAAGGAGCAGGGAGCAGGGAGACAAACTGTGGAGGAAATGCCAATTGGAAGAGATGTGGTTTAGTCTAGATTTGATGGAACACAGTGAACTAGAAGAGCTAAAAGACAGAGGAAGGGAGTTCTGGACGTTTCAATCAGAAGCACATAACACTGTCTTGTCTATTTCAGTCTTAGTTGTTGAAGATTCATTATGCAAATCCTAAGTTCAGTTTCTCTGCTAATTCAGTGATTGAATTTCATATACAATATTATCTGAGGTATAATGCACAGTCAGTAGCGTAGCGTGCCAGTGGCTACTATGGCTCGAGCCATGGGCGGCACACATGAAGGGGGCGGCAGATTGAGCGGCGATGACCTTTTTTTTGCTTGTCAGGTTGTCGGAGAGTTTTAGCAGAAGAGTTTTAGCGTAGGGGTGGCAAAATTTGAAGGGGCGGAAATTGAGCAGTGATTACCTTTTTCGGCAAATTGAGCGGCGATGACCTTTTTTTCTAAGAGTTTTAGCGAAGGGGTGGCAAAATGGCAAAATTTAGAAGGGGCGGCAAATTCGGCCACAACAACCTTTTTTTTGCTTGCCAGTTATAATAGGAGCAGGTTGGGGCGGCATTTTTTCCAGGAGCCATGGGCGGCACGAGACCACGCTACGCCACTGTGCACAGCTGCATATTATACGTACTCTGAGTTTCGAGAGTTAATTGAGTCTAAGTCTTTCAAATGTTTTGAGCTGAAAAATCAGACTGTTGCATTAAGTATCACATATTATATTAAAACCAAAGTTCTTCTTCTTCTAGCGAATGCCTTTCTTTCTCAGCCATTCAACGGCATCAGGTTGAGCCTGATGCAGGGTCTCGAGTCCTCCTTCGAATCTGGTGAGGTGGCAGTCATTGACTATGTGGTTCATAGTCTGTCTGATGCCGCAGGGGCAATTCGGGTCATCTCTGGCTCCCCAACGGTGAAGCATAGTGGCGCATCGGCCATGGCCTGTTCGATAGCGATTGAGGTGGACCCAATCATAGCGCACTAGGTCAAAGCCGGGTTGGCGCTTGCAGGGGTCTGTGATGAGGTGTTTGTTCTTGACCTCAGCAGACTGCCAACTCTGCTTCTATGAATCCGGAACAGAGAAGTGCAGTATAGGCGCAGGAAACCAGATTGGATGACGAGACGTCAGATGTTGAGCAGGATGGTCAAAGATGTCTGCGTGTATTGGTAGGTCTGGTCGGGCATTAATGTGGGCAGTGAGCTTGGATGTTGCGGCTTCACGACGGATAGCTGGCGGGGCGATGTTGCTAAGGACTGGCAACCAGTGAGCCGGGGTAGAATGGATGGTTCCAGAGATTGTCCTTATGGAGGAATTCAGTTTGGAGTCGACCAAATGGACATGGGAGCTTCGGCACCATACTGGGGCACAGTATTCTGCAGCAGAGTAGCATAGTGCCAGTGCTGATGTTCTTAATGTAGAAGCGCTTGCTCCCCACGTAGAGCCGGCCAGTCTTGCAATGATGTTGTTCCTCGAGCCCACCTTTGCGCAGTTTTTTTGAGATGCTCATGGAATGACAAAGTGCGGTCAAGAGTGACGCCAAGATAGACTGGCTGGGCTTCATGTCGAATTCTTTTACCATCAAGTTGTACATTGAGCTCACGTAATGATGAAGCGTGATGTAGATGGAAGACAGATGATACTGTTTTTGCAGCGCTAGGGGTTAGTCGCCATTTTCTGCAATAGTCAGAAAGGAGTGTCATGTTTTTAGTTAGTGTTTCCTCAAGCTTGTCAAACTTTTTAGCCTGGGTTGCACAACAGATGTCGTCGGCGTAGATGAATTTTCTTGAGGAAGTTTCCGGAAGGTCATTGATGTAGATATTAAATAGCGTGGGGGCCAGAACAGAGCCTTGAGGAAGGCCGTTTGATAGACGCCTCCACCGGCTTGTTTTGTCGCCCAAATGCACACGGAACCTTCTATTCTGGAGAAGAAATGATATAATGTTAGCCACCCATGGGGGAAGGCATCTTGATATCTTCACCAAGAGACCACGATGCCAGACCGTGTCATACGCTGCTGTAAGATCGACGAAGACAGCACCTGTCTTCAAGTTCTTCTGGAATCCATTTTCGATATGCGTTGAAAGGGCTAGGACCTGTTCACAGGTAGATCTTCCTGGCCGGAAACCAGCTTGGTCAGGAGTTAAGAATTCCTCCGTGAGAGGCGCTATTCGCGACAGCAGCAACCTTTCAAGGAGTTTGTAGCAAACAGAAAGGAGAGATATCGGTCTATAACTGGCAGCCAGTGCTGGGTCTTTCTTAGGTTTCAAAACAGCTATTATCTTCGCACGACGCCAGATTTTGGGCATGGATTCAGACTCTATGACATGGGATAGAAATGCAGTGAGCCACTTCTTGGCCACAGGGCCCAGGTTGATAATAAGTTCTGGGGTAATGTTATCATAGCCAGCTGCCGTTCCCGGTTTGACCTTCTTCAATGCATCTTCCAATTCAGTCAGGGTGAAAGGAGATGGCTTTGGGGCTGGACCAGACAACCGGAGATGGGATTTCCACTCATGAGAAATTTCTCTTTTCCAGTCTGGGTCGATCTTGGCTCGGCCAACTTGAGTTAGGTGGCTGGCCACTGAATTTGGAGATACAGGAGGGTGGAAGACGGGAGGAGGTTGGCTGCCGGCATCCAGTCGGTGAAGGAGCTTCCAGGCCTTCTTACTCGAGTGGGTGAAGTCCAGACTTTCTGTGAGTTGAAGCCAGCGAGCTTGGCGAGCTGCGTCTAGGGAGGCAATTAGCTGATCGGCCACTTCTATGTCACCCGACTCCTCGTATTGCTTTAACAGCTGCTCGCATTCTGCGTCAAGGCAAGGCGTGTAGTTGGCGCGTCTCCCACGAGGAATGGCATGGGAAGCTGCCTTGAAGATGGCTTGGCGGAAGCGCCTATAGGATTCTTCCGTAGTGATAGAATTAATTGGGATTACAGGAATGAATTTGTTGGTAAGATCCCCAAATAGACACCAGTTTGCTTTCCGGAAATTCCATCTTAGTTTCTCCGAGCACGGGATCACTGGGAGCTGAAGACCGATGTGAATGATGACTGGACGGTGCTGACTATGTGGGAAGTCCTTGAGGACATGTCTCGTGGCTGGAAGGGCTTGACCGTTGGCTGTGCTAACCCAGCATAGGTCAGGCGATGAGTCTTTATTCCATCTGGCGCTGTGAAAGTAGCCTGGTTGCTTGGGATCATATAGCAGTGAGAGGTCATTCACAGAAGCCCAGTCTGCCAGGATGGAACCGTCAGCACAAGTGGAGGAGTATCCCCAGTCTTGGTGCCGGCAGTTAAAGTCTCCTATGTAGACGGCTGGATGATTCGGGCTAGGCAGGACCTCATCGTCCCACGAGGCGCTGGGAGGCTTGTACACATTGACAAGCTGGATAATTCCAACACTAACGGAGTCGTAGAAGGTCGAGGAGGCAGCATGGTAGACATCTGCGAGATCCGATTTGGCATAAGTGGCTCGACCGTGTTTTGGATGGAGATCATAACATATTAGGTCAAATCCACTGATGGTAAATCGAGCAGCCTCGTCGACTGCTATGTGTGTTTCTTGTAGGCAGATGACATCTGCCTTGTGCTGCGTGGCCAGTTGACCAATAAGTACGCGTTTGGCAGAGGATAGCCCCTCAACATTCAGTTGGAGGACTCGGAGAGCAGGACCAACAGCTTGAAAGCTGTCATGAGCTGCTTGTTGCTGGCTTTGAAAGTGACTGGGATCCATGCGGATTCAGTCGGCGAGGTAGGATCGTTAGTTTCCCCAATAGAATTGGGTACTCACGGGGTGCACCACTTGAAGGTCGATCCAATGCACCCCAACCCCAAAACCAAAGTAATAGGTATGAATAGCAATGGGAAAAGAAGCTATTTTGGACAGAGGAGAATTGGTAAGAAGAGGGCTTAATAAAGAACTAAATAAGAGACTGATAAAAACGCTGATATGGAGTGTCACTTTATATGCCTCAGAAACCTGGACTCTCCAGAAGAAGGACATACAAAAGCTGGAAGCATTCGAAATGTGGATATGGAGAAGAATGGAAAACATCAAGTGGACAGACAAGAAAACAAACGATGAAGTACTACAGTGGACGAACAAAGATTGTTAATCAGCACCATCAAAAAAAGACAGAGGAACTGGATTGGACATGTACTAAGAGGAGAATCATTACTCAGAACAGTAATTGAGGGACGTATATCAGGAAGAAAGACAAAAGGAAGACCCAGGAAGATGTTATTGGACTGGAGGATGAAAACTGATGCACAGCGTCACAAGACCTACCTATGCAGAAATCAAAGAAGAAGCAAGACACAGAGAGGAATGGAAACAATGGAGCCCTGAACCTGTCCCAGGACAGAGAATATGATGATTGTGATGATGATGAATAATTATGATATGTGGTGGCAGGTCATTTAATCCTAGTCATTTAATCCCAGTCACTTAATCCCAGGCAGTTAATCCCAAGTCTTTTAATCCCTGTGCAAATAATGCCAAGTCTTTTAATCTCCTAGCAAATAATCCTCTGACACTTAATCCCTTCAGTCACCGCCTTGGAGTGTAAGACCCGATCTGAATACCCTGAAACTTAAACCCGGTTTACATTCCTAGATGAAGCATTCTCCCCTTGCAAATAATACCCTGACACATTTGCCCCATCAATACTTTGAATTAATTCTAGTTTAAATTCCTACATGAGGCAGTCTCCCCTTGTAAATAAATTAAATAATACTCTCACACAAACTGAAACCCGGTTGACATTCCTATATAAATCATCGAAAACAGTCAGTAAAATTTTTAAAGTGAACAAATCGTACTGTTAGAAAAATGCCGTTAGAGTTAATAAATAAATCTTTGAGTGTCTGTGTATTATGTGCTCACCAGGATTAAAAGACTTGGGGATTATATGCACAGGGATCAATCAATCAATCAATCAATCAATCAACTTCTATAGCGCCACTATCATAATGCCCAGGGCATCAGCCGATGGCCCACCAAATCGAAATAGCATTAGAGCCAGGTCAAGCCAGAAGATCAGTCCGAAACGGTGGGAGAGCAATCTAACAGGGATATGCCAAGTCAAAGAGATGTGTTTTAAGGCCAGTTCTGAAAGATAATAAGTTATTAATGATAAGTTATTAGGGATTAAAAGACTTGGGATTAAGTGACTAGGATTAAATGACAGGGAACCATGATATGTACACAAAAGTTTGCCTGATTATGTAACATTCACACTGTATCGAAGAACTAAGACCTTCCTATTACACCAAGTTAGCAAGAGAAAACTGTTAGTCCTATAGCTATTTTGGCACCTTTTTTGCAGTTTTACTCTACATAGAAGAGCCAGCGGCCGACTTTGCCTTTTGGTGTCGCACATCTTGAGGGCAGGGAGACCATAGAAATGAATACTCGCAGGGAGTAGTCTATCTATGCTATAGATACCATAGATGGCAAAAAGTTTAAGCCAATTTGCCGCCATCTTTGCTAGGTTTATAACAATGTTTACCATGATTAGCATATATAGAAATTACTGTAAAACTTCTAATACAAGCCCCGGCTTCTATTAAGGCAAATGGCTTTTATACCCCAACTGTGCATTTATTACAGAGAAACCCGCTTAATTGCATCAGTGCCGTGCAAGCCTTGCTTATGCGATTAACTGGGCTATGTGAATAGCCGGGACGTCTGATAATTAATTAATTGTACGCACAAAACACTGGTTCGGGTTTTTGTGTTGTTATGCGATTATGCGGGTTATGCAATTAAGCGGTATGCAATTAAGTGGGATCCACTGTATTTCGTGCTTCAATTTAGAGTTAAAGCCATGCGTGGAACAGAAAAGATCAACTGAAGAAACTGATTATGTAGATGAAGCTAATGGTGCAATTCCTCCAGCGTTGTTTGTCTCACATCAACTGCAGGCAAGAATTTATGCTTAGCTTCAAATAAATTCAGATAAAGGCATCTACCAATAAAACCCTGCTAAAACCACGATTTATATAAATTCCAATTTGAGTTTCTTCACTTTTTAACTCATGGTCTCTCTAAATCAGTGACACTTTTGGATATGATCAACATCCTATGTTGTGTCCTGAGGAGTTTCCCAGTTGGATAACCACTTAAATGCAACAGTACTACTCAATTTTCCCGCATCCTCCTCTATCAGCAACACCAAAGAATCTACCTTTGAGTAGCTTCATTGACTGCTTCAGAATCTCAGATTGAGTGCATAGAATGTTGGCTGCTCAGTGGCTTAATGGGCTACAAAATGGGACCCTGGGAATTTTTTCTACCTCAGTGACTCATTTTTGACACATTTCATTGGTCAAACTATTATGATAAGTTACTAAAACAGCAATAAATATGGTGTTCTATGTTCCCGTGATGATAATTTATCCTAAAGAGGCTGTGGAATTTTTCCATGCCCTAATTGGTGCCTATGTTACAGTCAAAGTGTGAAATCAGGCAATGTTGACATTGCCTGAAACTTTTAGGAAATGTCGACATAAGCCGTTTCACTCGGGCACTGTCGACATTGACTGAAATGTTTAGGCATTGTTTAACAATGCCTGAAATTTGCTCAAATTTTATACACACATTTCCTGAAATCTTTATCTGTGATGGAATAGCATAATAAGTAACATAAAACAGTTCTGAAACCTTAATAAGTGCCAAAAACTTCAATAGGTTCAAATGAAATAAAAAAAAACAGGCAGTAATAGAAAAAAGTTGGGGCGGGAAGTTAGCAGAGTGGTAACAGCGTTGGATATTGGTGCAGGAGGTCGCGGGTTCGCGTCCCGGAGGAGCCCTAAGGTCGACTCAGCCTATTTGCGCTAGAGGGGCGTTTTATAAATGAGGAGCAGCCCTAAAAATGCTGCGACAAGTCAAACAGGTACGCTACGCGATGCACTAGCCCCGTGTCCGTGGCCTTGCACACGCCTGGCTGAGGGCTACTAGAAACGGAGATCAGCGCCGCCCTATGAGCCTGTGGCTCGGGAAGGACTTTGACATTGAGTAATAGAAAAAAGTTATACACAACTGTAAAAACTTCAAATGCAATAAAGGAACGAATTCCAAAAAACGTTATAAGGTTCTAACGCAATAAAGAAAAAGCAGTCATATAAAACAGTTCTACAACATTAATGAAGTCAACTAAAACTTTATAAGGTTCTAATGCAATAAAAAAGCAGTCATATAAAACAGTTCTACAACATTAATGAAGTCAACTAAAACTTTATAAGGTTCTAATGCAATAAATGAAAAAGCACTCATATAAAACGGGCTAAAATTTAACAGTTCTTATTGCAGCAACTTAAACTTGAATGGCAACGACTATTGCATTTCAGTTTAGCTTTGAAACATCTACAACGATTTGTTTCACACTTGACAGGGCTTGAAAAAGACTTCCCGCAGTTATTCACTGTTACAGGGATACAGCGAAGCATCAGTTCTTCAGGTGTCCCGTTACCCAAATGCCGGACCCAGTTGTTGACACTTCGACAGCGAGGGGTACATCCAACAGGCGACACCTTGAAAAAGACTTCCCGCAGTTATTCACAGCTATAGGGATACAGCGAACAGCCCCCTCAGCCTTAATATGGCCCTGACAGCGAAGCCTCAGATCTTCTTAAGTCCAAGTTAAGCTTATTATGCTATTCCATCACAGATAAAGATTTCAGGAAATGTGTGTATAAAATTTGAGCAAATTTCAGGCATTGTTAAACAATGCCTAAACATTTCAGTCAATGTCGACAGTGCCCGAGTGAAACGCCTTATGTCGACATTTCCTAAAAGTTTCAGGCAATGTCAACATTGCCTGATTTCACACTTTGACTGTAACACCTATACTCATACTGCTAGCATGGGATTGCCTAAACTGTCTTCCTCCCTTCCTCCTCCTCCACTATTTTTGCCACTTGTTGAAGAGTTTTATGGAAATGAGTGTAGAAAAACACTTTGTGTGTCATCAGAATATATTCTAGAGATTCTGCCGACATGTGAAGACAACTGATTTGCCTCTGCTGTGCTGTTCATGTGGAACTCCCTTCCATTTGACCTGCTACTCTTCAAGGGCAAATCTCAGTTGTTGACCACAAAAATGATGCCTTACTGGGCTCCTTTTAAGACATTATTAAACAATGATATGTGCACTGTACAGTGATCTTCCATGATTTTTACTACAGCAAAGTATGCAATACTGCAAAAAGCAGATGTGCCATACGATTGACTCTTTACATTGTCACTATAGCAGCACAAGAGGCCACAAATTGTTTAAGCAGAGGGTGGGTCCAAGAAAGTATCTTCAGTGATCTGAGCCGAGAATTCAGACCATTGCATTTGCAAAGGTCTGTGACTTCTGTCGTTTGACATTTCACTTAAATTATTTATATTTCAGGAAGATGAAGATGACTTTGAAGAGATTTCAAAATCCCCGAGCACTTTTGAATCGAATCATTCGAGTTTCCAGGAGCGATCAGACACTCATGCTCGTTTACATCTCTCTTCGGTTATTACCGTACATTTGTTATTGTTAGATTACTTGTAGATTTGCTGTATCTGTACATCTGTGCATTGTATGGACAATTGTCAGGGCTAATGTCTGCATAATGTAGTAGATAGCACAGGGCAGCAATTTCTATTCAGCATTGAGTGAGACAAAACTTGGGTGGAACCAGAGATGTTAACAAGGACTCAACCCTCAAGGAAGAAGCAGAGCATCAGAAGCTTGTCAGTGTTAGACAGTTTTCAATGTCCGACAGTTTCATTGTGTCATCAGAAATGCTATTGAGTTTTTCTATTTGCCACTGTAACTTTAAAAGTATTCACTGCTGTAGTTGTATCACTTGATCATTTGGCATTGTTCTTAGTTGAAAGCAAATAGCATCAGATGGCTCTTATAGTTGCAGTTGTAGTTCTGTATTTCTAAGTATTAATGAAGTCAGTCCATGGCTGAGCTGACCATCTCTCTCTGTCATCTTGTTGACCAACTGGCCTGCTGCTGTCCTGTCATTGGTAAACAATCAGTAATTGATTGATTTTGCTGTGAGTGCAGCATCTGTCCTCACTCAGTCAAACATCATTTCAATCTCTGCTGACTGCCAGTTTGAAAATGCATCTGTGATGTTGGAGAAAGTCCATTGAATTGAAGTGAATGGGTGCTCTTCTCTGATGTCATAATTACTTTCTCCAGGCAAATAGAGCATTGCTGAAGTTGCATGTAAACTGATAATTACAGGCTACATGGACATGATGGAAGCATTGGATTTTACTAGGCTATCAGCTGTTTCTTTTGATTAGTCTAAGAATTTCACAAGTTTTGCAATGACAGTTATAATAATTATAATTATAATTATTTTTATTATTATAGAATTTCTCATGTGTTGGAAACCACTGTCACTCATGCAGTCTTCTATTCCAGCATCTGTTTGTTGAATTTGCTACAACTGTTATCTTTGAGTCTACAAAAACAAACACAATTCACAGTATACAATGCCAAAACAACAGACATTTTAAAATTCAGTTCTTCATAATTTTGTACTATGATAACTATGTATTATAGTTAAACTAAAATCCCCTATGTTTAATTTGAATTTGAATTTTTTGTTCTGCTACATTTGTCAAACTCCTTTTGCTTTTACTCTTTGCTTTGCTGTCACTTGTATGATCTGCATTTTCAAACGAACAATCATTAGCACGAAAAATCTCTTAGTTGTTAAGGCTCTATTATATTTGCAATGTAATGCCTATGTATTAAGCTCTAAATCAGAACAATTCCAAATATTCGGCAGCATTTCTGTATGCCTTGTTGGAAATAAAATTTAATGAGTTATACATCATCTAACCTTCCAGTTGACTCTGAATCAAAATTGTTCTGATTTGTTTCTCAGACAGTCAGCCAGGAAAGCATTGTCAGTATGTATAGCAATTCTGGAAAAGGGCGCTTGGGACGAATTTCTATTGCAGGAGAAATTGAGGCTGGAGTCAAGTATAATAACCGCTTGAGCTGTGTCGAAGTTTCCGTCCGAAGATGTCGTGATCTTGCTGTGGCCGATTCAAAGAAGAGAAGAACAGATCCGTTCGATTGCTTTCATTGCATTTCTATTCAGTTTCTTTGAAATTTTCGTCGCTTGATTTGAATATGAAGGCTGTTTTTTGCTTCTGCATCAATTCAGTGTTACTGCAGCTATCTTAAATAGTGATTTTTTACTTAGATATTTTGAATAAGTGTAATTTAATGTATTCCATATTTTTGATGAGGTTGAGTTAAAAATCTGTTACCTAATATTTCAGTTAGAGAGTTAATTCAGTACTCTTTGACAATTCTTCTTTCTTTTACCAACCAATCTCTTTATTGCAAGACTAGCAGAAAAATAAGTTCTATATATACTGGTAAGTTCAATATAAGTTCCAAAGAAAAATAAGTTCAATATACATATTGATGCATAAAAACTTAACTAACTTATACTAGAAAGAATCTAAATTAAACAAGTGTATAAATTTTAAGTGAGTAAAAAGTTATATTTTTAATTTAGGTAATTTAGTCAGTAAGTAATTAGTCAATTAACTGATCAGGGTTGTTCATGATGTTATTAAATGAGGGATAACCTAAGGGATAAGTATCCCATAAGGTGGTTGTCCCAATTTGTAGTAAATAGTTATATGACAGAAAAGACTTAAGAAGAGTGATTAAGTTCAGTTCAGTTCCAAATGCTTTGTTACATGCCTCTAATGCTGCAGAATGACTTCAGGTTCTACCAGATTTTATAGAATCAATTTTTTGTATTCTATTTCATTAATTAAATGTAAATTTTCTATTATGTATCATGAGCTTAGCCTTACTGAAATTATTATTATGATGTTAAAATACTATTATGATGATTATATTATATTATGATGATTATATTACTACTATGATGTTAACATGAAATTACTATTATGATGTTATTCTATTCTATTCTATTCTATTCTATTCTACTTGATAATTTATGTAGCGCTATAGCATGGCCAAGGCCAAAGGCAAGAGCGTTTTACAAAAGACAGCCATACGAAATACGAAATAAATGAGTTTTAAGGTTCGAAAATTATATTATGCACCTATTTGGAAAATAATAAACTGTTATTGGATTGGATTGGATAGTATGAACTCGTGTGCAGTTTGCACAGTCATTTTGAGAGAAATTCATGTGAGTTGACATCACATGTCAATGCTAACAAGGGAAAATAAATGACATGCTATAGCTCTTGATATTAAATGTCTTAGACAGTTCTTATAAGTTAAATGAGCCAATAGAATGATCAATTACTTCCAGAAAAGACTGAAACTAAGCACAGGAGGCATTAAAGCAATTAGTTAAATTGAAGCTGACTTCTTTTGAGCACATTCTTAAATATGCTGCAAAAGAAGTATTGCCAGAAACAGTGACCGTAGATGAGTTGCATTGACATTATCAAAACAAGGACCTGATTTCCAATCAAATCGACAAAAAAGATGAACAGAGTAGAAAAGTCCATGATGCAGATGAATATTGGAACAAGACTGGTTAAGACGGGAAACTGCATTTTCTCTCGTCGATATATTATGACGACTGTTGCAGCAGTCTAAAGGGAAACTATCAAAACAAATCACAGGAATTTATTAGAGACAGAAATACAAATTACCTCAGATTTCTGTACACTTAGAATCCTTTTGCTGTTCTTTAGTTGAAGTGTGATTTTAAAGACCACTGAGGACTGGAATTCAATTGCAGTTGAATCAGATTTGATTGCCATTTATTCATTGCATAATATGTGAATTATGATGATTGTGTTCTAAAATTAACCAACAAGATCTGTTGATGTGCTTAATGTTCTTTGTTTTTGCAGTTATGTTAAAACATATCTTTTGCCTGATAAAAGCAAATCAAGCAAACGAAAGACTGTGATAAAGAAGAACACGGTTAATCCTGTGTACAATGAAGTGATCAGGGTAAGGATTGCTCAGGGCATATTTAGAGCGTTTTACAGTGGCAAAACGTTAGTTTTATAGTTTTGTGCAACTTTCCTAGGTTTTCCATTCTAGGTAAATACATAATATTTGATTGCATCTGTTAGAACTGGCTTTATGGATTTTAGTCAATATAGAGGCTTTGATATCGTACATTTCCTCATCTCAGGCCATCAAACTATTACACCTTTTTCACTTACTCTTGGAATAAACTTAATATCACTAAATTCAAAGATGCCATCTTTGAATACGTATTCAAATCCAGCAATATCATCTACCAATGTAACTTCTATGATAAATAATACATTCCAAGACCTGTTGGATAAACACACTCAAGTCCTTAATCATCACTATTTGGAAACACACGCCCTGTTGCCCTCGTTCACCCTTGAAAACTATGTCACAAAATGCAAAAGGAGCAAACTGGGTCATTGTTGGCTTCTTTTGTGGCTTTAACTTTACTGGTAAAATTATTTTAGAGATGATCTGGATCTGTTGAAAGGTTTTGTCATGCAAGACAATTGACCCATAGCAGATGAGCACTGGTATCAGGGTGTCTCTGATATGTGTTAATGATTGTATGAATTTGTATATATACTTCACTTTCACTTAGTTGCTTTGATGTGACAGAAATTGTATGCGAATCTTGCAGCTTTGTCACCGAACCCAAGCATCTGAATTGGCTAAAAACAGTACATTGGAAATCAAATTAAAAAATGCAGAATATTACTAAAAAAACAAGAAATATATGGAACAGTCATGATAAAAGAGCAAATGATTACGGTACTTGGAAAAGGCAAAAATTAGAATGTAGGTATGGAAATACTTTTATTTTCCAGCATATTTTCCAGCAAGGGCATTATGCAGTGGCCGTGATGAATTGCTGGATCATTTCAGTTTGTTGATATTTCCATTTTGATTTTTGATGTTTTCCAATCTGCAATTCACTATGTATTATTGTGCCTATAAACTTATTGATATTGAAATTCTTACAATAATGTTTTTGATCTCTTTGACTGAGAATGTCAGTGGTAAGTCAAAACTGTTTTCTTCTTTGCATTTTGTTTCATATTCTGATAGTACGTACTGCCGTCGAGTGACCTTGAGAGACACACTGTTTGGCTGAGCGTCTGGCATTACGATAGATTTGGTCGAAATGACTTTCTTGGTGATGTCGTTATTCCACTCAATGCACAAACTTTAACTGAAGCCGAGCCACAATGGCACAGATTGGAACAGGAAGCGGGAATGGTTAGAACTGAGACCTTCATTCATTCGCTCAGTTTTGCTTTCTTTGTTTTAAATGCAAGTTAAAGAGTAGAGAACGGAAGAGAGAACGGTTTTCTCACATAGCAAAAGCCAATATTGATTTCAGCTTTTCATCAGTTTAATACTGTTGATGTCTGTGATTGTCTGCTTATAAGAATTTAATATAATTACTTCACAAAAATAGTATGGATTGCTCTGAGAGATCAACAAAATAACAAAAGAGCAGAGAGATTATTTCAAGGTTTTCTCAAAGAGAAATCAAAAATGTTTATAAAATACTTTCTAAGCCTAACAAAAATGATAGTAATAATTCAGTTTTATAGAACCATTTCTACATAAAAAAGTATCAATGATGATTTTCCATAACCTTCTGAAAAGATTATTTGATCAGTTTGAGAGATCAGTAAGAGAAAAGCAGACAGACAGTGGAAGAAAGGCCAAGTGAAAAGGCTGTGCCTTTTGTCTAGATTTGAAAATACTCAGTTTGTTGGAAGATCTAACAGACAGAGACAGAATGCTTTCCAGATTTTCTGGCCTACAAAAGAAAATGCTCATTTACCAAGTTCACTGTTAGTTCTAGGTAAATTTATGGTAACAAGCAATGACAGGAAATCTTGTTGAGTGAGGATGCTTTGTGAGATTCAAGCTTGGAACTGATCAGTCTCCAATATTTTATAAGTTAATGAACAGGTCTTCATTTCTTCTTTTCAACAGGTTAACTACTGTAACTGTTTATGAGCACATTCAACATGATCATCCCTGATGCCTTTTGCAATAGAGTCTATATCCTTGGAAGATGGTGCACATTATGTTTGGCTGTAGTAATGTTCATAGATTATTATAATAGTCTAGATGTACTGATTACAAGAGCATTTACAAGAGGATGAATTAGATTTTAGCACAGAAACACATATTTTGTGAATTTGTAAATGCCTTGAATTTATTGAATATCTCTTATGGTAAATGAGTAGTTTTACAAACTTGATTGGCATGATCTTTAATTGACATGGATTTGTCAAAAATTACTCCAATGTACAAGCAGATTAAGTTTGAGTGACATTGAACTGATTTTAAAAGTTACATTTATTAAGATATGCTAAGATGTTTGAAGAAGAAGAAATTCACTTTTTTATTGATTAACTTCAGAACAATTCACGTCTTTCTGTAGAAGGTTAATCCTCAGTGTCTGCATCTTCTTCTCTCCTCTCCTCTCTTCCTTCAGTTTGTTGACGATGAGGTTCGAACAGGATGTCTCCGATGGGTTCTGTCTTTGGCCTTGACGAGGGTTGTTCTCCAGTTGATGTTGCATATTTGTAAGTCCTCTTTCTTGTTTTCCATCTAGGTCTTGTTGTCTTCTGCATCCTTGCTTTTCTTCTATGTGACAGTGAAGTGTCCTGGTTGGTAGTCTCTTTATGTCCATACTCGTTATGTGCCCAAACCACATAACCATTCTTCTCTTCCTGATCTTTCCTATTAGCGTCTGCTTCTCTTGCAGCTCCTGTCCAACTGCTCTGTTGTGAGTGTGGTCTCATCCGGTTTTCCCTAGGATTCATTGGAACAGTTCATTTCTGTCACTGATATCTTCCTCTCATCCTCATTGTCCATGCACTAACACTCCAATCCGTATAGCAGGACTGGGGTGGCATAATATCATACGGCACATGCACACAAAACAGAATAAAAAAACTGAGGCACACTGATCTTAACAACATGCTGTGTGAGACAGTGTACTGCATGTTATCCAGTCCTTTTGGTCATTATGAATATTTGAGAAAATTGCCAATTAATTGTACTTAAGGCAGTTGTTCTGCAAAAATGAGTCATTGGCTAAAAATAATAGCTACCAAGAATTTATAATTTTCTCAATCTGGTTTGACCCAATGTTTTGCAACTTTGGCTCATTACTAGTCAGACTTTCCTTTCCTTGAGCCTTCTACAAATGCACGTTAGAGTACCGGTACAGAGTAGTTATTGAATGTACAATTTCAGTGCCATCGGTGTGCAGCACAGATTTTAAATAATTAATGTGTACGTAAATCTCATCTCAAGTAAAAATTTGGTCAAGTTTGCTGTCTGACTTCTACAATGGAGTTGTTTGTACATAAGATTGTTTCTAACATGATTTTTTGTCTAAATTTGCAGAAATGGAAATCTGTCTTGAGTTTGACATCAAAGGCAGACCTTGATATTGCCCTGAAATATGTGACTGTTGATCATTTAAGCAAAATCAAAGGCAAACAGAAGAAACCATTTGGAGAACTCATTGTGACAGTCAAAATGGCTCGCAATCTCAGCGCTGTGCTCGGAGACAGTCAATGTAACGCATTCTGCAAGTGGTAATTGCTCTTTTAACCCTTTAAACCCAACCCTGCCATTACCCGGCCTGATGCTGTACTTAGAGCCCGGCTTTACCAGACCTTGGCATCACATGATTTTCAAAGGTCTTAAATGCACAGAACTCTATTTTTCTCAAGTCTGTGGGCCAGATATTAGTGGGTCGGATGATTATCAACCAATCCTGAGTCAAATAAGACGAAAGAAATAAAGATATCAGTGAATTACAGTTGGCAATTAAATGGCATTTAAATTTACGAAAGTAGGTCGCCGCATGGTCAATGCTCATGCTTAACTTAGTTTTGTCTGAAAAATGGCCAAAAGTCTAGGTTTCCAGCACTTTTCTGAGACGGATTCTCCAGGTTGCATGGAGTTTTCTATTTAAGGGTACCCAGATTTTAAAGGGTTAACCAATCCTGTACAGTAATTGATTACTTCAGTAATTTTTTTACCTTGCTCTGTGACTGTTTTATGAACTTGTTAAGGCTTTTACATTATGTGATGTATTGATAAGAGTTCTTCCTGCTATGAAATTAGTATCAGTACCTTTGTGTCTCTGCAGGATAAATAAGCATTGATGATTGGACTGCTGTTGGTTGCTCATTCTATGTTCTGTGCATTTTTTACATTTTTTATGATTTAATATGTTGTGAAGTCGACTTTTGCCGGAACAGTCACATTATGGCAAGCAAAAGACACGGGTCGTCAGACAGAGTCTGAATCCAACTTGGAATCACTCGTTTGTATTTGCGGGTGTGGCGTTTGATGACCTCATGCAGTCCAGTCTTGAACTGACCGTCTGGGACTATGATCGATTCAACAGCAGTGAATTTCTTGGTGGCGTTCGACTGAGCCTCGGGTCATGTGAGTTGAAATAGTAAACCCATTTCCTTTTGAAGTTTTGAAATGTTCAAATGTTTACAAGAAACAGAAGTGAATGGCACCGTTTTTGATAGTAATTTTACTACACTCTTAATTTACATTGTTATGACTGTTAATTCAAAAAAGCAATATATAAATCATCTCTTTTTCCTTCATGAACTGAAGTTGAGGTTACTGATAACATGAATCTCCTTTCTCCAGCAATGTATGTCCTATGTTTTCCTGACTGCTGCTGATAGCTGCAATCCTGTCCAATCCTGTATGTATGTATATTGAGTCATTCACCAATTTATGTGGCACCATATACCGATACACAGTGAAGCCAAAGACGGTGTGTGTGTGTGGGTATGACTCTTAGAAAATATGGCACTAAATTTAGTCGGTGCTCGAAGATGATCCAGTCGTCTATTGTTCTTATCTCCAATGGAATGGTTTGAACATAAAGAGGCAGTTATGTGGTTCATCTCATGAGAAGCGGTCCATGACTACTAGGTCACACCGATTAGATAACGTTACAGTAATCAATGATAGAGACCACTTTGGCAAGAATGCACTGCAGGGTTGCAGTATTGGAAAGTGTTTTTCAATCTCCTCGGTGTTTGCAGAGCTTAAACATGCATGCAGCTCCTTGTTAGATGAGCAATGTCACCTTCCAAGGAGAGTGAGTTGTCTAAAAGGACCAAAAGAAGACATTGTCATTCGGCACAATCATCTCTCCATCAATTTGAAATGGAGATCAATCAATCTGGTTTAGCCTCTGGGGACAGCAGACAAGGTGAATTGGGTCTTGCCCAGGTTCAGGACCAGACTGTTTTGTGATTCTTCCTTGTCATCCGCCCATCTGCTTTTGAATGCCCTCTTTGTCTTGTTATGGGCATCATTCTTTGTTGGATTGCTCTTTACAGTGTTGACCCTAGCTTTCCTGTTCCTCTGTGCTTGCCTGAAACACAAGCACTGCAGCTTTCTTCTTTTGATGAATCATCTTTTAGCATTTTCCATTTGCATAAAACCTCTTCGATGGGTTTCCTTTCTCTCCAGTTAACTCCTTGCAGTGTGTGTAATGAATGCATTTCATAAGTCTCCATTCTTTTCTATGATATTTCTTCAATGTTCAGCTTTCGCGTCCGTATGATGCTGTACTCCATGCAACAGTTTCCATTAATCTTTTCTTTATTCTAATGCTGATATTATCTTTCCATATGTTTTTCATTTTTCTGATGGCAACTCTTCCATCTGGCAATCTGGAATTTATTTCCTCTTCTGTGGAGCAGTCCTCTCACTCTTCTGAAATGATGGCGCTGAGGTATATAAATTTTCCCGTTTTTCCATTATCTTCCGGTCCAAGAGGATGGAATGTCACTTTTTTCCATTATCGTCATTACCTTTGACTTGTTTATGTTTATTTCAAGCCCATACTTTGAACTTGCCTGTTCTGTCCTGCTCACCAGCAGCTCTTTTAATTCCTGTGCACTAGGTGCCAACAAAGCCACTTCATCTGCTTACATTAGGTTATTGATGGTTATTGCTCCTATTCAGCATTCCCCCTTGAAGACCTCCAATGATGTCATGCAAATACTCTGCTGCATTATAATTGTATAATTAACTAGCCAAATATCAGTGTAAACTCAATGAAAATTATACTGTTTTAATGCATACCCCCTCATTCCAGATTGTTTGTGGAACACTTACATTTTTATTTTCAATAATAATATTTGAAATGCAGTATTAGTATTGCTATTGCAATAGCTTTTGAGAAAGTATTGTTTTTGTGATTGCAATAGTTTTTAGTTGTGTTACTAATGACGCTTACAGAGGCTACTTGAACACGGAAACTATTCAATTGAACGATTACTGGACGTATGGTTTCTTTTGCAGGTGGAAGCAACTCACAAGGAAAAGAGTGGTTTGATGCAAATGAAGAGGAAGCTGCAGTGTGGAGAAGCATGTTGGATCATCCGAATGATTGGACAGAAGCCAGCATTCAAATGAGGATCTTCATGGAATAGTTGATTAAATTTTTGAACAAGAATGACTCAACAGTATTTAAGCATTTTAAAATAAGTGATGGAATTCTGCTACTCTTCCTAGAAGGACTTGTTTTGCGTGTTCTTATTTTAAGCCTACAGATTTATTTATTGATAACTTGGAAAATGCCATGCCTCGTTATGCACAAGTCAAATTAATGGCAATTCTGGAAGATGTCATGTAATTCAAACAGTATTTGATTATGACATTGAAATTGGTTTGAATGAGACTAAAATACATAGCTACTGCAGTACTACTTCACTTGCTTACTTACTAACTTTGTTTTTAGTAATCGACATTACATAATTAGGCATATGAGACATTGAAGTTTAGATTATAGTGTTAGCAATGTTAGGCTATAATATATTATATATGTAATTTCTGTGAGAATCGTGTTAAAGAAAATAGGACAAGAACTGAGAAAACTGAAGTCCTTGAGTTCATGTGTCTCCTTAAACCCTCAGAAGCAGAAACATTTCCTTATAAATAATGACCAGTTGATTGATCTGCTTGTTCCTTACATCTGCTGCTGTCAGCTTTTGCCTATTCTGCTCATGTGAGCAATAAGTGAAAGCATTGGACGCTTTGTGTTAAATCTTCAGATGCTTTAGAATTGATCTAGTCTTGATTTGGCACTGATAAGGCAATAGGGTGCTGCATAGTCTTACTATCTGCAGCAATTTAAATAAATTAAGATAAAATGTTGATTTTGTAAACAACTTTTTATTTTGTTTAATCATTCATTATTTGCTCTGTTTCCTTTTAATGGAGGTGTTTTGCTTGGAGATTAATTTGTAACGATGTGTTTTTTGCATTCCACTGATCGTCTATTCCTTGGCTTTGCAATGCGCTTGTTAACAGCATCTGAACAGGAGCAATAGAAATAACCAGTTTACCTTACCTTAGCTAGTTAGCCTTAGGGGCTGTCCATTAATTACGTCAACAATTGAGGGGGAGGGGGTTTGAAAAAGTTTGACAGTTGTTGACAGGGGGAGGGGGTTCAAGAGAAGTTGACGTCAACAATTTCACTTTTTACAAATAATCAAAAAATGGAAATTTCATGGAATACTACTTATTACAATGGAAAAAAGCATGGCAAAAAAGGTCATCACCACCACATTTTGACACTCGATGAGCAAAAAAGGGAAAAAATGGTCAGCACCACAAAAATAATAGGGCCTAACCGTGTTATTGGGACCTGTCATTGATCTTGGGGGGAGGGGGTCAAAAGTTTTTGACGTAATTATAGGGGGGTAAGTGAAAGTTGACAAGGGTGATAAAAAATTGCCCCAAATCTGTTGACATAATTAATGGACAGCCCTTTACTGCCTACTACTTGGGGTTGCCAACCGTCCTTTGTTTCAAAGGACAGTCCTTTAATGCACCTCTGAGTCCTTGTCCTTTATCACTTTAATAAAGAACCATGGTTTGTCCTTTATTTCAAAAATTGAGTCATGAAACCACACATTTCAATTGAAATTTACTTTTGTTTGCTTGTCACCCCATTTCAGAAGGGAGATGACCTTTTTTGCTCGTCGCCCCATTTCAGAAGAGAAATTACCTTTTTTGCTCGTCACGCCATTTCAGAAGGGAGATGACCTTTTTTGGCTTGTCACCCCATTTCAGAAGGGAGATGACCTTTTTTGCTCGTCACCCCATTTCAGAAGGGAGATGACCTTTTTTGCTTGTCACCACACTTCACCGGGTGTCCTTTATTGCAATTTGTCAAACTTGGCAACCCTAAAGTAAAGTAAAGTAAAATCTCGTGGATTTCTATAGCGCCTTGGAAAGCAGCACAACAGTAGCTGCTTATTCTTAACCCTACTACTATAACTGTTGTCAAAACCACAAATAAATTATATATTTATTATTTTATTTAAGCACGTGTAATTAATCAGTTTTGTCTATACGGCAAATACTTGCAGAAATGAAGCAGAATTTTTTTAAATTGACAAACAAGATAATAAGGCGCTACAACAATGACCGGAAGTTTACTTCACGCGAATGGTTTAACCGTTTAATTCGTTAGAGAAAACGTTTTAAAAGTTGTTTCTGGTTTTGAGTAAAATCGATGTTTTCAGTTGAGTGCTTATACACAGAAAATGCCAAAGTAACTCATTTGCTGCTCTTACAGTTAAAGAATTTGTAAAACAGTAATATTCATCGCACAAGGACAAACTGATGTATTCGTTTGCTAATAATATGCATTCATCCCATTAATAATAGTAATAATAATACGGTTTAATGTGGTTCAGTAGGGTCTGCCCTGTGTGAGAGCCACTGTTGTACCCATCCAAATCTAGTATCCGATAGTGCTGAGATTTATTTTGAAATCATTCACACTCGTAGCCATGTGTCTACAACTCTTGCACTAAAAAGTGCTGTTTGTGTCTCCCAACCCGTTTCCTAAACAGTTTCATGTTGTGTCCTCTGGTTTCATCATACTGCTTCATTGTAAAAAAAAAACCTTTCTCTTGACATTTCCAATGTGTTAGTATTTTGTATATCTCAATTAAATCCCTCTCGTTCTCCTTTTTCCAAGGTTGTCAATCCACAGTATTTAAGCCTTTACTCATAGGTTAGTCTCTACTCTAACAATAGAGGTCCCAACATGACACAAAATGATGACACAAAACTGTGTGGACAGAGTGATAGTGAAGCAGAGGCAAAAATTTTACAACAAGACCTTAATAGACTATCCCAGTGGTCGGCAGATTGGCAAATGCTTTTTAATACAGATAAATGCTCAGTGATGCACATTGGGAAGAAGGGAACAGATCATGAGTTTAAGTTATGTGGGAAGGGACTAAAAGTGACAAACGAGGAGAAAGATCTAGGGGTCATCATGCATAACAGCTTAAAGCCATCTAGGCAATGTGCAGAGGCAGCTAATAAGGCCAACAAAATTCTAGGTATGATCAAAAGAACGATAGTGAGCAGAGAGAAGGATGTAATAATAAGACTTTACAAGACATTGGTACGTCCACATTTAGAGTATTGTGTTCAAGCATGGTGTCCATTCCTGAAGAAAGACATAATGACCTTAGAAAGAGTGCAACACAGAGCAACAAAGATGATCAAGGGATATCACAAACTAACCTATGAGGAAAGGCTAAATCACTGTGGATTGACAACCCTGGAAAAAAGAAGAGAGAGGGGGGATTTGATCGAGACATACAAAATACTAACAAACAAAGTGGAAATGCCAAAGGAAAGATTTTTTACAATGAAGCAGTATGATCGAACCAGAGGACACAGCATGAAACTGTTCAAGAAACGGGTTGGGAGACGTAAACAGCATTTTTTTAGTGCAAGAGTGGTGGACAGATGGAATGAACTGGATGAGGGGATAGTAACGGCCACAACTGTAAATGAGTTCAAAATAAACCTCAGTAGTTTAGGATATTAGATTGGACGGGAGCAACAGTGGTTCTCACACAGGGCAGTCCCTACTGAACCACTTTAAACCTTGTTATATTATATTATTATTAACACAGCCTTGTGGCACCCCTTTGGAGCTAAGAGTGTGTAGTTGCGTTCAACGATGCTTGTGACGAAGTGCGCAGATGGGCTGCTGATGGACAATGCTGGACCCCGCTTGATATTCCTCGGACCCATCAGAGTGTCACTTTAAATCCCACCTTCCACACCTGACCTTGCTTGACCCAATGCATATATCTTTATTTAACCCGTCAAAGGGGGAATTAATTTTTACAAGACGTTACCAATTTGGGTAATTAATTTTGGAGAATAACGTTTGTTTGAACTGTGAACATGTACTTTTTAAACTTACTATATTTCAGGCTATATAGAAGCTACAAAGATGTGGTTTGCATCATTGTTTAGCATTTTTATTGTACTTACCATCCATCCGTGCCAAAAAAGAAATTTCGGGGGTTGGGCCCACCCTACAGACCAAAATATGACCCCCTTCCAAAAAATACGTTCAAAGGTCAATAAAAATTTTTTTTTCAGCGGTGACCCCCCTAGGTTCAGCGGCAAAGTTGTAGGTGGGTGTCTTTGGAACAGATTAGTTCAAAAATTTTGAAGATGGGACCCGATTTGGGGGAGTTATGGTGTTTCTACACCAGGCACACGTTGCTCGGAGAAGTTAAATTTTTTTGTGAGAATCTTGAAATCTGCAGGCTATATAGAAGCTACAAAGATGTGGTTTGCATCATTGTTTAGCATTTTTATTGTACTTACCATCCATCCGTGCCAAAAAAAGGAAATCAAATCAAATCAAGAAAACGTTTTTAAACGGCGAACACCGTGGTGGAAGAGCAAAACAGTTGCGCGACGTTTTAAAACGTCGAACTCCGTTCGCGTATGATTTCCGGGCGACGTTTTAAAACGTCGAACCCCTGTAACGGGTTAAGGCAGATATTATTGGATGATTATTCATTTGCATTGCTCCTCTCAGGATGTCATCTCCTGTAAGAAATTGTTCCTGAGAAGCTCTATGCACACGTCCACAGTTTCACTGTCACTGGGCAGATGATTTGCATCAACCCTAAGAGGATTTGGGTAAAACACACTACCTGCAGTTGAGAGCAATGTTAAACACGAGCTTTCAAGTCCAATTCAGACATCAAGAGTCATTGCTAAACATCATTTGCCAAAATACCCCATGAATTGTATTTGTTATGAAAATAAAGCCAATCATTATAATCTTACAATGAAATCTGACAGACTATTACATGATGCTAAGGGGATTGAGCTTTATAGAAGCAAATTAAAACACACAATAGTGACAACCCATATGACTGGATATTATTATTATTATTATTATTATTATTATTATTATTATTATTATTATTATTATTATTATTATTAAGACAACGTATATAGCGCCGTAAGTACAGTGGACCAAAGTCAAGGGCGTTTCGACATGTGTGACCCAACAGACAGATGGAACAAGTGGGTCTTGAGGTTTTTCACAAACAGTTAAGATTGTAACATTCAGTTTGAACTCGTTTAGACAGTCAATAACGTTTCCAATCTTTTTATTGACCGAGCGAATGTTCACCAGGCCAATTCGGAACAAAGGCGAATGATCATCTTGGTGACAACTTATCCTAAGATAGATGAGACGTGACCGTTGCTCCGTAGTCCGAGGTGCAATGCAAGACTGTGTCCACTCAGCGGGAACACGTCTCCTTCTGTTGTGCGGTAATTTGTTGCTGCCGTCGAATTGATATGAACTCGTTTGGCCTTTATAGAGACTTCCCCACTCCCTGACCTCAGCGACCAATCCTATGACCGACGTAGGTGGAGAAGATATGGTTGAGGTGACAACGCATAAGCCCTGGGAGGGGGGTCCGGCGCCTGTTGTGTATCGAAGGCGGACGAGTTCGGCCTGAGACTAACTTTGAATGGCCATTGATCGTGTGTGCTGTTGCCCTACACCTGGGGCCGATGACAAGGTGGCACCTGTTCAACCCCATCAGCCCAGGAAAATGGCGGCACCACGATCACCCACTCCATCTCTCGACCGTGAACGAACCGCCCAACTGTTCAAATAGAAGACCGGTCCTACTGTCCTTCTCAATGGAACACGGCGATGTCCTTGCAGGGTCGTCTCAGGTAGACAGCCAGAAAATTTCCAAAAACGTTCCAGCAATGTCCCAATGATCTCTGACGACGCTGTAGTCCCAACATTTCGTTTTCAGAGGTCTGTGAGGGAGAGGAGGCATGTGGTCGCGTCCCACAGTAGAACACCCTCACAAGAACGTCCGCCCAAAAAACCACAAGAAGATAAGACTAAAACTTGAGTGAAACTTCAGAAAAACCGTAAAAGTTCACAGCATGTACATCGCATGTGGGCAGCTACATGAGTGCCCTTTTTTCCCGGATAGGCATGATTCATGTAGTAAACTAGTGGATAAAATTGATTGTAATGCTTGTCATGTGAATTTTGTTTTTGAAGCTCTTGTATTTTTCATTTAAATTTATTGTACATTAAATTGTAATGTTTCTATGATTTTCTTGTCTTTTAGTAGTGTGTGACTGATCACTGCCATCTTATGAAGTAATATTGGGTTTCTTTTTATTCTAGATATTATTGTGACTACTGCGACACATATCTCACTCATGATTCAGTAACTATTGCCTGGTTATTCTATTATTTTTTTGTGATTTTTGTCGTCATGTTAAGTCAATAGGCAATTTTTTTATACTTATTTGTCTGTAACTATTAGAGGTGCACTGATTATCACCCGATAATATGGTATTGGCCATTTTGCAATCAACATCACCCAGTAATCGGGCGACGCCATTTTATTAGCTGATTAATGCAATCCTAATTGAATTGCAATGCATTAAGTCCGTTAAACATTTGTTGGGTTATGCTAGGAATAAAAATTACTAAGAAAACAAAGTAACAGAAAAATGTAAAGGCTAAAGTTGAATGGGAAATGTCTTGAACTAAAGTTTAAGTAAGATAATTAGAAATTAGACTCATTGTAGTTGGAGTGCTGCCATGTTACTTCAGATGATCAGAAGCTTTTCGGTGATGTCTACAGCCAGACGAGTGGAGTGATCAGAGTATATGGGCCAGAGCCACTGAAGAAACGCTCATTATGCAACACTAGACAACTTGTGTTTACCAAATGCCTCCACTTCCAGTTTCCTGCAATATGGGTTCATTTTTAGAACTTTATGTTTTTGGGACATTTTCATTTCATCTGTTGACTGCTGTTTAGTCTTTCTTCAATTCTTTCATTTCAGCCGTCTGTGCGAAAAACTCACTGTGGTGGTAGAAAACACAAGGAAAATGTCTGCACATATTATCAGAAGTGGTTGGAAGATCAGGTTCAGAAACTTGTTGATGATACAAGTAAGCATTTCTTGTCTATGATAGAATCACAGAAATAGGCCAAATTTAAATGGAAATTGAATAACCTTTCAACTTTTAAGATGACATAGGCAAAATACTGGAGAATGGGGAATCAGAAAGTATGGTGCAAGATTTAAGATAAATTACTTTAAATACTATTTAGGTCAATGCAGAGTATCTTTAAGTAGAGTGTTATAATTTTGCATTATTGTAGCGTTAAGGTGGCACAGGGGGTTGCCCCCTCATGTGGACCTAGGATGACCGTGAGATTCGTGCAAAACTGATGAGAAGGTTCTATCAGTTGGGGATGTGGCAACTGACCATCTGATGTCATATTCTGAAAATATGCTCCAAAGCTCAAGATTTGAATCTAACATTGCCCCAATTTTTTCCAGATGGGTCTCTGCCCCAGAGACCTTTGGAAGAGCTCATGACACTCTTCAAGCCCTCTTGCAGGTCCTGAAATATTGGTCTGTATGGACCTTGGTGCCCCTATTCTGGAATCATGGGTATGCAAGTGATGTAGTCTGACCTCTTCATCATCATCAGAAGCGCGTAGCCGGCGGGGGCCGTTGCGTCACCCCTTGACCATGACCCCGCCGGATGGCACGACTCCAGAGAGTAGATGGAATCTCGCTGGTCTGGGAACGGATGTGGTCGATCCATCTTTTCCTGGGACGACCAGGACAGCGCTTCCATGATCGGTCAGGTGGACGACCGATGGATAGGTCAACGTGGCAGCGGAGGGCTTGATAAACAGGAACTGTCTCTTCGAGGCGGGCTGCATGTCCAAAAATTGCAAGGCGGCGCCTACTTATCAGTTCATTGAGTGATGGTAATCCAGTCCGTGAGGATATCTCCGCGTTGGTAATGAAGTCATACCAGTGTACTCCAAGGATCTGACGTTGGCACCTCATACGGAAGGCTTCCAGCTTACTTAGATCTGAGGCAAGTAAGGTCCAGGTCTCGGCCGCATAGAGTAGGACAGACAGAACAAGTGTCTGGTACAGACGAAGCTTGATGACCAGAGAGAGACGTCTGTCCTGCCAGATATTATGCAGGGAGAACATGGCAGTAGAGGCTAGGGTGATGCGTCTGGTCAGATCTTGATGACAATGTCCATTGGAGGACTGCACGCTACCAAGGTATGTGAAACTGTCTACTGACTCAACACACTCCCCATCAATCACGATAGAGGAGGGCTGTGATCCACATCCTAGGTTCTGTAACTTGGTTTTAGTCCAGGAAACCTTCATACCAAGTGGAGCAGAAGCATGGCTGAAACTAGAGAGGTATTCAGAGGCATTGGTAGCAGAAGGTAGAAACAGAGTTGTATCATCTGCGTAGACCAGGTCTGTGAAGCGGTGTGACCCAACGCTAATGCCATGGTTCACAGACATGTGATCTAAGATCCAGTCAATGGCAATGCAGAAGAGGATTGGTGCGAGTATACAACCCTGTCTCACACCAGATGTAGTTGAGAATCGAGCTGAGAGATGATGACCGACCCGGATGCTAGCTCCCGTATTCTGATGCAAATCTTCTATCAGACGGAGCAAAATATCTGGAATTCCTTTGGCGCGCAATGCTTTCCATAAAGCGGTCCGATCCACCGAATCAAATGCAGCCTTAATGTCCAGGTAGGCTACATTCAGAGGGCGGTCAAACTCCCGGTGTAACTCGGAAAGGAGTCTTAATGCTAGGATGGCATCTATGGTGGATCTGCCGGGAGTGAATCCAGATTGTTGTGGTCTACGTTCTTAAGGAGTAATGGCTGTATCCGGCTGAGTAGGATGTGGGAAAATACCTTCCCCGGTACTGACAGGAGAGTAATCGGACGATAATTTCCACATTCCAGTTTTGAGCCCTTCCCTTTATATAAAGTGACAAGAACACCTTCTTTCCACTCTGCAGGTACATGGCCGGTTCTCCAGACCTGGATAAACAAAGAGTGGAGAGCAGAGCTCACTGGGCCCAGAGCACATTTCAGCAGCTCAGGCGGAATACCATCAGGGCCTGCTGCGCGGCCATTTCTCAGTTTCTTGATGGTGGCGATAACTTCAGCGAGGGATGGCTCATCGGTGAGGATGTCCTGGTCAGGGAGGGCAGTACATGCTTTGCTGTCAAGGTCAGGGGATGATGATCCTGGAAGGAAGTTTAAAGCAGCTTGGAAATGTTCCTGCCAGCGTTGCAGGGTTTCTTCAATGGAGTTGCATGGGGAACCATCAGTCTTATTAACGTTTGGAGAGAAGTATGATGACCGATTGCCACTGGCAAGAGTCCTGATTGACCTGTATACAGATCTCATGCGGTTGTGTCGTAGGTCTTCCTCCGTTTCATTCACTAGTTGCGAGACAAAAGCAACTCGGTCCTCTTTGGCTTTTGCCTTGAAGATACCCTGCAATCTCTTCCGCTCTTGATGATCATTCCTGAGTTTCGCAGCAGATTTAAGTTTGAGGACCTTGCAGTTTGAGGACCTCTTGATTACTCTATATTCCATATCAGTGGGTTATTGCTTATAGTATCTACACTGCATCTATACACTATATCTGTGGAATGAAGGAGGACAGAAAAATCAAGACCTTAGTGTTTGGAATAATGGAGGGAACGAACAGAAGGGGCAGAAGACCACACAGAGAATGGGCGGACAACATTGCGCAGTGGGGCGGAGACAGCCTACAAAGGCGAAGCCATGCCGCGCAAAACAGAGAGGTGTGGGAGACGATAGTGGAAAAGGCATCGGGCACCTACGGGCGTTGAACCTATGGTTGTTGATGATGATCAGCGGCTTCTATCCCCCCTTGCAGCCGGGCTCAATTCCCCCCCATTACAAATCCCCCCCAAATTACAAATTCCCCTGTTAATTTGCTCCCTTGTAGACTTAGTATTATATTCAGCTTTTTATCCTTTGTGTTAGGCATAGCTTTCATTGATTACTTCACGGTCAGTGTTATTTTGAATCAATATCAGTCTCGGTTGAGTTCAGATTAGTAGCAAAATATGCCTCCCCCCATTCTTTCCCGGGCGCAGCTGCGCCCGCCTTAAATAGGGATAGAAGCCCCTGATGATGATGATGATCTACACTGCATTAGGCTAGAGAGTGGGCCCCTCCCAAATTCTATATATTTTTGCATGGATAGCTAGAAAGAGGAATACAAATGCAGGAGAATGGTGTATACTTCATCAATTTAGCTTTCATTTAGCCTGAGATATAGCAAGTTGGAAAAAGTCCAATATTATGTGAAAATACACAAAAATGATGGTACTAGGGGACTTTTCTAAAAAAAATTATCTGGTCATCAGGACTGTTCCATCTGGGGGTACCTGGAGGCTTAAAGGCGTCGTAAATAATATAAGTGGCAGTGTCCCCCATTCGTTTCTGAGTCAAATAGTAAAAACATTTTGAAAATCGGTTCACATTTGGTAAGTTATGGACAAATGTACAGTGGCATGTTTTTTATTGGGCCACAGTTTAGTTAGTTGTGAAGTGTAGCTGTTGACAGTGGTGCAGTTGATTTTGACAGTGTTCAAAATGCACTCTTCACACTAAATTAGGTGTGTTCATTAGTTTATTGACTGCTCTGTTGATTAGAAATATTAGCAGATTTAGAGGCCATTGCATAATTACGTAATGCTGGAGGGTGGCTGAGTGGGTGGAGTCTTTGAAAGCATTACAAAACATTACGTAGGTTGGTGTGAGCTTAATGTTATGTAATGCTTTTAAATACCAATTTACCAATGGAAAAGAGCTACAGCTAGAGATTTTGGCATATTAGCATTATTATAATAGGTAACTTACATTTAACATTAATATCTGCCATCGAACAGCAGGGAGACAGTGTATTAAAGACATCATATCTATATGTGTGTAACGTATAAATGACATATTTGTTACCTACTGCTGAGGGGGTCTAATGAAACGTTACTAAATCGTTACAGGGAGGGTGCATGGGTTGGTCAAAAATGGTCATTTCCAGCGTTACATTATTATGCAATGACCCCTTAGTTACTTCCATAAATTTGTAACATTAATTTTTAGACTACTGATCCTTAATCTATGTTAGGTTAACTGTTCAAAACACAGATTTCCAAGTATTGAGCACATTAAAATAAATGACTAAATGGTTTGTGTGATTGTGTGAACATATATTTGGTTTTTGTTTCTTTAACAGCGGCTGCTTTTAAAGCTGGAAAAATTCATACGAATCCTTTTCAGTCATCAACAGGCATTGCACCACCTGCTGGTGGCGTCATGATACCACCGCCAGCCATTTTACAGCCTAGTAATATTTACTTGATTCTACGTTGTTTATGTTGCTTAGACCAGGGGTGTCAAACTCATTTCATATTGTCGGTCACATAAAAGTCTTTGTGGTTCTCACAGGCCAAATTTGTACATAACATTAACATGAACTACAGTTATTTAATTTCTATCGTATGTAAAAAAATTGAATTTCATATATGTAATTGCCGATTTTCATATATGTACTTTTTGAAAATGCCTTAAATAAAGTAACTTTGCTTAAGCATAAAGTTTTTTCTTATATTCAGCCACATACACGCTGGCCGAATGAAAAGCATTCGTGGGCCGTATGTTTGACACTCCTGGCTTAGAATGTAAGTTCTGTGCTTAATATAGCTAGGATGCTAGCCTTATTGCTAGGGATATGCACAAATATAATTTGTTTAGAGTACGTTGATTGCATTAGAGGGTAGCCACATCTGGTGACCATTGGTGCTATTATCCTGTGTATTATTTGCAGAGATTCCTTTAGAGGCCCATCCCACTAATGGATGCTTCAATTTCACCATCCTTCTACATCTGGACCCTGGAACATAAACTGAATTTCTCATCACTTATTGTTCATTTAGTCAACACCAGAATTTATTACCTTTTATACCTAATTGTGGTTGCTGCCCCTCAATTTTTCCCAAATTATTTAGACCCTATGATATACAGTAAAACCTTGTTATCTCGCCACTGTTTGTACTGGCCTAGTTAATGGCGAGAGGCAAGGTTGGCGGCAAAACGGGGGAAGTAAAAAAGCTTTACCATGATGCCTACATATGGTTGTAATGTTTGTGCATTGAACTGGGTTACTTAGCTATGACCATTTTACAGAAGGTATCATGGATGTGGAAATAACCCCCTGTCTTTTCCCTTACTGGGTATTTTCTTTAATTATAGGCAGTCTAAGCTTAAACCCAACTCTAGCATCACATTTTAATTGCAGTAACAGTCCAAATGCTCAAATGCTGTGTTAAAGTGTATTGTCATATGTTGTGACTGAAGTTCTCTATTTTCCATCAACAATTCAACATTGTTGATGAATTTAATATTTTAGGACTACCACCAGCCACACCACAGCCTGGAATGAAACCTCCCATGGGTGGAATGATTCCACCTCCAGGTATGATGCCTCCTATAGGTCCAATGGGTCCCATGATGCCCATGGCTCCTATGATGCCTGGTGAGTAGTCAGAATTTGAACAGATTTATCATCTGAATTGGCTGTTTTAAATTTAGTCTTCTAGAATGTTAAAAGTCATAAAATGATTTTCCATTTTAGATTTATTCTATACAATGGTGCTGTCTAGATGTGTAATATGCTTAGACAGTGCAGTATTCAAAGGATGAAAGTCCTGTTCACTGCTTTCGGCCTTTTCTTCTTCTTCAGGTGCTCTGTCCAAAGACAGGTTCCATACTCCAGCGTCGCCACTCCTCTCTATCTTGAGCTTTTATCTTCAGGGCTGAATACTTGTTTTTCCTCGTAGTGTCGAACATCCACTCCAGCATCGATGTTCTTTGTCACCCTTTCTGTGCTTTCCCATTCATCTTTCCTTCTAGTACTTCTCTTAGTAGGTTTGATTCTTCTCTCAAAACATGACCTATCCACTTCTTTTGTCTTGTACGAATAGTGTTCATTAGGCTTTTCTTCTCTTCTACCCTCTCCAAGACTTCGTTTGTTATTTTTTCCGTCCAGCTAATTTTTTCCATTCTTCGCCAGATCCACATTTCGAATGCCTCTAATCTCTTTGTCTTTCTTTCTGAGCGTCCAAGTTTCTGATCCATAGAGTGTCACTGGCCAGATCAGTGTTTTGACCAATCGTTTTTTTCAGATTTCGGTTAAAAACGGCCTTTTCTTCAGGGCTGAATACTTGTTACGGCCGGATTTCGGCCTTTTACGCCCTTTAAATAGTAAGGGGCAAAGGAGAATTGGAGAAAGGGGAATCTTCCCCCTCTAGTCAGACCCTCAAATATCACCCTGTGTTTAGATGTTGCAAATGTATGGTCCCTGAAGTAAACTTTAACTTCATGTATTTCTCATTTGTATGGCTCTGAAATGCAGGTTATAACATGAAATCAAATTTTAAAGGCTGTGATACTGTGATTTAAAGTGGCTTAGGAGGTGGCTAAGTGACATTACTGTGTGAAACAGTGGCATAGCCAGGATTTTCTGAAGGGGGTACGACCAACGAAGCAAAAAAGGTCGTCACCTATTATTTTGCTTGGATAAGTTAGTTATAATATAGCTATATGAGTACACAGACAGCCCCTGTACAATTATATTCATATGTTGGCTTCTTTTTTGCTACCTTAAACCCAATTTTGGTGCCCCTCCACCCACAGAATAACATGCAATAAAAAAAAATTTGGGTCGGCCAACCAAGGGGGGTTTTAACTCCCAAAACGCCCTCACTGGTGTGAAAGCCACTAAGGGCGCTAACGGGGCTTGAACCGCCTACCGCTCCAGCGCGTAACCCTCTCGGCCATCTTTTGCCCCATATAACATGCGTGATATTGTTTAGTTTCCATAATAAAAGTTTCAGTAATGATCGAGTTTGCTTTGTTACGTTAAATATTGAATTAAACCATGAATTAGAGCAGTCAACTTAAATTAAAAACACTGAAGAACTAAGCAAAATATAACTTTAAACAATTTCATTACTACTGTAAGAAAATCATCATTTAGTTTCATGCTAAAGCTATTATGCCATAATAGAGTAATTAGTTTTGTATTAATCCCTTGTAAACAGAAACATTTACACATTTTTACAGGTATGCGACCTATGGCACCCATGGGAGGCCCTTCAATGACTCCGATGGGACCTGGGCCAATGATGCACATGAGACCCATGAATTCTGCAGTACCACCTCACATGCCAATGCAATAGAGTTCTGTTCTAATAGATTCTGAGACAGTAACAATAACATTTACTACTGTTTACCTGTTACATTTATTTTAATGTCTGAGCGTGTTTTCACTTGTCATTAAGATTAATGTCTAAATTTTCAAATGGGATTTTTCCCTAGTTTGTTTCAAGTAAAATATTCTTTCTTGTAAAACCTCATTCTAGTGATGTATGCGAGTCTGGCAGTCAGCTATGTCCAGTGCTTTTTTGTAAAGAAATATTTTCCGTTACACTATTGTAAGGAGTAAGTTGTCAAAACGCTGCACACTAATACCTAGGCACGTGTAGTTTAGGATGTTAACTTATTGCTGCTATAGCTTTTTATTACTTTATATACACTAACATTTATCTTTACTCATACTTTTATTTCTTTTAAAACAAGTTAAAATTTTCAACTTATGAAGAGTTATTAAAATTTAATTATTAGTCTTGCGATTTTCCGGTACGCCGTCCACCACAAAAAAACTCTGGCTATGTCCTGTGCTTTTCCTGCAAGTTCGTATAGGTGCATGGCAGGGACCATCAGGCCTCGTTCACTGCATGTAGACAGTACTATATTCCATCACAATGGAGTCCAACATGATGGGATTATACTGTACATGACTAGCCTTAGCCATAGAAAGTTTGACATTAGAGTTACCATAGTTGTATTACAGCTCTTGGTCACTCAATAAATCAGTTAGTTTGTAAAGAACCAGAGCTCAAGTTCTAACTCCAATAAAATATTCGTGACTGAGGCGTTGTGCCAGACAAACTTGTGATGTGATGCCCCCAAACCGGTATAAATAAGATACTGTATATCTGGTGGGTGTGGGACAAAGCCTTGGCCAGAGTTTAAGTTGAGCATATTTTGACCTTTGCTTGAGAATTAAACTAAAGCAGGAAGGTATCCACATAATTTTAAAATTCATTTCAAGTACTTCAGGAGTTGTGCTGATGTTGTGGCGGTAGGGTTACTCAAAATTGTTTATTATTGGAATTCAACAAAAATCAATTTCAACTTATACACTGTACTATCTGTCCTAAATTCAGGTACTAGGGTAATTTTCAGTGGCGTATTTAGGGGATACGCTACTGAGCCATAGCATACCCCTTTGGTCTTTGTGGTTTTTTTCTATTCCTTGTCGCCAGGTTTTAGAAGGGCGATAAACTTTTTTGCTTGTCACCATGTTTATATTTCGAACTTCAATTTCAGCAAACCCCTTTGAGCCTTTCTAAATACGCCCGTGGTAATTTTCAAGGGCAGATTAGATCATGATCTTCACTTGAGCGACTCAAATGGCTAAGGTCATTTTTCGGACTGATCTTCTGGCTTGACCTGTCTCTAATTCTATTTGGTGCGCCATCGGCGGATGCCCTGGGGATATGATAGTGGCGCTATAGAAGTTGATTGATTGAACAACATCTACAACAGGGTTTCCCAAACTTATGGGACTGTGACTGTATGGATGCCAATATCTTTGTTCTGCTGTCTCTGGTAGCAACTGACAAACACAAGAGACATGTCATTCCATGCCTTTGCTCCTAACAGTGGCGGCTCCACCGGGGGGGCCCGTGCCCCCCTATTGAGACCCTGGCCCCCCCAGTGGCCCCCCAGTTGGGACCCTATACTTAATGCTACATACATTAAACAACAAATGGTTGGCCCCCATGATTAGAAGTTGCCCCCCCAACGGCCCCCCCCACTTGCCAAATCCTAGAGCCGCCACTGGCTCCTAAGAGTTACAAGAAGTTAGCAGTAGGCATTCCTGTCATCAGATTCCTCCAAGGACGTGCTATTTAACACTTCATGCAAAACTAGATATTCATCCTACAGGCTACAGCAAAGTAACCACTCGATACCACGCATTGACAAGCTTGTTTATTTAGGCAATGTAATATCATAAATTGCTTAATATCCAACAAAATATCTCTATTCGGAGGCACATACAGTCTACAAAATTTTGTCGGTTCACAATCTTTCTGTTTTAACAACAGCAAAAGCAGTTATGTAAACCGTTTATTTTGCAACACTCGTCACTGCATTAATTAGCCACAGTCAAGGCTACAGCAGTAATTAGCATTGCTACTGCATTCTAATTTAATGACAACACATGGTACATGCTGGTATCATCTAATTTATAAGCCATCAATTGTTATCTTTCACTATGGCAGTACTAAATTCACATAACTATTCAACAATCTAGTTCTCAGAACTGCTCGACTCTTGGTCAATATCTCACGTGTGATCAAGGCTGAAAAAATGTGCTTTTAAAAACTAAGTTTTTTCAGTTACTTTAGAACCCTAAGAAAGCAAAATTTAGTTTTTTAAGTTGAAAAATGAAAAAACTCGTCTTTAATGTTTGTCAACTTTTTTACTCTCACAGACAGCAGAGCACATATGCAACAGAAATAAAGAAGACTTTATGGGTGCTGAAATGCCAGACATTGAAACCTTAAAATCTAAATTTAGTTAATAAAAACCTAGGTTTTTTCCAGGCTGCCTGTGATGGAGGCCACCTTTCAGATAATTATTAGCATAAAGGCATATTTCTGGTAGACATCTGCTGGTCCCATAGCTGGGACTGCATCCAAAGAGGTATTGAAAACCCATTAATATGGGGTGGCCAACCTTTAGTTAAAAGGCGGCCATTATAAATTAATTTTGATCAACATGCAGAGGGCTGAACTTTAGTTTCAAGAATTGCGAGGACTGCATTCATGTAGCGATAGTAACTGATTATTTACAATATACCATTAGTTTAAAGTATATACTATTATTCAACTAAATTAAGCACAAGAACTATAAGTCTTGTTCAATATTCAGTATTGTACCTATACATAGAAAGAAAAAGTTTAGAAAGATGTCCCGAGGGCCTCATGTGGCCAGTGAGTTGGCCTTCCCTGATATAAATATTACACTGTGAACAGGTTCTAATACACAATGGTGTCTATTATTGCATGGTGTCAGCATAAGTATTTGGCTCGTCTAATAGCTACATCGCTATTTGGAAAATAAGATGTGAAATTTTTAAAAGATTACATCTGAAACTCTTAACTACTTCACAAATCGCAACGCTCCAGGAAAAGGAAGTCGTGTATTTCGTTCACCATTGAATTATATATGTAACCATACTGTCACTAGAACGAGTTTCACCGCGTCTGAAATTGAACAGTTTACCGCCATTTTGTTAAGTGTCACACCTCTTTCGCTTACAACGAAGGCCCATAGCGTTGATCTACTATGGCCGCGATCTTGGGCTTTCTCCCATTCTTTTGCGATTGTTGAAATTGCCGATCTGTTGTACCCAGGTGCGGCGAGGGCGACCTGGGGTCTTCTCCATCCTGGAGGTGGATTCCTTTCAGATTTACGGTTAATGGCTGCCGTAAGAGCACCGTAAGCCGGAGTGTGGGTGTTAAGGCGTGCCACATGACCAAAAAGTGTTTGTCGGCGACGACTGATGGTTTGTAAGATAGCTTCTAGGTTGGTCATCTGAGTGACCTGATCATTCCGAATGAATTCAAACCACCGAATTTCTAGTGTGCGTCGCTGACAGCGCATGTGAAATGCTTCAATTCTACGTGTGTCTTGTACCACGAGGGTCCAGGACTCCAGGTCTCCGAGCCGTATAAAAGGATCGGTAAGACACATTTTATAGACTATAAAGATGCTCGCTTCGCTCGCAGTGCATGATAATACTATTGTGGAGAATTTGCATTTCTCGTCTAGTGTTACCAGCTACTGGAATCTACGGCGTCATAGCGCACGTATACGGGCAACTACCGGAGATCTGATTCTTACCACGGGACCTTCAAAACCATTATTTTCGATTTATTAACAGCCATCCATCAAATATCTCACTGAAATACGATCTGAAATAAATTAGCGCATGAGCGAAAGCTGAAATTAGAACGATAGGTCGCGTATTTCAAAAGTTATAGCTGATTTTTAGTTACGCCTATAAGAATAAGAAACAATCAGAACGCTCGAACGCTTGAAGGTAACCAATCAGAACGCTCACACAGCCAACCAATCAGAACGCTTGAAGGCAACAGGCACAGAGGAAGGATTTTAATGTGATAGATTCTTATTCTTATAGGCATACGTCCATGGTTGTGTCAAGACTCGAGTATTGTGCGCTAATTGCATCTTTTGCACAAAACCATCCTTGTAAACAGATGCTCTGATATTTAATCTGTAATCGTATATGTAGATTAGATTTTAGAGTCGATTATTTGAGCAGTTTTAAGCCTATTTGTGCCTGCGATGTTAGCGTGGTTTTTCTAAGATCCGGCCTCGCCAGATCTCTCGTTTTAGGCCGCTTTAAGGCATACTTGAGCTACCAGTCGAAAGCTCTTGGTTTTAATATTCCAGAACGACCAATCAGAACGCTCACCCAGCCAACCAATCAGAACGCTTGAAGGTAACCAATGAGAACATCACGCAGCCAAACAATCAGAACGCTCGAACGCTTGAAGGTAACCAATCAGAACGCTCACACAGCCAACCAATCAGAACGCTTGAAGGTAACAGGCACAGAGGAAGAATTTTAATGTGATAGATTCTTATTTTGGTATTTAGGTTCGTCCTCTGTTTCCATACTCCATAGTCTGTCAAGCGATTGCATGGCTGAAGTGGCTTTATGCCTATTCTACGTAAAATATCTGCAGTGCATCTTCCATCAGAGCTTTGAGTGCTGCCTAGGTAAACGAATTTATCCGCTGCCTCCAACGTATGGCCTGATGTTGACATGTTGTCAAGATGGGGGCCAGTACTCAGGTCTTTTTCCATGATATATGGAGACCAAAATGAGATGCGATGAGTTCAAGCCTCTCTAGTGCTTTCTGAAGTTGTGCGGACGATGAATCTAGAAGACTTACATCGTCAGCATAGTCCAGGTCAGTGAACTGGGCATCTGGTAAGGAGAGGTTGTTGTGTCACACCGTAAAGCCCCAAATCCTTATATAAGCCGGGTCTCAAGAAGTCAGAGTATTTCCATTTACAGTATTTTACTCCAAGCTGGGCTTGTGTTAAAAGCTTTACAGTAATTTTTGGTAAGTTATAACAACGGCAAAGCAGAGAAATTCAAATTGATGAATGTTTTAAAAGGAGCCAGAGAAGAATGTGGTCTCTCGCCGGACTTTTTCAATATTTACGCAGGAAAAGTGGTAAAAATCAATGATATAGAAGGAAGAAACATCCATAGCATAAGATTTGCCGATTTGTCTCAAGCTTAATAAAGATGTTGGCTCCATGAAGAACGCGCTCGCAGAATGCCTGCGAGGCTGCGCCAGTTTCTTGACATACACTTCCGGTGTGCATCTCTAGACTCAGATTCCTAGTTTAACTCTATGTTGTCTTTATGTCAACAAAGAGCGTTCACTGAGTTGAAATATTTGAAAATGTATGTTCATTTCGATTTTTTCTTGAATTTATTAATTATTATTCGCATTTGTGTGTTGTCGATTGCTTCCCGGTCGACATGACCGACCTTTCCGGCTTGACCTGGTTCTAATTCGGATTGGAGTTGGTGCGCCGTCGGCTGATGCTGTGGGCATTATGATAATGACGCCATAGAAGTTTGCTGATTTATTGAATCCTGTAGTACTAAGTAATACACGTAGTTTAAGCATATATGCTTTGGTATTGGACTATTATAAATTTATTATCGTTGCTGGGAAGAGTTCACCATAGTAATTATGGACTCTTATAGCACCAGTTCAAAAAGTCATATACCGATGGTGTTCCAAATTCATCAGCAAGAGAAATTAATTCCAGAGATTGATTAGAATTGGAATCAGACTATGGAGAAAAAGCCAACAGAAAGAGGTGTGTCGTGAGTCTAGATGTTTGGATCCCCAGTAGAAATGTTAGCGCTTGTGAAGAAGTCACACGCAGGACCGGCCTTAGGCACGGGCAAAGCAGGCAGTTGCCTAGGGCGTCAAGATCCAAGAGGCGCCAATCCTTGCCATTTTAACCAAGAGATTTATTTACAACGCCTATTTTTATTTAAACTCAAAACGTTCGCTTATGGAACAGATTAAATAATAATTATTGTTTGTTTCCATTCAAGTTTTTCCGATTCAATTTATATTTCGAACCTTGATAAATCAGAAGTTGAATATTAGTAACGGTATAACACTATGACTCTGTTTTAGCGCACTTTTTTGACTGATTCATCATTGGAGGGAGTAACCGTGATGCCACAGGGGTCCGAGTGGGGAGGAGCAGAGGGCTCCAAAGTATGCTTTGCCTTGGGCGCCATTTTGGCTAGGGCCGGCCCTGGTCACACGCACTTAATATTCAACTATATAGTACTTTAATCTACACCTAACAAAATGTGCCACATTACAAAACCCTCACACAAGGGGAAATGTGAAAAAATTACATTTTTCTATAACAACTGTGTGCATATTTTTTGTAGCCGTAAGTGCCTGAACATCATAGAAACGTGTAAAGGACCGTTGAGTGTAAGTAAGTAAGGGAGTAAGTACCCCTGCTGTTTAGCAATATTGACCGATGACATCTCCAGTTATGTCTATTGATATCAAATGTCATCTGTCTCCAACATCGTCTACAACATACTCGTCTGCGCAACAAGCCCACACGTCTAGCAAAATTCAATGTCGATGTATCCGAACATGTCTTTGAACTTAAATCAAAATAGGTTAAATCATTAACATTAACAGCCATTTTGTCACGAAAGATTAATGCAGTTGAACGACAAACCTAATGCGTTTCTAATCGCGAAATAATTTTGACCAATGAAGAGTTATGTTTATGAAATTCAAAAGTAAATCGTTTCCTGACCAATTGCCGCTTTGAAGATTTATTAAGTAAGTGCAAAGGAATGTGTGGCGAGTGACATAAAATAAGGATTTAAAATGCAATTTTTTCACATTTTCCCTTGTGTGGGGGTTTTGTAATGTGGCGCATTTTGTTAGGCGTAGATTAAAGTACTATATAGTTGAATATTAAGTGCGTGTGACTTCTTCACAAGTGCCAAAATTTTTTGAGTAACAATATGAGAAATGTTTGCATTGAAAGGAAATATACCTATTGGAAATTTTGCAGAATAGCAGTTACAACTCTAAAATAAAGAGAGAGGTTCCATTTAAAGAGCTAAATATCGAATATTAGGAAAGGTGCGTTTTTTATTCTGTTTTTGTGGCTCTGCAGTGAAAACAGTTTTGTCAATAGACAAAGTTTTGCTCTCGTCTTATAAACTACTACTTGTATTGAATAAGTCCAGAGTGCTTCACCCCTGGACCTGCTATTACTGAAGTTTATGAGGCGTGAATTTGCCAGAAATTTAAGCAGATGTCATGAAATACCAAAAAATGACCCACCCCAGGCACAATAAAAGTTGAATGTCTGGAAACCTACACAAGGGAATTGGCTAAAATTTTGCAGACTTTCACTTGGATGCTTGGGGACATCTGTAAATTTCATAGTTTTCTGAGATGGTTGACTGGGAACCAGAGTTGGGCAAAATCAAGTCACGATTCGATTCAATTGCTATTTAAATCAGCAGGGTTGATTTGATTTAAGAGCCAAAGATTTTATTTAAATTGGTGTTGATTCGATTTGATTTTGAACTCGAATCACCATTATAGTACATATAGATTTGCAGGGTTAAACATAAACTCGATTGAGAACTTAGACTCATTGGTTAAATAGCAATGGTAGCAATGGTAAGAGACAGTAGTTTTTTGTGGCAGTGGTAGCACTATTATGTCAACACAAACAGGAAGTAGTAGCTTACCTTAGTTGTAAGGTAAAGGTACAAAGCCATCGCGGACCCGTCGGGAACCGAAGGGTTAGCGCCTTCAGTTATATACGGCAACGGCTGAATGAGGGCGGATTGCCAGCCTTTCCCTCGCCGCCTTTCCTTCCACCGAGTTAACACCCGATGTACTCATTCACAGCTGAGTCGACTGGGGGCGCTTGAGGCAGAAACAACCGAAAAGTTTCTGCCGCGTCCGGGAGTTGAACCACGGACCTCGGGATTGGCAAACCAGTGCGCTAACCACTGTTCCACCTGCGCACCTTAGTTGTCTTAGTACATAACTACTATTACCAGCCTGCACTGCAGCCTACTAGTACTACTGAGGTTTACTTTTAAAAGTACAATAGATGAACTGAATTCAACAGATTACAACTTAATGAATGTGACTTGTTAATGATATGTTGTAATGTTAATATAGTTTTATTTACCCAGCAGCTTGCAGATTTGCAAAAATCTGACAAATAACCAATCAATACTGAGATAATGGAGATATTTGTGCTTTGAAGTGGGACATTTAAAATTGATAGTGCAGTCACTGAGAGGAGCCTGCAAGCATTTTAAAATGTTAACAAATGTCAAGTAATAAGTGGTATTATAAAAACAATTTCGTGGATGCTACACTGAAGAAAGTCAATACCTGATGAGGTATTCGGGGCAACTGAAGGGTCTGCATATTGAAATCTACGACATATAGCACGTCAACTGCTTGGCATACCGGCTACTTCAGGCAGTGTGGAAAGGCTGTTTTCCATCATTGGGGCAATTATGTCAGCAAGGCACAATCGTTTATCAGCAACAACTGTTGAATCTTTGTTGCTGAGATAGTTACAATGTGATCTAAAACATGGGCCGGCAATCTACGGCCCACAGGTCACATCCAGCCTGCCAGTGAGTTTATCCAGCACTCCAGCCCCCACAGCTTTTTTTGTAAAAAAAGGTCATTGTCCTTTTTATAAGTCCGACAAGCACAAAAAAGGTCATCACTAATTTTCCACACTTGATGTGTATATTTTTGAAAGCTTTTGAACTTTTTGCAGGACAAACTTTCTAAAAAAACATAAACTTTTGTGGGGCTTGTCGAAAAATTATTTAATTACGGTACATGGCCCTCGTACAGACACTGCCATAGCAATTTGACCTTTGATGTCCAAAAGGTTGCCGATCCCTGATCTAGAAATACAACAAAATGAGACTGCTGCTGGCAGTGGCAAGCCTAGCATTATGACCCTCAGTGCCAAGCCATGTGTGAAAATGAAACTGAAACTAAGCCTACTGACAGTAATGGGTCTTACAGAGCATTGAAACTAACATAATGTAAAGAAAGTATCAAAAGGTCATGTAGTGTTAATGTTGTATTTGGAATGATTTGATTTGTGATTTGACTAAAAGTTATTTGATTTGATTTGGAAAAAAGATTTTCATTTGAGATTCTACTCTTTGATTGAATCAAGAACTACAATTGATTTTGATTCTGAGTATGTGATTTGATTTGTGATTTGCCCAACACTGCTGGGAACTTTTCAAAAATTGATTGAATTGACATGGAATGACCCTGGAGAGACACACTCATGGAGCGGGGATCTAGTTTCACTGGAGCCCTTACGGTCGACTCAGCCTTACCTGTTAGAGTGCAGTGGTAAAACTGAGGTGCAGCATTCAGCTGCAGTGGTAAGAATATGGGTTCAGAGAAGGCAATGGCAGACTGCTCTGGATTAATGACCAGTGTAAGCCACCTGCGTCGCTTATTGTCTGACATCAAAGCTCAGTGCTGGGCCCAAAGCTCGACCTCAAGTAAAGGCAAAGCCTTTACCTTTCATTCTGAAAATCTGTAACCGAATTCATAATTGCTGACAATGTAAACTTTTAGAAACATTTTCAGAACTGAGATTTCTCCAGTTTTGTAGTTCTGTTGTAGAATATGACAGCTGTTGGAGCATCTGCTTAACTGAATAATGATAAACTAAGCTGCAATGTCGTCAAAGAGGAGGACAGAATGTGCAAATCAGTCGTCTGATGCATTGGCAGAGAGCAATAACAGATCGGGGAACTCATCGGAACAAACTGTTGATGTCATGATGATGCCTACTGGAACTTCCACAGACAATTTAAGTCAGGAAGTTCTCAAGGCAGAGTTTGGAGATTCACTTGATATTGTGCTCGATTCAGCTGGATTAATAAGTTCATCGCCTGAAAGACCTTTGGAAGATTGCTTGTATGTTGAAGGTTGTAGACATAGGACAGGCTGCAGCCACAGACGCAGCGCATGGCAGCATCCGAGATCAGCAAGTGACAGAACGTACGGTGACGTTGATTATTCTGTTATGAGTTTGCCTGATGATGAGGACTCTGCTGATGATGTTGATGGCCTCAGAAATATAAGGAAGCTTCTGATGCACCAGATCAGATCTTTTGTTATGGACCCAGATATTGACATCTCCAGCAAATCTCAATCATACTTTGACAATCCTTCATTGGAACAAGGTGTTCAAAACAACGAATTGAATTTGGAAATGAAGGAAGCGACAGAACCATCACTGGAGAATATTTGCACAGCAGATGGTGACATTTTAGACACTCAAGCAATTATTAGTAAGTCACAGAGTAGCAATCGCCTCAACACAGTGGTCAACACAGTTGTTGACTGTGGCAAATCTGAACATAGCAGCATTACGACTGAAGATTGGTGCAAATTTACAAGTGAGTCAGACAATAATCTGTTTGAATTTGACATTTCAAATGGAAAATTCTTTGGAGATGAAAGAGAAGATTTTGAGAGTGTGTTACCGCTGCTGCTTCACATCAAAGGTGCTTTTAATTCATTTATCTTGATTTCTTATTATTGTTTGAGTATTTTAAAATGGAAGATTGAAAATGTGTGGTTTATTTTGACATTTTCAAACTAAATTTTTGAAGAAATATAATTTTCTCAGCAGTTCGTGTTACTTAAGTTTGGGGGTTTGTGTATTGTTTGTTTCTGACGTAAATAAATGAATATAGAATTACTTTATAAGTTTTATGCTGTTTAGGTATGAAAATGCTTTGAATTGCATTGTTATTATTATTATTATTATTATTATTATTATTTAAGACAATTTATAGAGTGCAGTAAGCATTGCGAAGGCCAGACGTATTCATCTTAAGGCACATGATAAACAGTTCAGGGGAGGTCTCAATTGTCACTTTCTTGGGTAGAGAGTTCCACAGGCTCAGATTACCCCTCCAGAAGGATCTGTCATCAAAGACAGCCATCTTTTTGTATTATTTGTTGTCTTAATCCTGAGGCATCTGTCTTGAATTGAGAGAGCAAATGTTGAAACACCGGAGAGCTGAGATTGTGCATGGGATGATTGTTGTTTTTCATTTCAAAGCGCTCTTGACTTTGGCCCTCGCTATGCTACTGCGCTATATAAATCGTCATGTAGAATAGAATAGAATAGAATTTTTGCTTGACTGCTTGTTATCAAAATTGAAGACACTGAGGATTGTAATGTAGTTAGTGTAACTTCATTAATTGACTTTATGAAAGTAAAGATTCATTGCCAAGATTTTCAGTCAGCAATAATTTTCCTTTTTGTGAATGTATTTGTTTATGTGTTTCAGATATTTGCTTTAGACAAGAAAGTCTTTCAAAGCAGGAGAGTGTCGATGTGAAACAGTTTGAGGGTTTTGAAGAAAGGAATCACTTCACAGCAGAACATGCAGAAGCCATGGATGATGTTTCTTCAACTGCAGCTACCCTGCCATCCAGTGACTCACCAGACAAAAGCAGCGAATGTGTTAAAGATCAAGTCAAAAGTTTGTGGAAAGAGATCAGTGAAATTTTTGAAAGGAAGCAGTTTTCATCAACAGTTATATTGAGACAGCATCTGGAAACTGTTGAGGTTGGTTATTTTCCAGATTTGAAAACAATTTTAAGATTTTTTCAAATTCTAGGAAGGTGAATCAGTGTTGTTAGTGTTTGGCCTTGTGCTTGGACTTGTACTGTGCTTAAGTACCAAAAAGCAAGTGCTTGTGCTTGGCATTGGAGGTTGAGTACTTGTGCTTGTAGTTGGTATTGAGGATTGGGTACTTGTACTTGACCTTGAGGGTTGAGGTCTGCAAGTACAATGTTTAATAAAAAAGTTACCAATTTTGCAAGTTAAAGCATTAGTGCGGGTATTAGTTATATGCTGAGGCCAGAGAGTAAATAAGTAAAAGTCTTTCGGTCAGTATTACTGCAGTGTGGATCAGGCTTCAGTTTTATGGTACTTGTGTTTGAATGTAAAGTGCTTGACTTTGGCCTTGGCCTTGGACTATGAGTGCTTGGACTTGTACTTGGTCTTGAATGTTGTATAGTTGTGCCTTAGGTGCTTGGCCTTGTGCCTTAGGTGCTTGGCCTGGTGCTTGGCCTTGTGCCTTAGGTGCTTGGCCTTGTGCCTTAGGTGCTTGGCCATGTGCCTTAGGTGCTTGGCCTTGTGCCTTAGGTGCTTGGCCTTGTGCTTGGCCTTGTGCCTTAGGTGCTTGTTAACAAGACTGAGGTGAATTATAGAATCAGTCGGACGTTAGACACACGTTGCAATTGCTTTTGTTATTCTTGTGTCCTTCAACTTGTACTGTCTTTGTCTTTATCGATATTTGGTAATTTTATGTGAGTGAAATGTAACTGCGTTAATTTTAAAATATGAAAGAAGTGCAATGACTTGGAATATTCTTATGAGTATGTATGCTACATTCGAAACAGCCACCTCCATTCATTGCCTACTGTTGAGGACCATTGCTTCATAGGCACTCAGTCATCACCCACTCTAGGTAGGAGTGCCTCTGCAGTGGCTGAGCCTAAACTGTGGAACTCACTTCCAGCATTCATCCATTCCACTGAGTCCTTGGTAAGGTTTTGACAAACACTCAAAGCCTACCTGTTTGTATAACCAGAGCTGGAAAATCAGATTGACTTACTGGATCTTGCATTGGGACTCTACTCCATTATATCAACCATAGACTGATGCCAAGTGCATTGCTGTAATAGGATGCTATTGAAGTTGTCTGGTTAGTTAGCATTTACTGTATTTGATCGTACAAATAGTTGCATCTAATTCTGACAAATGTAATGTTTTGCTAGCATCTCAGTGTCTGTTATTGTAGCTTTGGTGTTTTATTAAGCATAATTATTTATTATTTTAAACAGAAAATTAAAAGTGTGACAGACAATCAGTGCTTGCTTCAGTTGCAACGACAACAGGATTCAAGAAGAAATTCCGAAGGAGTTCCTATTAACGTGAAATTTGAAAATACCAAAAGTTTAGAACGGTTCATTGTGATGTTGTGTACCAAGTATGTATCATGTGATGTTTGTTTTCTTTGTGAAGTCTTGTTAAAACTTGGGGTTGCTGCCAATGAATAAAAAAAATTGAAACTGCATTAAGGACCTTTGAGATTTTGTTCATTTTTATGGGTCATATTTATATTGGCATTTGCTTTCATCCGGAGTGCATGTCTCGTACGTAAAGCACTGAAATTGCTCTGTTTGCTGTCAGAGATTTTATTGTTTCGGAAGTCTTTTGCTTTCATGTCATTGTCTGCAGTGGCTGACATTTTCTGCAGATAATTATCAGACCAAAGCTCTTTCATTTGATTTATGTTTAATTTAATCTCATTCCTGCTATTTTGGTGTTTGTGCCATTCCATGAGCACCAGTCAATGGCCTTTTTGTATGGAAAATGAATTCTGAAAATGCTGTTGGAATTCTACATTTGGACTCTTTGTTAATTGCATTTGATTGAAAAATATCAGCATTCAGTTAATCATTCTTTTGTTATTTACTCAGTTATTTTATCATAGCTTTATTTGCTTATAATTTTCTCAGATTTTGAGTTTTGCCTGATTTTCTGGCTGCCTGTTAATGATTGTTTTTTGGAGATTTTCTGATTACTATTAATTTGAATTTTTCCTGTTTTTTTTACGATCAGAGCAAACAGCAACATGACCTTCCTGTCCGATAAACTCATACAATGGCAGGAGTTCAATGAAATTCGAGCTGATTTGGAATATGAACTGGCAAAAGAATTGGATTCAGTGGAATCAATTGAAGCCAGAATCAACTCAGAAAGTGCAAATCGAGATACTGGACATGATCTCAAGGTGCACCTAATTGAAATTAAGTGTGAAGCTGAATATATCTGAATATTCTATGCATTTATGTGTAAGCACCACGTCAAGGCCAGTGAGGGGGGGATCAGTTGTTCCTCTACGTGTTGTACATTTATGCTTGGCGCTCTGTGACTGGTTTCCATCAGAGCACCAAAGTTAAGCAATGTCAAGCATGGCTTGTACTTGAACGGGATCGAGACGGTGTCGACGGTCAGCCAAGTCGTCCATTGCTTAGGCGTGGATGAATTGATAGCAGTGTTAAGCTGCGAAGGTAAAGCACAGGTCTAGAGAAAGTACCGGTAATGGCAAACTACTCTAGATTAATGGCGATAGCCACCTGTGTCGCTGCTTGCCTAGTACCGGAGATCAGCGCCAGACCCTATGATGATGATGGTGGTGGTGGTGGTGGTGGTGGTGGTGGTGGTGGTGGTGGTGAATACAAATTTAAATCTCTTTACCTCTAGTTATAATTGCTAATCTCCACTCAGATTTGTTCTTAATGGACTGTAAGTCTGGGACATTAAGAGTCTATAATAATAATAATAAAATAAATAAGGGGTGAGCGTAGGGGGAAGAATAATACCAGCACTGAGATTTGCTGACGATCAGGCAATGATAGCTAACAATGAAAAAAACTTTTGAAAAATCATGGATAGACTAACTCAAGTATCAGAGGAGTATGGTGTGCGAATAAATACAAAGAAAACGAAAACGATGATCATCAGTAAGAAAGAAGGAAAAGAAGTGAAGATCACGATTTATGGAGAAAGAATAGAACAAGTCCAGAAATTCTGCTACCTAGGGAGTCTCATAACGGAAGATGCAAGATGCAAAGAGGAAGGGGCAAGGAGAATAGCGATGGGGAAGAGGCATTCTGTCAAAGAACAGAACTGATGAAAGGAGGATTAGACAGAAACTTGACGAAAAGACTTATCAAAACACTGATATGGAGCGTGACACTTTATGGATCGGAAACATGGACTCTAAGAAAAGAGGAAATAACGAGACTAGAGGCCTTTGAAATGTGGATCTGGAGAAAAATGGAGAAGATCAGCTGGACAGAACATAAGCCAAACGAGGAAGTGCTGAAACAGGTGGAGGAAAAGAAAGAGATGATCAACAACACAATAAGAAAAAGACAGAAGACCTGGATGGGACATACAATGAGAGGAGGAGACTCACTCCTAAGGGAAATAATAGAAGGACAACTAGAGGGGGGAAAAGACCAAAGGAAGACCACGAGAGATGCTACTTGACTGGATGATGGAAAAGGACTATAAAGACTTAAAGGAGAAAGCTATGAACAGGAACGAATGGCGAAATTGGAATACAAAACCTGCCTAAGGGCAGAATACTACGAAGAAGAATAATAATTTATAACTAGAACTCGAAGGCTTGCTTCGCTCGCGAAGCCGCTGCGCATGAGGCGAAGCTGCGCTGACTTCAAGCGTCGCGCCGCCGTCGCTCGAGGCAACGACCAATCCAATTCCAATTCCAGAATGACCAATCAGAACGCTCACTCAGCCAACCAATCAGAACGCTTGAAGGTAACCAATCAGAACGCTCACACAGCCAACCAATCAGAACGCTCACACAGCCAAACAATCAGAACATTTCGAACGCAACCAATCAGAACGCTCACACAGCCAACCAATCAGAACGCTCGAAGGCAACAGACATACAGATAACGATTTTAATATAATAGATTTATGTGTATGTCAGTCAGCCATGCCACACTGGTAAGGACGTGTATGCTAAGGATGTGCGGGTACCCGCGGGTATACCCTACCTGTACCCATCGGTACGGGTAGGGTAGTTTACACATTTTACAGGTATGGGTTGGGTACAGGTATAGCGCTACGGGTACGGGTACACCCGTTTTTACCAGTAAAAACATATTTTCATTTCTCACTACTACTAGCAAATAGCAATGCAGTAATAGAAAATATATTATTGAGTGAAGTGTATTAGTGTAACTTGTATATCGCATTCAGTTTGTCAGACAGTTATACAATGTTACCAACCAGTAGTCCAGTACTCCAGAAAGAACTCTGGCCTACTATTTGCCAAGTAGATTACCCTGATTCCTAAGTCCTAGATCTGTCCTAATCTAAGCATGTGCCTCTTTAAAAAAAATTCTTGTCGACATATGACATGTTTAAAAAATGTATTCTGCTTTCATTAATACATTAATGTTGTTGCCTCTTGATAGTCTCTAGGAACGGATACGGGTACAGGTTCTTGTACCTGTACCCGCGGGTATGGGTAGGGTAAGGAAGTTTTTGCACGGGTACGGGTAGGGTAGGCATTTTGTTGTACCCGCACATCTCTAGTGTACGCTCTTGCATTCATACTCAGTGTGCATGTGTCACATAATGTGTGCACATGTATTTCTTAGTAAATTTGGTGTCTATGGTGCTAATGTTGCAGGATGTTTATCCCATGTTCCAATTTTGCTCTGTGTTGAGCTTTAGCATTTAGAAGGTCAATGTCCTTATAATTAGACTTGTGATTGAATGACTTAGTCATTGGCTTATTTTTGATAATTGAAAATGAATGTATTTTGCTTACATAAAGCTTGTTGAGGGAATGGAAGAAAATTATTCCAGTAAACTGAGGAAACTTCGAAGTTGTAACCGTGACATGGATGGACTTCTTGATGACAAGACTCGTGAAAATCATCTGAGTCAATTGGGAACACTTGCTAATCAGTTGCAGTATATTAAGACGTCCTGTTCAAGACTGAGAAAGAGATTTGACCTTCCAGGTTTACCATTGATAAATGACTGTTTGCAATCTGGAGAAGAAAAGGAAGTCTGTCATTCGTGAGTCTCATTGTGCTCAAGGTTTCTGAGCGATGGTGCTTTGCTTTCTAGACCCATCATTTGTGTGTGTGTGTGTGTGTGTGTGTGTGTGTGTGTGTGTGTGTGTGTGTGTGTGTGTTTAGCAAGTAGTGTTTTGGGGGTTTATACTCCTGCTCCCCTCTTTTGTCTCCTTGCCCCACCTTCATCCTTCAGTCCCTCTTCCATCCATTGCAATCTGATGTCCAGGACTTACTGCTCCATGTTTATCTGTGATGTGTTGGTGCCTTCGTATTTAACCTGTCATTGTTTCTGCTCTTGTGTGTCGAGCTTCACTTCTTCTGCAGCCAAACTGATGCCCTGCTGTGGAGACTGTGATCTCAGATTACACATTTCTGCAGAAGGTTTTGTCTTGAAATCTTGATTCTTTATTATTTTCTGATTTGCTATGCATTAAGTTTGTTTTTTATCTTCCAGGAATTGATCTCCTAATTTCTGCTTCACTATTTGATCATTTATCTCTTTTAAATGCAAGGCTTGTATGCTACGGCAATATGAGTCAAAAGTTATAATAATAATAATAATAATAATAATAATAATAATAATAATAATAATAATAATGGGATTTTAAGTGGTTTAGGAGGCTAAGTAAGCCTGTGTGAAAACCACTGATGTTTATCTGTGATGTGTTGCATGATTACAGTCTATATGCTGTGTTTCTATTTGGTTATAATAATCATTTGATGTTTCAGGAAGTGAATCCTGTAATTTGTTGAATGTGAATAAGGTGGATAATTTATGAGAGAATATTTTAATGGTTTTATGTAAGTTATTCAGTTGTTGCAGTTTTTCTTGCAGGGTTTACAGCCAGACAGATGATGATGATGATGATGATGATGATGCTCCTGCTTCTATTTCCCTCGTGAGAATGTTGCTGCTGTTGATGTTGATTGTCCTGATTTTAGTTGTCTTCCTCTTTTCCCTGGAACCAATTTGGTACGCACAAGTTAACAACTTTCGTCTTCCTGTCTTGTACCATCTGCGACATGTTGGAACTTTTCCTCCAGTTTAGCTTTTTAGATCTGCTTGTTTTTTGATGCACTCTTGATAGACGACTTTGTTAGCATTGACTTCTAAATCAGTGAAAGTTTTTTGCATTTAATTATTTTAGAAGGCTGTTGCTATGATTAAGGATTGAAAGTTTCCAACTGGTGAAATAAAGTTCAGCATTTTAATTATTTCTTGCTTCAGTATGACAGCATGCCCTTTATACTTGCTTCCATGATAATGCCTGTGTTTATAAATTGTTGCAGTATTTTGAGATAAGTTTGTTTGGCAAAAAGGTTTTTCAATATCTCCTTTGCTTTACTATGATGTGGCTATTTGAATTTTATTTTATTTTATTTTGGAACTAATGTTCTAGAATTGTATGCTGTGTTGTCTGTTCATTGCCGGTTCTAGAATTAGAATTGATTCTTTGCAGCATTTAACTTTGGCCATTTGTAGTGTAGTATTTGTAGCCTGCTTATTCAGATGTGATTTCTTGAGCTTAGTGTTGGAATAAATTTTGCAAATAACTGCAGTTGATGCTTTGATTGCATTGCCATTATTGTTATGATTTTCAGTTGGTAACAGAATTTGAATGGTTTTAGTTTGCTTTTGGTTAATTGCATCATAACTGGTGCTGTGCTTTAATCGTGATTAATGCGCAATTAACGCATTGACTGTTAGTCACGATTAATTTTTTAATCGTCATTAAAGAATTAATTACATAATATTTCTCTGAAGTAACTTAATGTAACTGAGCTTGAAAGTTATAACATCATGAGTTAATATTTAGAATATTTCTTAAGATATCTGTGTTAAGAGTTAAGAATAATAATTTATGTTCATAGTTCAGATTTAGAATTTCTGTTTTAAGAGTAATAATTAATTAATTAATGTTTATAGGCCTACCATTTGAAATTCTGAAAGTCTGTTCTGCAAATGGTGCATTGTTTCTTTTACTTCAATATAATTACTGCCGGTACTTTGGGACCAGAATAATGTTGGCAAAGAAAATGCGATTAATTATAACCTGTTTGATCTTTTGCCACAAGAATTTAATATTCATTTCTTTGTTAAGATCACAGATTAATAAAGTGGTTTTAAGTGTTTTAAAAGGTTGAGTTAGCTTGTGTGAAAACCACTGTATATTGAGTTACCAAATTGAGTTCTGAAGTTTATTTTTTGAGTTTTTACTATTCATTGATGCTCTTAAGTGCTTCATTTTGTTCAATATAGGATACAGTTTATCATATTATACAGTATTGCCAATGTTCTATCAGCACCATTGTTGTCTTTAGTGTTTGATGGAATGTTTTTTGTTTAAGTTTTTAATTCCATTTTGGAAATCTTGATAAAAATAATTTCCTTTATCAAAATATTAATTTTTTAATAAGACAGAATTTTTATTTGACTCATTTAAATGAAAGGTTATAAATGACTGATTTCTTTTATTGTAATAAGACAATTTGTTCTAAGTTTCACTGAAAATGTAGCATGGATAGTTTCTGCTTTCATTACTAAACCATTATACTGTATGTTTATTCAATCTATGTTTTCACATTCATAATATAATTGACTTAATTAAGACAATGCTATTAATTTATATATTAATTTGTGATGCTAATTTATATATTAATTTACAATGCTATTAATTTTAATATAGTTGTAGTGATCAGTGGCATAGCCAGGATTTCGGTTTGGGGGAACATCGGTATTATTTGGACAAGGTTGGACTGGCCTGGTAAACCAGCCCAGGAAAATTTGGCACTGGCGGCCCACTTTTATAAAGGCTTGGAAGAAACATTATAATTACATTAGACTCCTACTGTTTGACTTTAGAACTTTGCACTTCACCGAAACATCAGACTATAATTCTATTATTAATTTACTGGCACAATCACAACCAACTGGTTTAGCAACCTTTCATCGTATCGCTTATACACTGTAGATGCCAAAACGCCAATTATGTCAGCATTAATTTTGACTAGAACAGGCCGTAGGAAGTGGGGGCACAGGCGCTCCCCCTGGGAAAAATTAGGGGTGCATTCATTGGAGATGAGGCTTTTTTTGCTTATCAAGATTTTCAAATACACAGTAGGCCCCTAAGTATGATTTGGAAGCATCTGGTGTAGCAGTTTTTTAGACAGATTTGATATGATTTAAGAAAAGCTTACATTCTTTGGTAAGTGGAGTAGTATACAGATTAATGCAACTGTTGTCTTATTCTATAATTGGCAGTATTGCACGGTAACGAAGTAGAAGTAACGCGTTGCAATACTTAAGTACAATTCTGCCTACTTCGTACTGTAACGAAGTACACAATTTGCACAGTACTTTTTACTTGTAACAAAGTAAGTTTTTATTCAAATATTAATACTTTTACTTCGTTACATTATTTCCTTCACGTCCCATTTACCGTTTAATGCAAACTATATTAACCCCTTATTGTAGTTTAGTTTATTATTTTCCAAATAAGTGCATAATAACATCATCACAATGATTACATGTAAAGATCGTAGTAGTAATAATAACATCATAATAGTAATATTTGAAAAATGTTGACATTTAAATAATTTGGAAACTAAAGGGAGAAGCAGGAGAAGAGAAATATTCTCTGTTCAAGGCCTGCTTTCCCGGTGAACCAGTAAGCTTATACTAGCTATGGACATGTTCCAATTGACTGAGTACTATGTTTATAAATACAGAAAGCAAGTAGCAACCGGAAACAAATTTTAACATATGGTGCAAAGTGAGGGTGCAGCGTGCAAAGTGCGAATACATATACATATTTAAGCTAATTTTTCGCAGAATCAAGGTGACATATATTTTGAGATTAATGAACTTGAAATAGTTTCTTTAAATTTATGGAGGATTTAATTTTCTTAGTTTCATTAGATAGAGAATTCCAAACTTTGGGGCCAGAGAATCTAACACATTTTTCATATATTGACGTATTTCTAGTATTAACAAAGAAGTTGTCAGTAGTACTTCGAGTATAATGCGAGTGGATATCAGAGCAGAGGTTAAAATATGTTTGAAAGTGGGCAGGAAGAAGCATATTCTTTATTTTAAACATGAAGGTAGCTACCTGAACAACCTGAATGTCGTGGATTTTTAATAGGTTTAGGTGTTTGAAAAGGGGATCAGTATGTGCGAGGAAGGGGAATGGGAAATAATCCTTATCACCTTTTTTTTTGGAGGAGAAATAGATTATTTATGTTTGTGTTAGAGCAATTTCCCCAGGACAGATTGCAATAGGTCAGATATGGTAATATGAGAGATTTGTATAGCAAGACTAGGTGAAGAGAGGGAAGTGATGATTTTATTCTGGCTAAAATTCCTATATTTTTTGTAATTTTTTTTAGAGATTTCAAGGATATGTTTGTCCCAATTTAGGTGCTGTTGTATTATTATACCGAGAAACTTAGTGTGGTCCGTACGAGTGATGCTAAGGTTTCCAGCTGTGATGGTATCGGGTATGTAGAATTGAGCTGATCGTTTTTTGTGGAATAATATAAAATGAGTTTTACTTACATTGACAGAAAGTTTATTTTGCTGAAACCATTGGAGTACATTTGGTAATTCTCTAGATGCGACGTCTATGAGGACTTTGGGATCTTTATTTGAGATGTATAAGTTAGTATCGTCAGCATAAAGGATAAATTTATATTGATCTGATGATTCGTGAATATCATTTATATAGATTAAGAATAGGATGGGACCGAGTATGGAGCCTTGGGGTACTCCACATGAAATGTCGAGAAGACCTGAGGACTTGTTTTCAATTTGAACATACTGTTTTCTGTGAGATAGATATGAGGAGAACCAGTTTAGAGCAGTTCCACGGACGCCATAGTGGCTAAGTTTATTTATGAGTATAGAAAGAATGGACCATTGAAATACATTACTTCTTATACTAGTGGACTGGGTATTTGAGGGGTTAAATACAAAATGACATATATGTCAGACTGAGTTGGTGGAACATTAAACAAAGGTCACTTTCAGCTGCGTGCTGAGATTACCATTTAACGCAAACTATATTAACCACTTATTGTACAGTAGAATGGACAGTTGAAATACATTACTTCTTATACTAGTGGAGTGGGTATTTAAGGGGTTAAATACAAAATGACATATATGTCATAGTGTCACTTCTCAGTTTTAATACATGTAAGAGCCTATATCATTGTTCCTTTTATTAGTTCTTGTACTTCTTCTTCTTTTCGTTTGCTTCCTATATATATATCTGTGCATTAGTAAACTGCTTTTGGTCTTTCGATATCGTTAAGCATGTTTACAGAAAGAGTACGTGGCTCCAAAAGCGGATGCAAAAGGTGGTCGTTTACGTCTTTTGACGTAGACAATCCCATAGTAGTCTTTAACAACGAGACTATGGATTATTTAATATACGGACTGGAGATTTGTCCGACAACTGGAAGAAAGCATCTACAGGGCTTCGTTTGCATGAAGGAGAGGACGTCGGAAAAAGCAATGCTTCGTGTGAGTAGCAAGAGTCATTTCTCTAGCACTAAATGCTCAGTAGCTGAAAACATTGCATATTGCAAGAAGGGTGGGCTTTTCAAAGAATTCGGCCAACCGCCTAGTGAAAAGTGGGCAAAAGGTGCTGAAAAGCGCAAAGAATTATATCAGCAAGCTGTAAAATATGCAAAAAGGGGCAATTTTGACGACATAAATGCAGCTATTTTAATACAACATTACGCCAACATAAAGCGTTTGCGTGCAGATGAGTTGGCCAAGAAAACAGTTGAAAGACTGGAATCCCACTCCACGCCTGGCCTTTGGCTGTGCGGTGCGCCAGGGGTGGGGAAAAGCTTTTTTGCAAGGCAATTCTGCGAGCAAAGAGGACTGTCGTACTACGTCAAACCATGTAATAAGTGGTGGGACGGGTACGACGATGAAGACCTTGTTGTAATAGAGGACGTCGACAGAGTGGCGGCCCGATTTCTGTCACACCTAATTAAAATCTGGTGCGATGAGGGCCCTTTCCGTGCAGAAACAAAGGGCGCATCTCTATACATAAGGCCGCGAGGCTTTATAGTCACTTCCAACTATACCATAGATTTTCTATGGGGTGGCAAAGATTCCTCTTTGGCGGCTGCAATAAGCCGCCGATTTTTACAGCCTACTCTGAACAGTCGCCAGGACTTGCAAAATATAATTTGGCAAGTTCCTCTTCGTTGTAAAGGAAATGAAAAACAATCGACTGGAACTACAGACTTTGTTGAAGACGGGCAAAGGCCTGGATGTTCCTTTTGGTCGGAGGGAAGTAATGGGCACAATGAGTGCACTTCTGCGAGACCTTTGGAGTTGTTGGCAACTGATACAGGTGCGGCTGTTGCTAAGACAACTAGAGCGACAGTGACAGCGACAGCTACAGCGACTTGTAAGAAGAATTGGACTGGTGCAAAGAATTCTTCGAAAAAGAAAAGGCCTGCTGAAAAAGATGATGCTTACATGACGTTGGTGGAAAAAGACCAAAGGACATTCTCTTCTGCTGCTACTGCTGCTCCTCCCACTACTGCTTCTCATGCTTTGGACGATGCTGGTGAAGACGGAGACGACGAGGATGAGGACGACAATGGGGACTTTTTGGATGAGGCGAAAAGAAAGGAAGAAACTCCGTGCAGTACGTTATAGCTTTTAACCCCTTAACCGGGCGCGACGGCTCAGAGACGTCCAGTTTACATTGAGTTACGGATTTATTCCCCAGCTAAGGGGTTAAGACTTCTTAGCTTTTTGGTGTAGTGTGATGACATTTTGTAACATAGACTTATTATATTAAAAACATTTAAATTTATATAATAAATTATATTATATTTCTTTTTAATATATAAAAATATATATCTATATATATATATTTATTTATTTATCCTATGTGGGTCTTCTTATGCCTTTAACACTGTTGGCAAAAGGCGTGTTTTCACTTTAAAATTTAGGCAAAGGAGAGGACAACGACGTCGTGGACTGCAGCCAAGAAGAATACGAAGATGAGAACATTGTAGCTTCCTATTTGGAGGAAGAATTCATTCTTTCGCAGCCTACAAAACAGTATTCGTCCGACTTCTGCTCGTCGCAGGTCCATGCAAAAGGTTATAACATTATTAAATTTTTACTTTCTCACTTATGAAGCACTAACTCTTAACTAGGAAACAAATTTGTTTTCTTCGTCATTATTATTTGATATATTTCTGTGCACATTTACTGCACTCTCTCTAGACATTTCTATAACTTTCGGTGCAGGTTTCGAAATTACTAAGCCTGTTTATTGCTTAGTACATTTCTTTATTCATATTTCTATAACTTTATGCATATTTTCCTAACTATAACTCCATATTTTCGTTGATTTTTTAAACTTTATATGCTTACTTATATAGGCCTATGCAGATGTACGTATATACATATATATAAATATATATATGTATATATATAGGGTGTCCATGTGTTAGGGTATTAGGGTGTCCATGCTTGCACCGTCTGCCTTCTTGGCTTCAGCTGCAGGCACCCGACCCCTCCAGTCTTCCATGCTAGAGAAAGCCTGTGTAAGCACTGACGCGCATGAATTGCAAGTCAGGAACCAGTGGTCCTCCATGAGTCAGCTGCCGACCCCAACGTCCGGCTCCCTCACCAAGCAGAGCACCTGGGATCATCCTCTAATTCAAAGGGAAGTAGCATATCTACTCCAGACCCATCAAGGGCAATACCACCAAGCCCGTCTGCGAGCTGTCTCAACACGACACGCTAGCGACTGGCTCCATGCACTTCCAATCACCAGCTGTGGCCTTCGCATGGACGATGAGACGATCAGAGTCGTCGTCGGTCTACGGCTAGGGGCCACAATCTGTGAGAAGCACCTCTGCCCTTGTGGTGCTATGGTTTCGGAGGACGGCGCTCATGGGCTCTCATGCCATCTAGGTCCAGGTCGTGTCCCCGACACTGCTTGCTGAACGACATAGTTCAGAGGGCCTTGGTTAGGGCTAGGACCCCTTCTATCAAGGAGCCGCCTGGTCTCTGCCGAACCGATGGGAAAAGACCAGACGGCATGACTCTGATCCCGTGGCGGACAGGCCGAAGCCTGATCTGGGATGCAACCGTGGCAGACACAGTTGCTCCCACGTATTTGCCAACCACAGCACTCGCAGCAGGAGCCGCCGCAGAAGCAGCTGCGGCCAGAAAGCGTTTAAAATATCAGGCCCTCTCTTCCACCCACATCTTCTTGCCGCTAGCATTTGAAACATTTGGCCCCATCAACAACGACGCCCTCTTCTTTATCAACGATCTGGGTCGACTCATTGCCCTACAATCCGGGGACAATAGAGAAGGATGCTTTCTGTTCCAAAGAATATCCGTCACGATTCAGCGTTTCAACGCCATCGCATTCCGAGGAACATTTTCCAGTTTGCAACCGAACGAGAGCTAGCACACTATAATTTCAGGTCTCCGGACAATTTTTTATCATAAGTCCCTCGGGAATGAAGTACCGAGGGCATAAAAAAATGTGTATATATATATATATATATATATATATATATATATATATATATAGGTTGCAGCGAAGAAGAGTACGAAGATGAAAACATTCTAGCTTCGTATTTGGAAGAAGAATTCGTTCTTTCGCCACCTACAGCACAGTATTCGTACGACTCCTGCTCATCACAGGTCCATGCAAAAGGTAATAACATTATTACATCTTTACTTTGTCACTTATGCAGCACTAACTTTTAATTATGATACAAATTTGTTTACTTAGTCATTATTATTTCGTATATTTCTTGGCACATTTAGAAGAAGAATTCGTTCTTTCGCCGCCTACGGTTCAGTATTCGTTGGACTACTGCTCATCACAGGTCCATGCAAAAGGTGATAAGATTATTAAATTTTCACTTTCTCACTTATGCAGCATTAACTCTTAAATACGAAACAAATTTGTTTTCTTCGTCATTATTATTTGCAATATATTTCTGTGCACATTTAATGCACTATCTCTATACATTTCTATAACTTTCGGTGGAGATTTCGAAATTACTAAGGCTGTTTATTGCTTAGTACATTTCTTTGTTAATATTTCTATAAGCTTATGCACATTTTATTAAATATAATTACATATTTTTGTTAATTTATTAACCTTTATATGCTTACTTATATAGGCCTATGATTATTTACGTATAGACATATATATATATATATATGATTCTTTTCAATTATTTGCATACAATTTTATATGAACCTTTAAAAAGGCATATGCACAATTAGGTATATATATATATGCTTCTTTTTATTTACTTCTATATATATTTCTATTTTGTTTTATATACGCATATGCACGATTCCTTATATATATATAATATATGTTTCTTTTCTCTTTACATTCATATATTTTTATAAATTTCTTCTTGCTCTTATGTGCACAAATAGCTATATTTATGCATCTTTTTATTTCCTTTGAGACATGTTTATGCGCATTTCTATAAGCTTATGCAGAATTCCGTAAATATATATGCATCTTTTCATTTCTTCTTTTGCATTTTTATGCATATTTCTATACGCTTATGTACAGTTCTAAGCCTTTGCTTACTGCTGGCACATGTTTTCATTTATACTTTTTTGCAGACGGAGGAGTGGAAGTAGAAGTCATTATAATTAGCGACAATCATGTCGAATTGGAAAATGAGCTTTCAGGGCTTCTTTCGCATCGTAGTAGTTTGAACGATGCCTTTATTGTGCCTGACACGGATTTTGAAGACGAGTACGCGGAAAAAGACTACTGGAAAAGCCATGGAAATGGACGACGATATTGCTGTTGTTATGGAAACAGATGATGATGAGGAGGGCAGATACGAAGCCTATGACGGTGCACTTTCGGGTAAACAGATTTTTGGTGGAGGATTGCTTCTTACTTACACGTGTAACTGCATTTTTACATATCTTTTAATTACATTTCTTAAATTTTTTACATATTACCTATTACTATTATGTGCTTATAGATTTCATTTTACTTAACTTTTTATACTTTATTTCTTGCTTCATTTTTACTTATTTTTTTACTAATTTTTTACATCTTTCTTCTTCAGCCTTTCCGCAAGCCTACTCGTTTCGCTCGACAACGCCTGTCAATTTGGAAACAGCCATAGACGATAATGACAGCTTTGGTGGCGAAGATACAAACGTGGTTTCTCGGTTTGGGAATCTGCTCACAGAGGCGGAGAGCGATGCTTTCTTTTTTACAGAAAATGCAGCCGAGCGCAACCGTTTAATGTCTTTGTGGGTGCTCAACAATAGGCGCCTTTCTCCAGACCATTCGCTGTGAGTGCGACATTGCATTGCTATATGTTTCTTTCTTTACATAAACTTTTACTTACATGCACTTGCGCACTTTCAATCATTTATTATCATTCTTCCAATATTAACTTTTAAAAACTTTAGCTCATGCATTACGTAGCCTTTTTACTTCTTCTTTACAGCAGCTGAAGGTGTCATAGAAGTGAAAAGAAGACCAAAGGCATGCACACACACAAACACACACACACAGGGAATGATGTCACAGACGCACTGTGATGTTGTTGTTTTAAACGGCCATTTATAATCATTGTCCTTGGTCCTCTGTTGATGTTAACCTGAACATCTTTCAGTTTCTGTGGAAACTCACGACAACTGAGCCAAGCGTTTAATTCAACTGGATCCAGCTGAAGACAAACGCTACGTCGGGAGTCCAGTGGAAGAGACTCGTGTCTCCTCTTCCACCTGTTCCAGGGTCTTCCATGCTAAGCATGGACTACGCTTCAACATCACTCTTATCAACTTTATGGGAACCGTTCCCGTTGCTGCTGCTGCAGGTGACAGGTCACGGGAAATGGACACAGGTGGTCAGTCGCATGGACATCAACGAATGGACGTCTGCCTTGAAGTGGCTACGGTGTTTGACCTCGGGGTCAACAGGCGTCACGTGGTGACGATATGCGGGGGAGATGGAAGACGAATCCACGTAATGACTTCGGAGTCAAACCGAATAAAGATCGATTGGACGAATCAGAGGATGACGCATTCAGATGACTCATTCCTCATCGAGTATCAAGGTCGGGTAAAAATTCAAGGTCAATTTAATAGAAAATTAAAAAGATGATCTATTTCCATGAGAGCCTTATGACGACGACGACATCTGCTGTGTGATTAACTGATTATGACGACTTCTTCGTTGCGTCTGAGATGTGTTCTGTTGATCTTGAAGTGATCGGATGCTCTGATCCTCCTCCGTTTGCCGATGGATGGATGCGGAGGAGTGGAGACGCCATCCTCATGGGCTGCAATTCGTCACTCGTCTCCTGGCAGTTGACTTGCAAGAGTGGACAGTGGCAAGGAGACCAAAGAAACTGCTCGCCCTCTAAAGGTCAAAGTGCATCGCTCGTCCATCCCCCTCCCCTCCCTCTTCTTCCATCTGAGCTCGCAAGATTAACGCCAAGGGAAAGGGAATTCATCATCATTAACCGTGGGCTCATCGCCCGTTGGTGTATAATGCCATCTCCACAAAGGGAATTGAGAAGTGGCAAATTGGCAATTCATCGCCCTAACCTCGCTCGAATGCCACCCTGTGTAGAGTTATAAGCAGGAGCCCCTTTTATGGGCCACCCTCTATTCTTCTTACCAATCATTACCCTCGTACACTCCGCTAAAGCAATTAGCACTTTTAAGCCTCAACCGGCGCACTGCAGCAGCAAAATGTAGCCATTGCCAACCAATTTGTGAAAATGAAAGTGGCATCATTTTGGTTTGGCATCGAGGGCGTTGCCCCCTCCCCCACCACTCCACCCCATCCATTCGCTGCTCTATAATTGATTCATAAGAAAACGTGATCAAAATTCTCAAATGAAATAACTAATTAACAAAGCGAAGTCAACAGCTATTAGCTTTAATTCGCGTCTATCTACAACTGATGGGCCTAATCAGTGACTTAAAATAGTAACGTAACTGATTACAATTGTCAAAAAGTAACTATAATAGCCTTACCGTAGTATCTTCTATAGAAGTATAACGCGCCCAGCACTGGGTAGCGCCTACAGACTCGGTTACCTTCTGGTCTAATCGAGGAGATGGTCTCGAGAATATTCGACGGCGATCGACGACAGTCTTGTCCTCGATTCCTTTGCAATCCAGGTGATTGAAATGGCCGTGGATTGCTCCATTAGAAGAGCATGCCATGTATAATTAGCTGTAAGCCGCTCTCTGTCCATTCTGTAGATGTGTTGTGGAGATTTGATCAGATATTCAGCAAAGAAGAAGCGTTTCCTTACGGTCAGTAACTGCAATAAGCGCTTCTTGATTTGTTCATTTGCAGCAATCAGTTAATAACAAAGCACCGTTACTTGCAAAGTCTCTTATTAGAAAGAACTGCATTATAGACGCGCTTGTGATCTGCGGCGGCAGGAGACCCGATTCATCGGCGCCATGCAACCGATCAACTGGAAAGGCGTCACTTCCACTGCTCTCGGTCACAAGTGCGCCATTTCCCTATATATGGGCCTAATGATCAATATCAATTCTGAGGGTTGATTTGGAGAATGACTTTTTGTGCGAAGGTATTTTGGTGATGGTGGTCGTTGGTGTGGCGGTTGGTGTGGTCGTCGGAGGCGTTGTCTTGTGCGTCTTCGTTTCCTTCTCTAAAAGGTAACTGTCGGCGTCCTTTGAATTTCGCCGTTTTCTTCTTTTTGTCTTCCAGCAAAAATCCGACGAATATCTGGATTGCCCCGCGAGTGAAGCGCTATTTAGCCGTTTCAATGGACGACGTCCTTCTAACTCTAAGCTATGTCCCCTGCATGGAAAAGACATGTCATCAGAGAGAGACAGACAGACAGAGAGGCGGAGGGGAGATAGATGAGCATTTGGTTGTTTGGAGCATATCCTCATCGAGGCGATCGACGCCTATATACAGAGTGGCTCTTCGTTAACCTTCTGCTTAGAGATGGACGGACAGAACGAGGGCGTCGCACGGTAGACCTTTAAACATGCGGATCCTGCAGAGGAGACCGATCGGTAGTCGCTTATCCTTCCAGGTCCTGCTGCTCGGTGGGGAAGAAGGAGGAGGAGGAGGAGGAGGCTGCGGCCGCCGCGTGGTGGTCGAAGCGAAGGCGCTTTGCGTCTTCCGTGCGTCGTCCGTCTTATGACCGGATGCTTCCAGTGCACAGGAAACGGCGTAGGCCTACTGGAGCCGATGTGTATAGGGGCGCAGCCAGTGCCCAGGTCTCGTGTGAAGAGGGAGGAGGAGGACGTCGACTGCACCTGAGAGTGCGTCCGAATTAGAGTTCGTCCGTCTAATCGTCTGCATGTGTGGATGGAAGACGTATACGCTGAACGGTTCGAAGAGACAAGAGGGGCTTTTGGCGGTTTGACCTCGGCCTTAATAATTGTTTTCTTTTCATTTCGATGTGTTTAAGGTTCGGACGATGTTTGTTGCCACTGAGAGGTTGCAGTACATCTGGCTATCAAGGCATCGTCGTCAATCCAACGACAGTGTATAGTCATGGAGCCACCACGGCCACACGCAGCGGCAACGACAGATGGGCAGAGGAGGAGGAGGACCAAACGCCAACTGACGACGACGCCCATGAAAATCCTTCAGCCGCGATCAGCTTTAGAGTTTTCGAACAGAGATGTCATGTCCCATCATGCAACACCTCTCTTTTGCACTACTGCCATCCTCTTCATCACCAACACCACCACCACCAGCAGCAGCAGAGACATCGTTTAAGCAGCGACGATGTTGATGCATTCGACGCTCTCTGCCTCCGTTCAAGTCATTTATTCACGACAACATAAACGCTGAAGAAAGCAGCATCGTCTGCCTGTCTGTCTGTCTGTCTGTTTTAAGGATATATAAGGATCTGCTACTAGCATACGCTCAGTATTAGCCCTAAATGAACGAGATTCTATATACTTACTTACCTACCTACCTGCTTGTGTCAGTGTGATTGTTCGGAGTTTCGTGTGTTTAATTATATTGCAAACATTTATGATTGAGACAACTGATCTTGCTTATCAACGGTTCTTAGTGTAATGCAATTTTCAAATGGTACCCCGGCCTATACGCCTTGACTGTTATTTGTATAATAATATCATTAATCAAGATGATGTTTTACAGTGCTAGCGCAGCATTAAAATTATAGACCTGTTAAGTAAATTCTGTAAAGACAACAGACCTGAATAAACGTTTTATGGTTCGTTTAGTTGAAATTAGTTAATTTACATAGATGAAATCATTTATAGTCAAACTATTTTAGCAATTAGCATACATACTTTTTTAATTGGGCATATTTTAGTTATTAAGAATAATATGCATTATGAAGGGAAAGTATCATACTTGTTTATTTTTAAAATATTATCGTATTCGATGTAGTTTGATCAAATTTCGTGTCCAGTATAAAAACAAATGTATTACGTTTGTTTCAGCAAATACCATAATGTTTTAAATTAAGTTTATTTTAAAAACAATTATAAATAAATAAGTAAAGCGCGACTGAAATAAATGTTTTCAAACAATATTTAAAACTTTATTTATAACTCGACTTATTACAGGTAAGATAGTGCCATTTCTAGAAATTGAGAAAATAGCATTAAATACAATGCTTTATGTTTTAATGCCTTTAAAAATTAAATAAAGAACTATTTTCGCTTTATTCTTTTGTCGGATTTAAAAATGAAGCTTTAATCGCAAATTAAATACTCAAATTAATTTATTTAAAAAGTATATAATTGTACTCAATGTTAAAAAGTAGTAAGGCCATCGATCTAGATATTGCGTAAATCAAGGTTTTGTTTTTATATTGCGCTTTAATAGAGTACATAATACGGATCTTGGATCTTATGTTCTATTATGTTTTCTTAACTTTTCTGTGGCATTGAGAGACGCGATTTACAAAACTACAATTATTGCGAGCATCATTCAATGCAATTTTTGTATAATCCAATTGTCAACTTCTATAGTGCCACATAGTTATGTACTTCATAATCAGCAGATGCAACAAATCGGAATAGCGTAAGATCCAAGTCCATATCCAGTCGTAGGCCCTACAACAGGACGATAGGATGATAGTCTATGAATAGACGAGCGAAGGCGAAATGGGTTGGAAGTCTTGTTCTAAAGATATTTGTCTGAACCAATTCTTAAATCAGTCACGGCTAGTTGGTATTAATAATTGTAAGATCTTTTCATGTAATTTGATGATTTTTGGTGTCATAATTCAGTAGGCTACATTATACGTGTACATTGTACAATCAAAAATGGCAATGGTGAGTGATGTCGAAGGTAAGGGCCTATAAAATTGTTGCAGTAAATAGTGAGTCTAAATAAATAATTTCTTAAGGTGTTTGAATGAAGTTCATGCTGAAATCTTTTGGTTACAAAAATTAAACCTTATCAGATATCGGTTTGAATATGTGTATTTTTTAAAAAGTGCGACTGTTTATACTTTCATGTTTTGCCGGGTCGGGTCGGGTTGGGTTAGCAACTTAGCAGACGGGAATTTCATATGGGTTGGGTTGAGAAGCTGGTATGTTGGGTAATATTAAATTTTAATTCGGTTAGGAAAACCGACACGTGGACAACTCTGATGCAATCCACTATACATGTAGATCGCTGTTGATAATTATAATGTGTATTTTCGGCACATGTACATAATTACCAAGAGTCTGCTGTTTTCCAAGTGAGTTCCAGATTATCAAGCATGCACAGAGTCGATGTAGTCACGACGAATACAGGTATGTTCACAGTTCAGTCGAAACAGAATTGGAAAACCAGGAAACTGTCTCTTATCGTTGCTTGGAAGTTGTTGTAAGCCCGAGTTGAATTCTCAGCCATCGGTGCGAAGGAGATCAGGCTGCACTACTCAGACTATGACAACTTCCAGTTGTCGCAACGACTCCATCGATCACTTATCGGGCATCGCAAAATAACAAACGCCCTGTGCCTGTAGACTTTCGTCGCAAACTTAAGGACCAATGCTGTCTTCCGACCCGCCGCCTCGTGGATTCACTGACCTTTGCCTGGCCGACAAACCACCATGCCTATAGCTATTTCAAGAAAGATTAAGGGCATAATACTAAGCAGCGCTTACTGTACTATCATCCAAAGCGCTACATAAATTTACGAGATTTTACTTCAGCTCTTCTAAATATGGCGTATTGTAAAACGACTGAAGTAAATTACGGTTAACGCTATAGTTAGATCGATGCCTACATGAATCTTGTCTCTTTTGCATTGGGTACAGTAATATATTAGAGCTGGATTTCTATCTATTTGAATATTTGTGTTTTTAAAGAATAAAATAGAATCATCGTAATTTATTTCTATCTGAACTTCTGAAGGCATTAGACCACAACACGCTGCATTTAGATGCCACGGATGAGCTTTATTCTGGTAGTTGTCGAGACGGGCGCCCCGCCGAAAAGTAGTCCGTAAAAGCGAACTATAGTTCCATGGAGACAGCGCGACCTAACCTAAAATTTATATAGCGCATTTGACAGGACGCCTAATGACGTGCTCCACGTGTCAATAAACGGACCAATCAGCGCATTGACGGGACTCTAGCACCACAACGTAAATTTAATAGAAAGTGTCAAAAGTTCGCATGAAAATGTTGCTGATTCTTTTGGAGATTATGAGATTATTTGGACGTTTTATAGATCAGTTTCAGAGCTCTGACAGTATTTGAAAGCATCATCCTCGCTTTAGGAAGCATCTGTAGGTAATAAATGTTTGCAAGCAGTCATATCATATTAAAATTAGGGAAGAGTCTTCTATATTAGAACAGTTAATGAGTGGAATTCAGTGCCAAGTTTTGAATAATAATGTTTTGAACTGTTGTACCACTGACAGCACGTATGATCATCTGAGGATCAGCCAGGGATTTCTGATGACAGAAGTTTTACCTTTCTCTCGCACCTGAAACAAATGGAATTCAAAGAAATTTCGTCATGTTCAGGTTTTAAATCAGAAAATTGAATTTAAACTTTTAGGTCTCAGATCACTGCTGCTTAGTTCAGGCATCAAATTTTAAAATAGAACTCCAGGAAGAATTTATCAACGAGCAAATTATTTTCACATACTGTAACGCATTTTCTTTTGTATAGAAATGGGATTATAGGAAATTGTGAAGCAGGGGAGGCCTCGGCAGTCAAAATGATTATTTGTGCATTGGAATGGATGACTTCTGTGCATGTCATGCTTTGAATCAATTGCTGTGCTGTATGATTCATTGCATTCGTCTGTTTTTGATTGGAAGTTTATCAGTCTAACTTTTTACCAAGAGAGATATTTTTTGAATATTGCCTTATTATTAACATTATTTGTTTAGATGAACAATGTGGTGATATCTCAACCGATCGCCATTCTTCCTTCCGCTGATTTACTTCTTCTGTATTTATGATAGTGAGTCATCTTCAGGTTCTTGCTTTTATGTGATTTGTTCATTTGGTCCAATTGTGACTCTTTGTAAAAAAAAACAGGTAATTGGGTTCTATTAGTTTCAGTTGCAGTCTACAGAGGAGCTGTGATTGCAGGAAACGACAGAATTTGCCTTCACTCAGTTTTAGATAAAACAGTGAAATTAGTTTGCCATTGAATGCTTTGTCATTATGCAATGTTTCCATGGCAACGTGTTGGTAATTTATCTAGAAAATCGCTGTAACACATTCCTGCATTAATGTTGCAAAGATGGGAAAATTATACAAAACAAGAAAATTGTGTAAGCAATGTTTATATGAAATTTATGGCAAGTTCTAAAACTTCGGAGTATTTAATGAAAGTTTTTTCAAATGTAGGGAATGTGCTGCTTTTGAACAATATTCTCGATTCTAAATGCCCCAACAGCAACATTAATATCAATGCATTTACTTTTAAGCACAAATTGGGAAAAGGCATTTCAGTTATTTTATTTTTGAAGCAGAAATTTTACATCTGGTTTTCTATATCACATTCATTTTACTTGATTAAAAGGTTGAAATTAGGTTTAGGCATTGTTAGAAAGATGAGATAAAACTGTAGAGAGCAAAATTATTTTGAATTTTCAATCAATCAATTTATTTCTCAATAACACATCCTGTGGCTAACAAAACAAGAAGTTAAACTTATTAACAAGACATATATCAGTGTTGATGACTGTATTTAAATCAGAAACAACCATTGAAATATTTTGACTCATAATTAAAGTTATAAACATTTTAAAACTGAAGATGTCAGATCTAACCAATTACTCAGCAGGTTAAATTTTTGTACTCAGAATAGACTCAGTGATCAAAATTTTAGAAAAATAACAGAAACTATAATTTAATGTCAAATAAATGGTGAAATGCCATCGATCTAAGTATTTTGCGTAAGGCGAGGACCATTCTGTTTCTATACAAATCGGCCATTTTAACAAGGGCAACTCTTCATATGCAGCCTAGGATCTTTATATTGCTATTTTTTAATGCATGCGTTTTCATCTTGAGAGACGCGAGTTATATACTACAATTATTGCTAGCGCTCTTTATCTAATCCAGTCGTCAACTTCTATAGTGCCAATTTATAAACTCACTCAAATATTCATTGCTAATCGAAGAAAGCTACCTGTAATTCTTAACTTTTGGAATTAAATTGTCTTCAATTGCTTTCAATTTGTAGAGCGTTTCAAGTACTACTTTATTGTAACTGCATTTTAATGCAGTTTAAAGCAAAATTTACTAGTTCAAAAGTAGAATGTTTTGATGTTCCATTAGGTTTATAGCTTTGTATTATCTATTACAGGGATGACCAAACACATAGAAGGTGTGAGCTACAAATGACAATTTTCAAAAGCTTGGGATCCACAATTCCACAATTAGACACGAAAATGAGGTAGTGAGATCAAATTTTGTTTTTAAATTCTTTAAATCTCTGCTGTTATTTTTATGGAACCTATGGTAAAATTGGCAAACAGGCAAAATTATTACTATTATGTGGCTTCTTTACTTCTGTTGATCTGTTACTCAGTTCAAGAAATTTTCTAACTTTTCACAAGCTGCAGTTTTCTGGATCAAGAGAAGTTCTCATCAGAAGCTTTTTAACAGCTCAACATATGAAGAGGACAGAGGAAGTCGCTCAACAGTCAACAAAAGATTAACCAAAGAGATGAATAGGTTTCCAAACACATCACTGCACTTTTTCCAAAGAGAAGAAGGAATGGTGTGAAGAAGAAGACATTGCTGGTATGAACAATGGCCACTGACTGAGTGAACTTCATCATTGGTTCTTGATAGAACGAATAGAAGCTGGGAATAAGCAAGAGTCCATTTGAGCATTAACATGTTTTGACTGTTGATATCTTTTTCCCAGGGAAGTTAAAGTGAGTGAAACGTGGCGATGATCGGCCAGGATCAGAGGCAGAGCATTCAGAAGAACTTTGAAGTGAAAGGGTGTTGCTGATTAAATGAATTTTCAGTTTTTATTTGAGTTTTGAATTGATTGAAGCCAACCAGAAAATGGTCCAAAAGCTGAATGATCAGTCCATTGCTAATGGCTGTTGTTTGGCTGGACTGTGGCATCGACTGTTTTGTGGTTTGTTTTTAGGGCAAACCAGGTCACATTGGATCTTCTGCATTGTCTGGAAAAGATGGACTGCCTGGAAGACCTGAACCTGAGTATGGATCTATTTTGTGTATAATTTATAATTATTTAGCTGTTTCTGAGCCATTTCTAGCCAATGCCTTTTATTATCATGTTCAGTTTCAGACTTTGAACTCCTCAGCTGTTCTCCAGTGTCTGTTTTAAGGTTTGTCGTTGTTTCTTTCGTGATTCTTCAAAGGTAGTCTTTCATGGATTGGTTTCTGTTTCCATTTTACTTGTTTTACTTTGTTTTTCATGTAATCCAATAACGCATTACATAGTTGTACTTGATATTTGCTACCTTAATACTTTACTGAGCACTTCTGATTACTGCTGGTCTTGATAGCATTGTTCACAGAATTTCAGTCAAACATGCTTATTGTCACATATGTTCTTCAACTTCTCTTAGTGTCAACTCTGCTTAGTGAAGTGCATTTTAGCAGTCCTTTGGAAGTGCAGTTGATCTGAATGCACTGGGATGCCACTAATCCTACACTATTATCAGTTCAAGATACTAAAACACATCGCATTGCAAAATTTTATTTAATAAAATTCAGTTTTTAAGCTTTTCACTTTAAGTAGTGTTCTCTTTTATGATGTTAGTTATTGTCCTCCTGAGAATATTTGAAGTGCAGCAGTGGATTTAAAATACAAATAAAAGCCTTGTCCAGAATTGGAAATTATAGGAATTTCCTCAAGAGGCCGAGTGCTGTGTGTGTGACTTAAATGAAAGCCAAAGAGGAATTTGAGACGTTGCTTTGATTTGCTGCATCTGTAATTCACTTCTGTCTCATGAAGATTTCTGCTTTTTTTCTTAGGGTCCAAAAGGACCGAGTGGCCCCACTGGACAACTGGTAAGCCACTGAATTTATGCATTACAGTTTCCAATGATACTTTACTTATTTAGAATGGAAAATGCAGTTAATTAAATCCAATGAGTCGTTTTAAATAAGAAAGAAGAATGCAGCAAGTCAGTTGAATAAGAATTGAAGCAGTTGCTTGTTACATGGGTATTTATTTGGTCATTGCTAATAGCTCTCTATTTATTAAGTTATTTCTTTACTTAGTTAATTCTTATACTAATTGAGAAGCCATTATACTTTTGTTTTAAGGACCCCCTGGGCCACCTGGTAATGTAAGTATGCTGCTTAATGTTTTTGAGAACGTTTTTTTTTAATGTTTTTTATGGCAAAAAGTTTAAAATGAGTATTTCAGACTTTAATTATGACTTCATTTATAGAAATTTCTTAAACCTGAATTCTGTGCAGAGAATTTGTGTTGCTTGGTGTCCTGATGATGTCATCTTATTGGTCGTTGCTGGTTACCGAGACTCTGTGACATTTTTCATTATTATAAGTGCATTTCACGATGTAAGACTTTTTGTTATAATTATTTGCACATTAAAAGTTAATATTATTGTAATTAATTACTGATCTAAGCTGAACTGGAAAATTGTAGGGGAATGGCTTTGCATCAACCAATGGATACTCAACCTGGATTGGGATTTTCAGTCGACCGAAAGGACCGGATCCTCTTCTGGTAATTGTTCAGTTTTTGTTGAATGGATTCACGTCTTTGTACTCATAATTATGGTTCACCGACATTTGTGCGACGACAAATGCGCGCCAACATTTGCGTGCCGACATTAGCACGTAATTCGAGGAAGCATGAATTGTGCTATAAATTAAAAGTCATCCGTGCTTTAGTAACTATAGTCTTAATCATAACCCAAAATCAAACCCAAAATAACCCAAAGTCAAACCCAAAATAACCCAAAATCAAACCCTAACTCTAGCCCGTATTATTATATAATGCTTCACGATCACAATACATCCAATCAAAGACTACATTATGTCTTAGAAGTGAAGCACTAGCCTTGGTGCTAGATTATGTCGTGGATGATTAGCCGAACAGGAGAAATATAGAAAGCAGTAGGGCATCTGATTAGTATGGAGCTTTGATGCAACTGATTCCCACTGAAACCAGCCAAGGACTTTTGATCTATTTCAGTCTGAATTCACTCTTTGTCTTAGTGCTATGGAAAGGCAGCTTATGAAAATATCGAAAGAATATTGAAAGATTTGACAGATTTTGTGCTTAAGGCATAAGTGCCTGTGGATGTCGTATCCAGCTGCCATAGTGTTATCTTCCTAACTCTCCTGTTTGCTCTTCATTTCAGGAAGCTCATCCAGATGTTGCCACTTCGGAAGAAAGTGAAATTAAAGAGGCCAAGGTACAGTATGTGGCATTCTCTCCAGTAATTTTCTTTGATTGGTCATAGAAGCTGAAGACATGCAGTTTGTCCTATTTGTATTTATTGTATCTCAACTACTATAACCATGTAACAAATCTGTTTGGATTGATTGAGTGTTGAGCTAATTAATAACCAATGTGAGAGTCATGATTATCATTACAATTCATTGGTAACTTACAGGAATCACTGCAAATGACAAGACAATTGATGAAGCTCTCATTGATTTGGTCAAAGACCCGAGAGGAACGAAGCAGTCGCCGACCAGGACCTGTTGCCATTTGTCTCTTTCTCATCCTGACTTTGAAAGCGGTAGATGAGTTTTTATTTGACGATGGTGGCTTGTACTAACAGTTGTTACCATTTGTGGCTCCAGAGGCATGGTTAAGATCCCTGACTGCTGCTCAGCCTCTTAACAGAAGTATTTACACAGCAGCTTTTCTACTTTCTAGTGCTTTAAGTGCTTTATGAAAAGCAGTCACCAGATGAATTAGATTCCATTTCGGAATTCCTGGCACTTTTGTCTAATTATGGCAATTATGACAATTGACTTCTTGACAGATTAGAAGCAATATATGACTGGGAATGTGCAAGAAGTTGGAGAAAGCAGAAAGAGACTGCAGTTCAGAAGGTCATTCTGTAGGCATTCGGTGTCTTTAGGAGACCATCAGCTGAATGGAGGTGTTTGTCAGCTGCTCCCTCACCACCTTTCTCTCTACCAAGTAAGTACCTGACCCTATGTGCCCAGTAGAAGCATAATCAAATGGGAAGGTGAGACCTTGGGACAAAAAGCAACCCAAAATATTCTGACACATTGAATCTTGACCTCAGACTGACAGACCACTGGACTACAACCACAGCACCAATGATCAGTTATTTTGTCCGCCATCTTGGTGTGTGTGTGTGTGTGTTTGTGTGCGTGTGCATTGTCACTGTCATTGATGTTTGACTGTGAGATATTTCTCATAATGATGAGACTGTTGCCATAGTTACTTGTGCCAATGCTGTGTTTTCTATCAGTATTATGATTGTTTCATTCAGGAAATTACTGGATTGATCCAAATCAAGGTTCTACGTCGGACTCTTTTGAAGCTTACTGTGACATGAAGACCAAGCACACACCTGTGTCTATGCAGCACCAAACCAGGTACATGGCACAATCTAAATGCAAGCTTCATTTCTCACTTCCTTCTTGAGACCTTACACAACGCCTTTACAAAATGTTATGTTTTGCCTTTGAAAAGGCTTAAATATAAATTCACTCATTTCAGAAGAATTTGTCTCTTTTCCATGGAGAGCTTTAACACTGAATTGAGGCTGCCTCCACTAGAAGTGCATTGTCCATTCTGTCTAATTTGGCTCAGAAGTCCCTGTTGTCTTTTGCAGATTCCAAAAACCACTTTTGTACATTGGTGAGAAGAGAAGAATTTGGTTTGGTGAAGAAATCAGAAATGGATTTCTGGTAAATTTTAAGTTTCTTCATTTACTTTTGACCTTCTTTACAGTCAATGTGAAGACCACAGAGAGAGAGAGAGAGAGAGAGAGAGAGAGAGAGAGAGAGAGAGAGAGAGAGAGAGAGAGAGAGAGAGAGAGAGAGAGAGAGAGAGAGAGAGAGAGAGAGAGAGAGAGAGAGAGAGAGAGAGAGAGAGAGAGAGAGAGAGAGAGAGAGAGAGAGAGAGAGAGAGAATCTTGCAAAGGAAATTTGCACCAACATCTACATTGAAGAGTGAAGAATAATGTTGAACATTTATGCAAAAATATTTACCTCCCTTTGCTTTTCTTTGTTTTAGAATCGGATGGATGTTTGGGGGCCCACTGCGTTTCAGTTCACCACAGAAGAAACAGCGTGCCTTCCGATCGAGGACATTGCCACCGCTGACTTTGGTGAAGAGGGCCAATAGTGTGGTCTAGAAATTGGACCAGTTTGCTTTGCTTAATTTGAAACAAATTCTTAATGTTCTTATTGTAGCTTTCATTATTTGTACCTGCACTCAAATTATGGATAGTTTGGAAGAAATATTTTTCATCATAAACACATCATGAGTTATCAATCAATCAATCAATTTATGTCTCAAGATTACACATACAGAAATTAAACATACAAATTTAATTCAATTGTTATCATGTGAAAAAACCCATCATAATATGTAAAAATATATAGTTAATTTGAGAAATGGGTTGGCCAAAGGGTATAAAGCCCGTAAGACGGTCAACCTATTTGGTTTAGGAGTTTAGAAGTGACAAAATTAAGTGTAGAGTATTTAGCTAAGGTACTTAGAAGTGGCATGAATAATAATATAGAAGAGTATAGAAAGTAATAAATGATTAAGAGAATCGAGGAATTTTAAATCCGTTAAGGTAGTTAATTCTTAACTAAGTTACAACTTGTCAGAGACTTGGTTATTGAAAATTAAGCTTTTTAAAGTGAAAGAAATATTGTTAATATTTCTCAGTTCAATAGGCAGGGGCCGCAGGTTGTTCCATAGTCTAGGTCATAAAAACTTTGTAGTCAATTTCCTCTTTATTATATTACTATTATACTAAATTATATCTCTTGCAATATTAGACTAGGAAGAGGGTTTCTACGTAGAATACTATTTCACCTTAATGAGTCGTTAATTGTAGAACCCCGATCTATTACCAGTGGCGGCTCTAGGATTTGGCAAGTGGGGGGGCCGTTGGGGTGGCAACTTCTAATCATAGGGGCCAACCATTTGTTGTTTAATGTATGTAGCATTAAGTATAGGGTCCCAACAGGGGCCAGACACTCAATAGGGGCACGGGCCTCTGACCCCCGGTGGAGCCGCCACTGTCTATTACACCACCTCCCCAGTCCTCTTCTCAGGCGCCAAAGCGCGACCAATGACGTGTACCATTTAAGAAGGTACTGAGGGATGGGAGAGTGCGTAGGAGTCTCACCTGCTTTGTACTATGGCCCATTAAATGGTCAACAGGGCAGCGGCTCAACCGTAGGCGTTTGTTCTGCATAGATGTCGAATTGTGAGAGGGATTTTGCGTCGAAGACTGAGAGTGTAAATCAAGCGAAAGAGATTCGACGGATGTTAACTATTGCTGTTTCTTCTTACTCGTTATTCAACCGTAGAGCAGAAACGATCGGTTGTTAGGTCGCTAACAGACGTTGCCATTGTCTGTGCATCGGTTGTCGTTGTTGTTGCACTGGGGGTTGGTCCCGGTTTGGAATGAAGTAGTTTCTGTGGCCATTTATGGAAGTATCTACTATCTAGAACCCAATTGATGGCACCGTGGCATCGAACTTCAAGTGATGAACAGTCGACTGTTTGGATTACGTTCTTTGTTTACTATAAACAGACTCTCTTCTGACTGGCCAATGTTCGACTTCTATCGCAGAGAAAGAGACGGCGAGTAAATTTCAGTAAAATAGTTCTTCTACAGTAAAATAGGTCTGGGGCTGCCCATTAATTATGTCAACAATTTTGGGCAATTTTTGACCCCCTCCCCTTGTCAACAACTGTCAACTTTCACTTAACCCCCATAATTACGTCAAAACTTTTGACCCCTAAGATCAATGACAGGTCCCAATAACAAGGTTATTATTATTGGCGGTGATGACCATTTTAAAACTTTTTCTCATATAATGTCAAAATGTGGTGGTGATGACCTTTTTGCCATGATTTTTTCCATTGTAATAAGTAGCATTTCATGAAATTTCCTATTTTTGATTATTTGTAAAAGATGAAATTGTTGACGTCAACTTCTCTTGACCCCCTCCCATGGCACTGTCAACAACTGTCAAACTTTTTCAAACCCCCTCCCATCTAAATTGTTGACGTAATTAATGGACAACCCCTCTTCTGTGTGAATAGTAATTCTTCACATATACCTATAACCGCCTTTACTTACAGGTTTATCTATGAAAGATTTCGCTTTAGTCTCCTTTAGATCGACGAAAAAATAAACGCGGCAACAAATGTCTTTAAATCAACAACAACAATAATAATAATAATAATAATAATAATAATAATAATAATAATAATAATAATAATAATAATAATGCACTTCTGTAGCACCATTTCTAATACTCAAGGGGCTGTCCATTAATTACGTCAACAATTTAGGGGGAGGGGTTTGGAAAAGTTTGACATTTGTTGACAGAGGGGAAGGGGGTCAAGAGAAGTTGACGTCAACAATTTCACTTTTTTTAAATAATCAAAAAATAGGAAATTTCATAGAATACTACTTATTACAATGGAAAAAAGCATTAGAAAAAAGGTAATCACCACCACGTTTTGACATTCGATGAGGAAAAAGGGAAAAATGATCATCACCACAAAAATAATAACCTTGTTATTGGGACCTGTCATTGATCTTGAGGGGGGGGTCAAGAGTTGTTGACGTAATTATGGGGGTAAGTGAAAGTTGACAGTTGTTGACAAGGGGGAGGGTGTCAAAAATTGCCCAAAAATTGTTGACATAATTAATGGAAAGGCCCCAAGGGTATCAATCGATGGTACTTCAAATCCATCCGCAAAAACTAATATTACTACTCAGAGGTAGAAATATATATTAAAATTATTAAATATTATTAAACTATTAAATTGAAAAGCATTCAAATATTATAATTAAATAAATAAGAATTTAATATTTAAGTCATATATCTAAAATATAAAACACCAGCATGCTACCTTTCGCAATGCCACGATTTTAGTTTATAAGCAAGTGATTTTGGCCCTCTATCGAATGAAACTGAACCATAGACGGTTTTTATTATAAAAATATTAGCAATTCTATATATTACTTTAAACTAATATGGTTGGTATTACTACTTAGAGATGTAAATATATATTAAATGGAAGAGCATCGAAGTATTATAATAAAATAAAAAAGAATTTAATATTTAAGTTGAAAATTCAAAATATAAGGGAACCATGCTACTACCTTTCGCAATGCTAGACCATTAGCCTCTAACGCGAGTGATATTTGGCCATCTAGCGAATAAAACTGAACCAGAATCAGCTTTTTATTATAAAAATATAAAGATTCATGGCATTTACTTTAAACTAAAACGGTTAGCATTATTACTCGGAGATCAGGGGCGCAAACTCCACTATGTGCCTCATGTCCTGACATGGGTAACTTTTGAGAAAGTCATGTCCTAATGACTGTGGACATGGATTATTATTATTATTATTATTATTATTATTATTATTATTATTATTATTATTGTCAGACAATTTGCTATAGCGCCGTAGGTGAGCGAATGGCACAAAACAAGGGTGCTTATGGATGTATTTGGCTATAGCGTTATACAATTTTGACAGAATCCCAGAATGGCGTTTCCGTTATAGTCAGATTTGGCTTCGTAATCATGGGCGCCAACAGAAATTTTCCAGGAGGGGCAAAACATAATGGCCATGGCTATGCCACATATATTTTTCAAAGAGAGGCAGAACACTTCTTAACACAATGGTCACGGTTAATATTTTAGCAAGATTTTCAAATTTCAATGGGAAAATATTGGCATTTTTATTTTCCAGGAGGAGGCAAGTGCCCCTCTTGCCTCAATGTGCGGGCGCCCATGTTCGTAATTAATTAAACCATGTTATAACGTATATTACCATTATTAGGCCTACTACGATTTTTGCTGAGACATCGGTCACGGAGTAATAATAGGACATGACCAACTTTCGGGCCAGGTTTGCGCCCCTGTCAGAGACATAAATATTAAATTGTAAAGCCCAAAACCAGAATATTCGGCCGTACAGTCTGTCGGCAGTCTACGGTGGATAACCCGGGTCAAAGTTGGCTTTGAGGAGTGTTCTAAAGACAGACGGTAGTCACTAGAATTGACAAGACTGCGGATATATTTCAACTTTGACATAATGTAACCTTTTAAATGATTGGGGCAATGAATTCGATCGGTAACAAAATCAAACTTCAGCTCTCCATATCTACAGTAGGCCTACTACAGTACAAACAGCTTTCGATGCCTTTGAGATATGAAAGCAGTGTTTATTCTGGCCACCTTGACATGGGGAGATTTTGAAATGTTTTTTTGAGGGGGGCAGAGTCTGAGTCTCCAAAAACCTTGAAAAAACCTTGACAAGAAAAAATGTTACCTTCCTTCTGAAATGTGGCGACAAGCAAAAAAGGTCATATTTCCATTCTTCCTAATATTTTTACCATTCTCAAATGCCCTGGCAAGCAAAAATTGTCATCCTTACGTTTTTCCCCTCTCCAAAAAAGCCCCCCGTCGTCGCACTTTGGGGGACATTTCTATCCCCCAGCCAACAAATAAAAATTTGGGGGAAATTTTAAAACTTAGGGGGAATCCCCCAGAGAAGGCCTAAAATAAACACTGCATGAAAGGCTAAGTTTAATATCACATAAACTCAAGGTCTTCCACCGTAGGTGAGTTAGCGGCGTTGCATACACTCTTCTGTGCCTTGGGGAGATTTATGGCAGTTCAGGGAAGCGTGGTTTAGGGGACATTGTGTGAGAAAATGTCATCTCTTTACACACTGAGATGTAAGACTTTGGGGTGAGATTATCCGTCCTGTGTGCAACACTGTGCGTCAGATCCATTCCAAGGCGTCGTGGAACGGCGAAGTATATCGTAGACCTAAATCAAACGAAAGTTCAAAAACATCAAAGATATTGGAAACGCTGACAGAACACAATCAGTGCGATGGTTAACACAATTACACCAAAAGGAGTAGGAAGAGAGATGAGGCAAAAGGGTCTTTTGACAGGAAGCAGTCACCGAAAAAGCAGCGGTGCTAAGAACTGTAAGAATATGAGAGACAGTGAACGAACCGATGCAGACGCTCTCAGTAGTAAGGACTTTGCTAAGTTAATAGTAACATCGAAGCCCTGTAAACCAGTGATGTGAACCCTTGGTCTTGGTCTTGGCCTCGAGGCTGCCTCGAGGCCCGATTTCGAAGCCTTGGCCTCGGCCTTGGTCTTGAGGTCTAATGTCTTGGTCTTGGTCTTGGCCTCGTGGGTTAGTGCCTTGGACTTGGCCTTGGCCTTGGAAGCAAGTGCCTTGGTCACATCACAAGGCACTGATGGCAGCTATAGTTTGTCATTACAACTTGTGTACAATCAACAGTGATTCGTTTGATCCAGATTCTGACTACATCATTTTTGCTGAGAGGAATTTCATGAGCTTGAGGCCACTGTTTTCTAGGCTTCTTTGTGTGCCTGCAACTTCGGCTCCCATTGAAACTTTGAAAGAGTATTTTCACAAGGAGGAATTGTAATGAGACCGCATCGAGCCAGGCTATGGAATGAGCTGCTTGAAACGTTGATGTTCTTGCGCTGCAGTGGCAAATGAGTGAAATGTGCAGTTTAAAAAAAAGACAGCATCTTTATTATTATAGCTGCAAGTAACTGAAAAACCAAAAGCTGATTGCAGAATGCAGATCATATTAACTAAAATGTTCACTGCATTATTACACATTTACAAAACAACAATATTGACTAGTTTATTATTAGGCTGTTGTGTTAGCTCTTTCACATAGTACAATAGGGTAACAATTGTCAGCGCTACTGTAGTGTACATATTTCATATGTATATTACATTACGAGTGTGACCCTGCCGATAGTTAAAATGGATCGAAGCCTTGGCCTTGGTCTTGACCTTGAGTGAAATGTCTTGGCCTTGGCCTCGGTCTTGTAGGTCACTGTCTTGGTCTTGGCCTTGGCCTTGGGGCTCAGAGTCTTGGTCTTGGCCTTGGTCTTGAGGGTTAGTGTCTTGGCCTTGGCCTTGGCCTTGTACTAGACTGCCTTGGTCACATCACTGCTGTAAACCCAATTTCAAGCTCATCTTCAATCAAAACAACTGAAATCGCCTTCAGTTGCTTTCCAGTCGTAGATCGTTTAATGTATTAGGCAATTTTAAGAAGAATTTACTACATGTAGATGAAAAGTAGAAACGGAGTGGGTAGGCTGTTGCATGCTGGTAGAAACTTAATCATCTTTCAAGGACCAAACTATAGCCATTGCCATTCACTTCTCCCATAGCTACGAGCATTTTAAGGAAGGCTAATAAACCCTAAGTCTTATGGCACAGTCGCTGAGTAGTATATCTTATTTAGTAGCACCTGAAATGTATTCACTATTGTGTCTCTCCGGCTTTGATTAGTTCTGCTGGGATATTGTCAATTCCTGGTACTTTATTTCTATTTAGTTGTTTTATTGCTTGTTCTATTTCTGTTTTAAGGAAGTCTTCTGTAGACAGTGGCGTAGCGAGGGGGCAAGGGGCGAAGTGCTCCAGGCGGCACTTGCTCTAGGGGCGGCACTTTCGAGATTTCTTATATTTTTTGCTCGTTAGAGAATTTTTGATGAGTCAATAACGTTTTTTTTTCTTGTCAGAGAATTTTACCGAGAAACGGTAACGTTTTTTTGCTTGTCAGACTTTTTTCAGAGATTTGAAGGCGGCACTTTTTTTCTCGCCCCGGGCGGCACTTTGCCTCGCTACGCCACTGTCTGTAGATTGCTTGATATGAATGATATCTCGATTAGTACATCTGGTTCTGTCTTGTTCTGGTTGTTATATAGCTCTTCAAAGTGTTCTTTCCATCTTAGCTTAACTTCATTTTGGTTGGTTATTTCTTTCCCTTTTTATATTTGATTGTAGTCATCTTCATTTCACAGTCATCACTTTCTTTATGCCTTTGTATGCATTGAGTGCCCTGTTTGCGCTGAGATTATTTTGTATTTCTGTGAAAATATATTTTCTAGCTTTCTCTCTTTTCTTTATTCCTATTTGGTTTTCATTTGTTTTCTCTTGTTGTTTAGTTGACTTGTCGTTTGTTGGATGATTCCATTCTTAACTTTCTTCTTTGTTCACAGAGTTGTTTCACTTCTTGACTGACCAATTCCTTTTGTGAGGTTGCTTGTTCCCTTCCCACTGTTTTCAGAGCTGCTTCTGTAATTGCCTCCTTAAATTAGCTCCAATGTTCTTCTATGGAGGATGGTCGAGTTGTTTCGACCATTTCTGCTTTTATTTATTATTCATAATTGATTCGTACGTGTTTCTTCTTCTTCCAGTTTTGCGACAACAAACTTTATTCTGCTTTTTGTTCCATGGAGTCTCCTTGAGTCCTTAGTCGCATTTTGACGTAAATATGTAAATATATATTAAATTGAATAGCATCTAAATAGTATGTTGGAATACAAAAGAATGTATTGCTTATGCTAAAATCCAAAATATAGAAATACTATGTTGCTACTAAGTACCTCTTGCAGCGGGACTTTAGCTAATAAATGCAAGTGATTTGTGGCCATCTATCGAATGAAACTGAACCAAAGACGGCTTTTTAATATAAAACTATATGAATTCAATATATTGTTTTAGACTGATATTGATAATATCACTAGCCAGAGATATAAATATATATTAAATTGAAAGACATCCAATTATTATGTTCGAATAAAAATAATTTAATATTTATGCAAAAAATCTAACATATATCTTGACGCCAGTATGCGTGGCTTAGCAACTCCTAATTCTATGGCCCTCTTTTTGAAACGACTTAAAACTTATCTCTTTGTCAATATACAGTAATTTGCTGTGGGAGCGCTTCTGAGTGATTTTTCAGAAGAGGCGCTATACAAATATTTTGTTACATTACATTACATATAAAAACTTCTAGTGTTACCCTTTGCAATGCGGGCCATTAGTTTATAATGCAAGCGGAGTTTGGCCATCTGGCGAATGAAGCAATATTAAAGCAGGCCTCTATTATAAAATGAAGTCATTCAAGTTATTACTGAATTATAAATTCTCACTTTTAAATATTTGTGTAAATATTGGCCTAGCAGCTTCGTCTATGCAAAAGTGTATGCTTGTTAGTGCAAAACTCTTTGCTGATTTTGCCTAGAAAATTAATTTGATCAGTCTCACCACTTTAAAATGCTCGGCAGTGGCGTAGCCAGAGGCCAACACTTTCGGCGACGATTTGTCACTTTTCCCTTCTGCTACTGTATTTGTCGTTTCTCTGGCACTTGAAGCGTCAATCATTTCGCACACTTTAAAATCTACCTTCATAATGGCTTCGTACAAGTGGCGTTGCACTTACATTCTTCAGAAAAGAACACGACACTCGATATAACAAATATTCCACTTCTAGTCATGAGTCAATACACAAAAGTCACAAAACTACAGATTATTATTCTAAGTGTAGACCTAATCATCGCAAATAGTCTCGACTAATGGCGGGTGATGCAGTCTCCCAACTTTATGGCTATCGGCATGTTAAGACGTGTCTTCGTTAATTTAATAATAATGTTTTCGGCCTTTTACACTGACCGTTAAGTTTTTTGGTATCCTCGGAATCCTTTCAACACTGCTTTCATAAACGCGAGAACTGTTCGTTCTGTCTGTGAGTGGATACTAAAGCACAAATGTGTACCTAACAAGGATCTATTGGAACAAAAGCTTATATGAGATGCAGAAATTTTACTTAGAGTAGAAGAAAACAGCGAGACAGGCTAATGTGAAAAGGCAACAGAAGTGGACAAGTCTTCTTCGGTCGGTATTGGAAAGCGTTCAAACCAACTGGACAAACAGAGGAACTCCGCCAATGCTGTCAATAGCACACAGTGCCAAGATCATCAAGGAATAATTATGGTCATCTTGGCAATGGCCAAAGAGACCAACAGACATTCTCTCTACCTGTAGTTATATTTGCTCGCAGCCTAGTTACTCACACTCTCTTCCGTATACGAATTGCCTGTTTCCTTTAAGTTACGCGCTAAGAATCTATAATAATAATAATAATAATAATAATAATAATAATAATAATAATAATAATAATAATAATAATAGCGCTATACAATGTGAGCCCCCCTATACAACATGACATTGTGGAGCCGTATTTTGTACTCTTAACATTTCATTATAATAATTTATAGTTAATTCCTTTTAGCCCAAATATATTTTAAAATTTTGTATCCGTTGATTATTATTAACAATTAGAATTTGTAATTGAGGAAACTAATGCGTAATTCTTGTTGTTTTATAATATTAGTGCACTCAATGTTATTTGGTCAAATGTAGAGTCGAGTTAAAGCAAAAATAGCAATAGGTAGAATGTATTTCTTTTATTTTAGCAAAATACAATTTTTTTTAGTTGCTATTATTTGGAACAATACGAAAAAATAACAGCGACTTAAAAATTAGGTGGATTTCAAAAATAAACTATAACTTTATTTAATACCGGACTCAATGCAGATAGAATATTGCGCATCTATGGAAATGAAGAAAACAGCATTAAGCACTATGTTGTATAGTATATAACACTGGCAAAAATTAATAAAATAATATTTTTGACTTTATTATTCTTTTTGCATTTGAAAACAAAGCTAAAGATGCAAAAGTGAATTTATTTTCAAAGTTTTCTAAGACATTATTTTACCTAATGCTAAATAAAGATGCCATAGATCTAAAAATTGTGAGGAACATTCAATCTATATACAAATTCGCCATTTGATCAAGAGGGGCACTGCAAATGGCTAAACTGTACAATATTCAACACACGCAATGACACGCTTCTTAGAGACTCATGTGTCTTTTGCGGATGGATAAGCACCACTGTACCATCGATTGATACCCTTGAGTATTAGAAATGGTGCTATTTGAGTGCATATTTATTTATTTATTTATTTATTTATTTATTTATTTATTTATTGAATCAAAGAAATTTAATACCGCTTAAAGGCTAATTTATATTGACTAATTTTAGCTAATTTAACCACAAAACGCTGATTTCAACGTTTTGTGGTTAAATTAGCTAAAATTAGTCAATATAAAATTGGAATCTCTTTAAATCCAGTTATTTACTCTTTATACTACCCCGTGGGATCCTTTCAAATAAGCTTTTTAATTCTTGTTATGCGGACTATATTTAGGCACACCAACTCAACTGATAAAATTTGAATTGCTGAAATATGTAGTGGGGCTCCTGAGAGATCCTATCGGGAAGTAGGCCTACTTCCGCTCGCGATCATGATGTGATATCTCTGCTTCAATTCTCTCATAAATTCAATTTTCAAAGGCTTTTCTTTATCATATTCGAGGCATTTGTCCCATCAAACAGCTGCTCCTCAAGCCTGTTCTAATTCAGATAGCCGATGCATTGCTATCTAGTCGCATAGATTAATGCAATTTGCTGGGGGGGGGGTTAACATCACAAGATCAAATGAGCAAACACTCCTGAGAGTATAGAATTCCAAGACAATCTCCTAGATTTGAACTCGTATACCCAGTTAGTCAGTTCTTGCATTGGTTTCCTACCAAACAACTTGTCTTCAGCCATCCTCGCTACGAGGGTAGACCGCATCATGAATGAGCTTGCTCCACTGTTTTCCGTTGTTGTCTGTCATTCGGGTCGCCTTTTCCATAATGTTATCAGTCCATCCACTCCTGGGTTTGCATTGTTTCCTTTTACCATAATTTGTGCCTTGTAATGCTTGTTTCATTTCCTTTTTGCTAAACAGGTGCACCGTGCCCGGGGCCTGTTTTCCTCATGCATGATATGACCGATAGGGCCTATACGACAGTTTTCTTTTTTTGATGGACTCCGAAAATTCTCTTGTTACGCCTCCCTTCTCTAATACCCATTCATTAGTTGTTTTCTCTGAACAGGATATAATAGTATGCAGAATCTGTCCCAATTCTTTCTTCTCGAACGCCTTGACTCCAGACAAGTAATTGATTTTAAAATCTGTATTTTGCTCTACGAGTAACAAAACCATGTTACACATTGAACCAGTAATTATTATCTTAATTTAAAACACAGCTCATCCCTTAACAGTGGCGGTTCTAATGTGGAGCTGGTGGGATGTAGCCTCCAAGATTCAGCTTTGCCCCATTGTTTAACGGAGACGCGATAGGGTAGACGACTTTTTACACTTTTTAGAGGTTGGGAAGTTGGCGTTGATTGAATAGGGCATAGCCCCCAATTATTTCCGGCTAGAACCGCCACTGTCTAGGTTAGGTTACTTGATCACATAAACCACTGGCTAGGCCTACTAGTCTCTCCACCAGATTTTTGATTGATTGATTGATTGAAGAAGGTTTATTTTCAACTCAACTGGAAAACATTTACATACACTAAACACAATTAAAGTTAAGTAACAGGTAGTACATGACCCTAAATAATGGAGTAAATGAGAACAGTAAAGCAACAAAAAGACAAACTTCAGTCAGACAAAACTAAAGATACATCACTTTAGAATAAGCAAGTAGCTAAATTAACAAGTAACATAGTAAACAATTGATAGTAGCAGTTAAACCATTGCATGCACTCCACAGGTCCTTAATTTCTTTGTTCCTCTTTGTAGTACAGCCTTTGGCGCTAGGTGTTCTTCGGTGTGTAGCCGCATGCTTTGAATTCACTCTCAGAATCACTTCATATATCTGCTTAGCTTGGCCAAACAGACATACAAAGTAACCTGATATCCTCGGCACTCCCTCCCGTCGAAACTGACCATCCCAGCTTCACCTGTCTCTAATTCGGGTTTGATCAAGCCCAGGATTGGTTTGGTAAAACTTTGGTTCGTCATCTGCTGATGCCTAGCAGAGCCGTGGCTAGGAGGCGGGGAGGCAAGCTGCCCTGAGATGGCGTCCGTCCGGGGGAGGGGGCGCCATAAACCATTGTTGATTTTATTCACGCCGGTATTGCCAGTATGACAAGTGAAAAGGTCATCACCCGCATTCTGAATTTCTGTACACTACACTACTTTAACTGCTTCACTCCTACAACGTCGTGAAAAGTGTGATAAGCAAAAAGGTCATCGCCAGTTTTTATACGGTTAGGGGCGAAAAATTGATACCTTGCCCCGGGCGATAAATACTCTAGCTACGGCTCTGATGCCTAGGCATTACGATAGGGGCACAATAGAAGTTTAGATGATTAATTGTGAATTGGTTTCTCCATCAATTGGGTAGCACACTAAGAATCTTTAATAATCAACAATAGCGCTATAAAATACATGTCCCTGGGGTTGCAGTTCCTATGAAATCTCATTAGCGGTAGATCAACTACTTTAATTTTATAGTTATATCCTTAATGTAATTTTTTTAAATGTGAACTTGTCTGTGGAATTTTTTAAAAATAGAATTTCAAAAGTAAAAATAATGCCTTGATCAACTGTATTTTATATTATTAGTGTACTCGATGTAGTTTGATCAAATGCCAAGTCCAATTTGAACAGAAAATAGCACCAGATATAATGTCTTTTATTAGCTTTCATGTTATTTTTAATATTAGGTTACATATGATATTAACGAACAAATAATTAAGCACGCTAAAACTAATAGATGGATTGTTAAAATATTTAAAACTATTTCTTACTGAACTTGGTATATGTAGAATATTACAGACAACAGTAATGAAGAAAACAGCATTAAATGCAGTAGTTTATGATTTGTAATACTTCTAATTCAAATGTCAGTAATTCAATAATCTCAATAACCTTGAGGGTATTCGTTGTGTCGTTTAAAAGACAAAGCTACAGATACAAAATCTTACAATTTAAAAGCAGTTTTAGAAATATTATTGCACCTAATGCTAAATAAATAGTCCCAACGCCATCGATCTAAATATTGTGAGATTGTACAAATTCGGCAATCGGCATTTATTTTGATATTTTTTAATGCGAATCAACGAAATGCACTTCTAGCTGTTGTACGGGTTTCAAACGCTTTTGTTGCATCTGGCGATCAATTGACCGATCCTTTCCAGCGACGCCTAATTGTGCGTTTCGTAAATTTTTAGGGACAGCCTGGGCCACGAGATCTTTCCGGGTCACCCACATCACCGGATCCACGAGGTCCTCCCTGGCGACGAGGACCATCGGCCATCTGTCAGTGCTTTGCTGCATTCGATTCGAGAAGCATTCAAAGGTCAAATTCAGAGATTGCAGATTTATTTCACATACAGTGGAAGTTGAAACAGTAAACGGATTCAAAGGCTATCTCGGAAAGCTAGGTTATTGAATGTGAGAGTTACTTTACATTGGTTTTTTATTGAAGAGGCAGGCTTACTTAGCCTCCTAAGCCACTTAAAGTCACATTATTATTCTTGTGGTTAAAATAATTATTTACATCAAATAACTGAATACATATAGTAATTTTAAGGTATAAATGGGCACCTATAAACCTATAAATGATATTTTGATAACAAGGTCCTACTGGATATCCTGGAGAAAGAGAGGTGTACATGTATATCAGCTACAGCATTTGTTCAATTGTTGCGCTCCTCGTGTTCTAGGTTTGTTGTTCAGGGGATTGGTTCTATGAGTCTGATTGCTGTCATTTATTATGTTACATTGAAAAACAACATAAATTTAAATCAGCTTTTATTCAGATTGATGTGTAATGTTATTATTAGCACTTGATTCAATGCTGATGTGGATGCTAACAGAGTGGTTGAAAGTCTTACGACTTCGTTACTGAACTATAAAAACATGTTTTATAGAAACTGAATTGTGTTGTTAAAATAGGTCCAATGGAAGTATTTAGTGAAATTATCTGTTTCGGTTTCTGTCTGACAGGGTGAACCTGGATTACCTGGAGGTCCTGGCTTCCCTGGTCCACTTTGTCTTTCTGGTGCTGCTGCCAATCCTGACACTCCTGGTGCCAAAAGTTAAGCAGTTAGTGAATAAGTTTAAGTTACTTGAGTTCTGCTGATTAAATAGTTAATAAATAAGCTTAGCATTCTATTTTGGAACCAGGAAGAGAAAACTTATTTATGATTCCAAGACATGCAATGCATATGCATGGGTAGTATGAGCAAGGGACAAGCTTGCTTTCAGAGCACTAAATGTCTACAATGAAATATGTCCAAATGAATTGGAGAACTTATCTTCAGATTGTTATCTATTTATGGAAGCAACAAATTCAGTTGAGACTTGAATTTTCTGCACACGTAAGTGTACATAAATAACAGTTAACTGTTGGAATTTGTGTACCGGTATTTGTCTTTTGTTGGTTTCCTTTTCTTACATATTTCTTGGATAGTTGTGCTATTTGCATTTTAAGGGGCCTTCTGGTGTTGCTGTCCAGGAAGAGCGGGTTGGTTAAATGACTTCTGCTGTAACATTATGTATATCATTTTCATTGTTTGTAGCTCTTTATTATTTGTTTTTAACCCATTGTTCTGCCTTCTTTCAATAAAAGTTGTCATGTGTTTGCAGGGCTCCTACATTTGATCCACTGTATTGCAACTGATACAATGCTTAGGCAGAAGTTCATGCAGAGAGGTTTGACTTCAGTTAATGCCTGAAGCAGTTTCTCTTTGATTTTTGTTCAGGGTCAGTCTGGGGACAGAAGATTGCCTGGATCAGAAGGCCGACTCAAAGCCTAAGGTCCATCTGGAGGAGAGACTGGAGAAAAGGGTCCTTCTCCAGTATATGCCCAACCTTCTTGAATAATTTGCAACATTATAATTTTAAGGCTTGTAAGTTTGTGTTAAATTATTTTATGAAATGGTGACCCTAAACCAAGATTAAATAAAGACACTTTCTGTATCATTACTTGGGACATTGCTTACTCATAAGCAGTTAGATATTGGTTGTCAAATAACACCATTTGACTGCATTGGATAATAGGGTTCCTATTTTAGCAAAATAAAAGCAACATTTGAAACAGATTTGCTCGAGACATAATCTCCACATCCAAAGAGGCAATCGACGATGTTTAGTGAAACTGGAAATTGAATGTTGTTTGAACATGCTGCCACAACCAGTGGCAGTGGCTTTTATTAGAGTGCCACAGCAATTCACAACTGGAATTAACTAATTGACTGATTTTGTTTTCTCTCTAGGGGATCTCCTCCCAGTCATCGACCCAGATCGCCAGTGCTTCTGGGGCAGAGATCGTTTAAATCATGGTCAGCAGTCTTCTTAATGTTTCAAATATTAATAAATAAATATTATAATTAGAGACCTGGTATTTGTTTAATGTTCAGGTTAAATTGTCCTCTTGTTTATAAAATCAAGTGTTATGCATCATTCACTTTGTCGCTTTCCATCTGCCATTGACGGCTTTCAGTTGCAGAACTTGTAACAGTTGTCTTTCTCCATTGTCTTTAACTTTGTCAGTACTGGTGAATCTGTAAGTATTTAGAAGTTGCATTCTTATGACTAAAAGGGCAGAAAGGCATTTATTTATGGTATACAAAATAATGGAGTTGATACATATTAAGATAAAGAATAAGATTTTGCATTAGTAAATAATTTTACACATTATTAAATTCTTAACTTTAATTGTCCATTTTTCTTTCTTTGAGTATTTGAGTATTTGCAACTGGGGAAATCAGGGAATGATGGGAAGCCAGATGAACACAGAGCAACAGGATTACCTGGTCTACCAGGAAGGCAAGGTCAGACTGGAGACAGAGGAGCATCAGTCAGTGAGTTCATGTTATGAGTCAGTTATTGTACATTTTTGGAGAATGTGACAGAATTTGTACAATTGATTGCTAAGACATTGGGTGGTATGCATTTTGTGGCACATTTACTATAGGCTGTGACACAATGATTGGCCTGCAGATAACTATTAGACTATTATTGTGTGGCACAAATATACAGTATGTAGAGGTAACTCATGGTGAATTTTTTGAGACAACACAATCACTTATCCTTCTTGACAGAGGTGGAGAAGGGCAATATAGGGCAGTACGCAACTAACCCTGTCAACTCTAACCCAATTCCTAACCCTAACTTAATAAAATTAACTATGAAACTTAGGCATTTTGCAGCAACAGAAGCCCTGGAGGCTGCATTGATGTTTGCTGATAAAAAATTTTCACAGTTGAACAAATTTACTATTTAAAGTGCACATGAAGGTTTTCTCATGTGTTGTGTTGTATTGTGGTTTAGTTTTTTTACTGTTATAATTGTGAAATTTTCAGTTTCCTAAATGTTCTTTTGTCCAGACAGAAATATCGGTCAGGTGCTGAATGTGTTTTGCTAATCGATGCTGACCTCAGTTTCACTGCAACAATTGACAAGAGTCCAGCCCAAGTTTATAATTAATTTTGCATTGGTCATTAACTGCTTTTAGGGTCAGCCAGGCAAGGACGGTGTCCTTGGCCAACGGGTCCTCCTGACAATGCTGGAGAAAGTGGCAGGACTGGATCAGGACCACAGGTGGGTTTTCAACAGATTTTCATGTTAAAGTTGAAATAGTCCAATTCAGGATAGAATTAGTTGACTTCTGGCTTCTTATTTTGCACTTGGCATTACTTCAGATATGGATGATGCATGGCTGTCATTGACCTACTGAGTCACTGATTGAGAAGATTGGAAGAGCAGTAAAGCCAGTTTCTTCTTATCCCAGCTTTGACCTCTCTCTCTCTCTGGACTATTCTACAGGCTGAACCCATCCTCCAAGCACACTCTTTCATTACGAAACCTTCATTTATGTCATTTTTTAAAGTTGAAGTTTACCATGTGTGTTTCAAAATGTCTCAATTGTGAGGTTTTAACTCTTAAAAATGTAATTTACCTTTTTGGTAAAATTTACATTTTGAATCTAACCATTTGTTTAAAGTCAAAATTATTATTTTGATTGAATTTTATGGAATTTACATGCTTGGTTAAGTGCAGTATATTTATTAGCAAACCATGTATGTATGTAACAGAGGAGAAACACATTGCTGTACAGCTAACATACAGTGCTGTTATTATTGATGAATCCTTCTGCCACTCAATACGATAATGCACCTGTGCAGTATTTAGTCATCTGTTACTGCATTACAGTCGTTTTAATATTTTTTGAAGCGAAATTTGGCAGAGACTGATTATAAAATCTGTGAAAACTGATTGATTGATTGATTGATTGATTGATTTATTGATTTTAGGTGATGCTGGACGAAAGGCCAGCCTGATTCTGAAGGACTTCAGGGGTTTCTGGTTTCTGGTTTCCTACATTCTGCAGGATGTTTTGGTAAAAGTCTAAAAAGTTAAAAACCCACCAAAATTTTTTTTTTTTGCTCTAAATATATATATTTTATTATGTGCCATGCTTAAAGTAAATGTAAAACATCGACACATATACAACAAACTTTTAAATCGTGTATTTATTCATTCTTTTATATATAAGCACAATGATAAAGAAATTGAAAAGTTTTCATCTGCAGTCACCAGATGCCAGGACAAAACATGTGTTATCCTAATCACCTAATGGATGCCAAAACAATCATTTCTGAGATGCAAGAGGCATCATTACATGCAACCACAGTGCAAACAACGAGTTTGCCTATAGGTGACAGCCTATAGGCAGAAATTTGTAGTTGAAGCTGGTGTTAATATTTGATTTTTAAAAATTTCTCTTCCTTTTTTATGAAGAGAATGCTACAGACTTATCACTCTACACGCATCAACATCTCTGATCTCTTTGCTTGCATTCCATTTTCATATTCCTTGTCTTCCATTTGATGATTGTATTTATTATCATTTGTTCCTTTGCAGTTCAAGTACACAATGGACATGTCACAGCTTCGCTTCCTCCGGCTGTTCCGCTCTTCTGCCTTCCAGAATGTCGCTTCCACTGTCGCAATACCACAGCGTATTACGACACAAGCACCAAGTTTTACAGAAGGGCAGCAATCCATTTGATGAATGCAAGTTGAATAATTAATAGACTCGATGAAGAGTAACGCTTTGATCATTTGGTTCAGAGAAAACGAAATGCTTAAAATTGAATGTCAACAGAAAACTGCACATTTATTTGATTCCAATTTATTTTCATTTGGAAGCAATTGAGCGACATTGATATTTCTCAATTCATGGTTTCATTAACTACTCACTGCCTTTGCTGCTTTTTTTTTAACTGCCAATTTTAACAATGACATTCAAATGAACTGAAATTGAATTCGTTACACGGCTTCACGATGAAATGCAAATTAAAGACTCAGATCCGTTCCCATGTTTTTTGAAGCGCTTTGACTTTACAATGACATTCAAATGCTGCATTTACTGCTCTTATTGTCAGCCTTTATTCAACTAGAGGCAACTTTACTTACTTAGACTTAGATCCTCCGTTCCTCTGGAACATTGGGCGACGAGTCTTCTCCAGCCAGTACGATCATTGGCAACTTCTCTTGCTTTGGTTATCTCTAAGCAACTTTAGTTAAAGCTAATAGCATAACATCAGCAATTATTCAGACATTGTAAATTGAAATTGTATTATTTTATGAGAATTCTGTATACCTGTTCTAATAGTTAATTTGTCAATGGTGGCTTTCTGGTGGATTTATCGTTTCACTGAGTTAAGTAAAGTCTTAATTGCTTTCATAATGTAGATTTTTTCTTGGATTGGTTTTTCTTTTTCTGGCTTTTGTTTGCTTGCTTGGCTGTAGAGTGGGTTGAACCAGACTGGGAGTGTTCTGATGACATACTTCGAGAATAATTCTCAATATATCGGTTGTCACTATTATAAGAGCAGATGACTGGGACTGGATTTGGCGGCTAGAACTGTAAGTGGATATAGAGGGCTCTGACAGAAATGGATTTGCTGTGGAACAGAATACATTTTATTCCTTCTGATCTTATCTTTTCCTTTGTTTTGCCTTCATATTCAGATGACCTCAGTTGTACAAACTGTTTGACCACTAGAGACTCTTCTGTCTCTAAGCACTGCTGTAATTATGCCAATTAACAATTAAATGTGACAATTAAAATGCGAAACAGCAGGCCCACGACTGCAAGGATGCGTGGGGGTCATGCCTTCAAACCTTAAGCGATACCTCGTGTAATTGAATACAAGATTTGTGCAGTTGAAGCTGGTTTCACTGCAGCAGCTGTGGGGCTGTCCATTAATTATGTCAACAAGTTTCGACCCTCTACCCCCTGTCGTCAACTGTCACTACCCGCCCCATAATTACGTTAAAAACTTTTGCCCCCCCCTCCCCAAGATCAATGAGAGGTCCCAATAACAAGGTTATTATTTTTTGTGGTGATGACCATTTTTTCCCTTTATTGCTCATCGAGTGTCAAGATGTGGTGGCGATGACCTTTTTTTGTCATGCTTTTTCCATTGTAATAAGTAGTATTCCATGAAATTTCCTATTTTTTGATTATTTGTAAAAGTGAAATTGTTGACTTCAACTTCTCTTGACCCCTGTCAACAACTGTCAAACTTGTTAAAACCCTCCCCTTAAATTGTTGACGTAATTAATGGACAGCCCTGTTAAGGCAGACTGCTTGTACGAAAACAAGGCAGTCGTTGCAATGGGCAGATGGAAAGGAGGCCGCTATCGTAAACTTAGCTACAGTACATTTAATTTAAAGTGACTTAGAGGCATTACTGCCTGTGTGAGTTGAGAACCGCTGAGCTGCTATGCAATCTCTTGTGACCTAAACATTTTGTATTCGCTCTTGGATGTTTTAAAGTTGTCCAATATAAAATATAAATGGCGAATGGCCGTAAAATAGCTGACTTGTCGACTGATGCATCTGCACATTATTAAGTGGCGCTGTAGAAGTTTAAGATTTAGTTGATTAGATTGGCCTAAAATTTGCTTAATGTCCGATGATCTCCTAAATCAGTGGTTTTCACAGGCTTACTTAGCCTCCTAAACCACTTAAAATCACATTATTATTATTATTATTATTATTATTATTATTATTATTAAATGAGTTGTTTCAAATTGATTACCGGTAGCACGTAGGAGGAATCTACTGAAAAGGACATTAAGAATCTCCTTGTTTATTTGAAATTTGAAAATAGTTATCACGTGACTTAGCTCCTCCTCTTTTGGCGTAAAGCAGAGTCAGGCGACTCAGGCGAGGAGTCGGATCGACGGTTGGTTGAGAAGAGCGGCATTCGAACAAAAGCTGTGGCTAGGTAAGTTTCGCAATGCGATTTGACTTTAATTTGTTTAATTTAATGTGATAGAAATGTGAGCGCTGGAGTAGAAATGGACGGCAGATACTGTGGCCTATATAGTTTAAGCGAGGTTTAAGTATAAACGAGAAATATATAGAAGCCGCGATTGACGTCAGATTAAAATTTTTCTGGGATTAAAATGCTAATTATTGTTTAATTGCCAGAATTTTCTGGCGTAAATCTCTGATGATTTGATAGCGGGGAACACAGTCGTCAGGTATAGGCCCTATTCGTCCAAAAAGGTATGGATTACTGGAGGGAATCAGCGAAACCGAAAATTTTTTTCTGCCAATTTGGCTAGATTTAATATCCTGTAACAATCGTTATGTTATGCTTAATCGTAGAGAACCTTGCTAGCTCTAATCTGATTCATATTGGGCGAAGGATGCTATTTAAAATTTCAGAATTTGTCTGGATATTAGGCATATGAGGCCCTAAAACTGTAAGGATTGTACACGGTAGCCGACTTAGAAATTAGTAAAGTGTTACAGATTTTGTACTATTTATTAATGGAGTGTTGAGTCTGTTGACTGATCGTAATCTAAAACTAAGAGTTAATTCTGCTTCCATAGCTTTCTAATGGAGTAGACCAACCAACTTTAGGCCTACCTAATATTCTCCTACTATTTCGTAATTTATGAATAATTACTTAAATATTCCAATACAGCCTTCCTTAATGCAGTTCATTTCCAAATAAATAACGCCAGTATTCCTAATTTTATTAAATAAAATAGTCAATGTATCAAAATATACTCCTACAGTTTATTTTCTGTTCTTTTTTAAATTTTCCCACCACTTATAAAAATTTATTTCTGCTTTTCGCCTATTTAAGATTCTCACTACTACACTAGTTGCCTAAATTACGGGCTATCTCTATCCCTTCAGGCAAACTGTCTCTATTCCTACCCTTAAAACTTCCTTCCTGAATTGCATAATAAATTACAGAATTAATTTTTGATTTTCAAGTATTTTTTATAGAATAAAATAATCATGTACTTTAGCTAAGGGCTTGTTTAGCTAAGTTTTAAAATCAAATATAAGACAATGCATATAAAATTATATATGTGTGTGTATGTATATATATATATATATATATATATATATATATATATATATATATATATATATAAGCACGGAGATACTCCAGACATATGGAGGTATGATGTGTATAACTCATGAACTGATGATGAATAAATAAGTGTGTGTTTAAAAAAGTGTTTAAAAAGTGTTTAGAAAAATCAGATATTAAAATATGAAAAACATTATAATTCACATTAAGGGTGGTATTAGAAACTCCCCTTCCCCTCCCATGTTATGTGGCTTATTAGTATTTAATTATTACAATAGAATAGAACTGAAGAAGTGTCATATCCCAAATAGCAGCTTAACCCGCCAGCTTTAGTTTCAATATAAAGATATCTGTGAACTCTGCTGCCATCCTGCAATTTACTGTGCATTCTCAAACATTTTGGATACTGTTTGTTTTAGGCAAGGAATGAATCTTTTTCAGTCTCTCCAAGGTGTTGGAATTACTGAAGCTCAGTCATCAAATGAAAAGTCATGCAAGAACGCATCATTTTAATCTTCCAATGTGTGAATTATCCCACCTTTTTTTCATGTATCAGAAGAGAATTGACACAGACAAGGTCAGTAAGTAATTTCTTTTCACATCTCTTTGTGCAAAATGTAGGAGGATTGACTGGACATAAATTGTATTCTTAAACTGTGGTGTGTGGTTCTAAAAAATTGGCACAATAATTCCGGTTGGTGTGTTAAAGCTTCCGGCTTTTCAGCCAAAAGGGGTGATTGAAGGGCACCATACTTAAAGGAAAATGCAAGATCAGCATTGTCACACGATCCTCGTGCAGACCTGAGCAATGGGTATACAATCCTCACCGATTTTTCGGTCAAGCGAGATTGTATTTCCGCTGCGCAGATTTGCATGTGGCTTGTTCAACAAGTTGGACAAACGGGATTGCATCTCCGTCAGGCAGATATGCATGTGGCCCATTTGGCCTGTTGGACGGGATTGTATTTCTGCTGTGCGGAATTGCATGTGGCTCGTGCCAACTAGTTAAATGGGATTGTATATCTGTCTCGCGGATTTGCATACTGTTTGTTTGACTTGTTGGACAAGATTGTATTTCTGTTCAGCGGATTTGCATTCTGCTCGTTCGGTGAGTTGGGCAGGATTGTATATCCGTCGCACAGATCTGCATGAGAATCTTTTGACAATGCTGACCTTGCATTTTTCTTAAAACTTTGGTGCACATTTTTCTGAAAGAAATGGCACATTTGCAGCCAGCATATAAAAATAGTTTAAAAATACAAAGTTTTGTCAATCCATTTAAAATTGATCCAATTTTAAGGAGGTCAATAAATGAAGATATTTGAAATAGTTGTGTGAAAATGCTGCTGACGGTAAGTAGGTGCTGTATCTGCAATGCATTGATATAAATATGAAAATCTCTTGAAATCTGCCACCGTCCATGAAGACAACACGAGAAGACATCACTGGAATCAGACTCGAAGAAGACATCGCGGTCTCTCAGCTACCAGTTAGTGTGGCCTCAAGCCTCTGAAATCAGATCATGCCTCTTTGACGCTGTATCTCAATCGATTGCTGTGGAATCAGATGACTTGAAATTGATCATTGATGGCATCTGTAGTCAGGTAACAGATTACTTACCAAAACCATTTTTTGTGCTAATGAAAGAGTGGATGATCGGTTTTCTCTCAATTTTCTTAAGATCTTCTGGACAAGATTTGCAACAAATTAATTTAATAAATGGGTAATTATTGTTTAGTTGACAAATTAAATAATGTTTTCTCAAGTGTAATCAGAGGAGCGTAAATTCAGTCATTTTTGTTTTTTGACTGGTGGCTCCGCTGCTGTGAAGAATTCTGTCCAACATTATTCACGATGACTTACATTTGAGGTGCCTGAAGAACGAAGATATAACCAAAATAAAAAGGGTGCAGGATCTATTGACTCACAGTGTATTGTTTATTTCATATTCAGACTGTTGATGTGTGACTGTTTTAATCAACATGTTGTTTCAGCTTTTGGCACCCCACCTACAATGAAACTTAGGCTCTGAAGGATTTGACAATTCAATTGCACTGAGAGAAACATGTTGTTGCTCCTGTCAGAATCTTTGGTCGGTCCAGAGTCACTTGGTCGGGCAAATTTCACCGCCTATGCGATATGTTATTCTCTGTTTCCTCATCTGTTTGGCTTAAACAGCACCGCTGTTATACTACAGCCACTATTCCACAACTTAGTTTATATCAGGCGCTCTTTCACAAGTGAGTTTATATGATGGTGTTTATTCTGTTCGGTTTAGTTCAATCAAATTCATTAATTTTCTATTGATGCAACTCAGAATCATTTATCATATTATCTGTTTACTTTTGTTAAATTTGTTTTGTTATGGTAGCTGTATGTATTAATTGCAATTTATCAATAACGTCTTAAATGTCTGTGAATGACTTTCAGGTTTTCATGCATCTGATTGGATGATGGCGACATCATTAGGGCAGCGGTTTCTATGGATTTCCTCTCACCACTGGTGCTTGAAGAAATGTACTGACTATACGAGATTCATTGCCTCTAAGGAAAATGCTCAACATGTGTAAATGGTTATGTCAGATTGTCAGTAATAATTGTGTTACTTGTGATTTCATTTATCTCGTACCTCCCCTCCTCTTATTAGATCTTATTTGTGACCAACGAGGTTTATTGGTTGAGAGGCCCGCTGGGGGCGGCAGAGAGTGGGGACGTATGGGCGGAAGCATACTATAATTAGCCTGGCGCGTCTCGGCTGCTTTGTACCATGACCTATTAGGAGGCTTTACAAAGCAGCTGCTCGACCATAGGGGGTTGTTTGAGTAGCTTGAATCTGTCAGAGAATAATAATACTGTGTAACTTATGTGTTGTGCATAAATATCGAATTTTGAGAGATTTTGCGTCTAAAAGGCTGAAATATTCACTGGATTTAAACTGCTGCTTGTTGCTGTTTCTTATTCGTTATTCGAACTTAACGTAGAAACTGTTGGCAGAGGATTTATATTGGATTTAGAAGTTGATTCCATTCAGAAACAGACTCCAATGCTGCCGTAGAGGAAGAGAAGGTGAGTCATTTTTGTGGTAAAATGTGTCTTCTGTGTGTCTGGTACTGTAATTGTTTAGGCCAGCATATACCAGTAAGGGCCTTTGCTTACAGGTTTATCTATGGTACTATTTCGCTTTAAGCTATCGCATTCGTAGAATTTGGCATCAAGCCCAATGCCGGATTATCCATTAGTCAGAGTAGGCAACTGCTCTATGGCTCCGCGACTCCCGCAAGACTGGCTTACATATTCTTAAGAATAGAGCTATGCGAAATGCGTGACGACGATGACGTCATACGATAATGTTTACAATTCAATGGCGTTCTAGCAGTCATT